>JAJJWW010012970.1:0-41222 GCA_023531295.1 Papaver armeniacum
GCTTGCCAAAACGTCCAAACCGGAGCGTATTGATAGACACATTTTTGTGTCTAATTTGTCTCGATTCTTTATATTGATAGTGCTTATTTTTGTACTTATTATGGTGTTTTATGTGTGTGTAGGTATTTTTGGCCCGATAAACATTTTTGGAAAAATCGGCTCGAAAAGTTGGTGGAGGACATCTACTATTCGGACCCTCACTACGGATAAGGGGTACCCAAATTACTAAGGGGCACCCCGGGCATCACCAAAGACACACTGCTACTATTTGCACCCCTTTGAGAGGATAAGGGGCACACCATCTTCAATAATTCAAATATCAAAAATGGCGGGAAAATATTTGCAGCACATGGTTCGAATTTTTGGAGGATTTAAAGAGATTAAATCTCGGAATTTTGGTGGCTGGACTTCTTATATCATAACGGGGTTGGTCTGTTGATTAGATCGAAGAAATGGTGGAACTCGGGTTGGAGCAAAAGCAGGCGGTGAGCTTACGGGTGTGTTTTGATTCCAAGTATGGAAGTTACGTATGGAGATAAGGCTAGGATATATTCGTGAGATTTGTTTTATCCTAGGAAGAGTTTGGATCGACCCGGATGATGCGTACGGAGAGAAGAGATAGAAAAAGCCGTGACTTGGCCGTGGGAGAAGAGAAAGATATCGGAGATATTCTTAGGGTTTAATCGATCTGCTTTGGCTATATAAGGAGTGGGTATGAGTCAAAGAGGTGTTACGAAAACTTTGGGAGGTTTAGAACAACCTGAGAGAACAAAATCACGATTTTCGAGAGAATTGTTTCTAGTTTGGTGCATAACCAGAAACACGAAGAACAAAGGCCATCGGGAGCAGTCATTTTTGGAGTCTTAGAATTTACAACGGTTCAACGGTGTTCATGAGTTCTATCATGTGAGTTTCACCTTTGTAGCAGTTGGTTTGTAGCGCCTATCTGACGTTACGAACAATCATTTTATTGTTTCTCATCTTTTTAATCAACTTTTGAGCAACAAACATATATTTTGAGATATGATTAATATGAGGAGCTAAACCCCGTTCTTTGAGGCGATAGAAGCTATTTTTCCAACAAAAAGTGGTATATCTTTATTTTTCTATTTATATTTGCAATTATTACATGATTATTTTCCTTGGTTGAAAATTGTTTGAATGATTTTTATTAAACAATTGTGATTTCTTTTGATAGAGCATACTTGGATCTAGGTTTTTGATGTTCTATGCCGGATTTACACTTGTTATTTTGAGAATCTACTTGTCGCAATAGTTTAGAATCAAATTGAACGAAAAAATTGCATGAATATAAATATTTGATTAAATCACTTTGAACTTGGAAAAATAGTGGAATCGTAGCCTCAGTGTTCTTTTAATACTGATAACATTTTTGTCAGAGTTTGCTATAATTTTCAGTGAGTTTTCTATTTTTGTTTTGAATTTTAAGTCTAAAAAATCCTTCACAAGTTCGAGAGAACGACATCTTTCTTACCACTTTACAACAACTTTCAAAATTACATCAATTTTTGGCGTCGCCGACGCGGACTTGTTTTTAGGGTTTTAGATTTGTTTTTCTTTTTCTTTTTTTAGTTTTTTATTATTTTTGTTCTTTTTTTACGTTTTTGGGTATTTATCTTTTGTCTACAGGTTCTGGATCATAAAGAAAATTGAGCCAAGGAGTTTGGTGATTTCGTAAAGACTTGGAGCGAAAGATCAAAGCAAAATAACGGGAAAGAAGACGATTTTCTTTTAGATATTTTGTTTTTAGGGTTTGTTTATTTTTAGAAAAAAAAAATTGTATTAGGGTTTATTATTTTTGTAATTGTTTTTCTTTTCTTTATTGGACTTTGGACTTTATTATTATTTTTACCCTACGGAAGGGTACTTTAAATATAAAGCTGTTTGTAGAGAAGGAGGACAATTACGATATTGTCTCTCCGCACCTTGGGTTCGTACCTGACATAGGAGTCGGTGGCGAGTCGACTACAAGCCGATTCATCCCCGTCCGGGAACGGGAGGTAAGATCCCCGAACACTCGTGAATCCCTGTCGGTGATTCTTTGGACTCCTTCGTATGCTTATATGTTGAGGACTGAATATGGACATTTATTTTTCTAGTAAAGGGCAAGGCCTGGCCATACAAGATAAGGGTTCGGATTTCATCACCGTTCTCTTCTTGCTCGCCTTAGGAACACGTAACCTACGCGAACCTAAGCCTTAAAAGTTTGACTAGAACAAGACCGATAGGGTAACGAGCTTAATAGGAAAGTCATTCGAAAAATATTGGTTACTCTTTTAAGCACACTTCGAAGTTCATGAAGGTTTATGTGAGTTGAATGCGTGACTGCGCCGCATTGTAATTCCGGTGAGGCCTTGGGTATCAAAGCTCCATTGAGCTTCCCTCGCCTCTATTCAACTCATTTTGACTCGGATTGATTCCAGAGGGGTTTGCTTAAATTATAACGAATTCCCTTTCGAAGGATTAGAAGCTGGTCTAGAAACAATCTAAGTGGAGCCATCATGCTTTTTGTTTGCTAGAAATCAATAGGTTTGATTTGGTTAAGTCGGCCTTGATTTGTGATTGCATAGAATCCCCTTCTTAATTCTTTTGTATGCCTGAACGTAAAAGAGACGCCCTAGGTAGATTTGTTAAGGAGAAACCTATTAGTTCTAAGCGTCTCGATTACCTCAATTTAGAAAGTCCGATTTTTGAAGAGTCCAATTTTGAACCTCAGTTTGGGGAGACAATCCCTAACATTCCGATAGTGCCAGAAATGGCAACTTTGAAAGCCTTGTTGAACCCGACTAGGGCTACTCGTCCTCGTGTATCGGAGTTGTTGAAACGGAAGCAACTTATGAACTTAAACACGGGACCTTACTGACTGCTCCCAATCTTCTTAGGAAAGAAAATGAAAACCCATATTTTCATGTTAGGGACTTTGAGGGAAATTTGTAGTACCCTAAAGATTAGAAACCTTGATGATGATGCTTTGAAACTCAGGTTATTCCCTTTTTCCTTGAAAGATAAAGCCAAATCGTGGCTATATAGTTTGGCTTCTGGTTCAATAGAAACATATGAACAACTTACATCTGCCTTTTTGAACAAGTTTTTCCCTAGGCACAAAACATCGTCTATTAGGACGCAAATCTGCACATTTTCTCAACAGGAGGGAGAATCTTTGTATAGGTATTTGGAAAGGTTCAATGATTTATTAGCCCAATGTCCTCATCATGGTCTCGAAAAGGTTAGGTTAGTTCAGATCCTTTATGAGGGTTTAGATTATTCCACTACAACCACAGTAGAATCTATGTGTACAGGTGGGTTTGAAAACCAAACAGTTGATGAGGCGATGACATATTTGCATGAAATCGCGAAAATACCAACAATGGGAAAATAATAGGGAACCCAGAAAACAATTCTTAGCGGAGGAAACGTTAATAGGGTAGAAGGAGGCTATGAATCGAGATGCCAAAATTGCTTTAATAGCGAAAAGGTTAGAAGCTTTAGAAGTGGGTCACACTAGTGGTAGATTGGAGCCTTTTTGGGAAGGCCAGAATAATGAAGAGCAAGCCAATGCTCTCTATAATAACACTAGATTTGATAACCGTCAAAAGTTTGACCCATATGAGAAACCTATAATCTGGTTGGAGAAACCATCCGAACTTTTAAGTGGTCTAAGGGCGAGTCAAGGTCGGTTTAGTAATTCTAATGCTCCCAGGGTTTTGGTTACACTAAGAATTCTTGAGCCCGTGAAAATAAAACGACTAGCTTAGAGGACTTTATTAAGATGTTAGCAAAAACTCGGGATATGTTAGCTTACAGAACCAACTTAGTTTTCAATAGAAACCAAGCGAGAACTTTCAAACTAATGCTCGAGCCTTGCTAAGTTAGAACTTCAAGTGGGCCAAATAGCTAAGACCTTAAGTGAGAGAGATAACGGAAGGTTCCCTAGTCGGACTAATCCCAATCCTAGAGGAGTTCATGAAGTAGGTGCAAAAACATCGAATCGGGTTGAATGCTATTAGAACCCTTAGGAGTGGTAGAGTAGTAGACAATCGGTAACCATGCCCGATAGTGAACATACTTTGTAGTTCACCCCTCGGGATCTCACCCCTCGGGACCACCACTAGCCGGGGAGACGATAAAGTTTCGATGATGTCAATTATGTTCTGAGAGGTGCGATTGTGCCTAGAGCCCCGTTTCCCCAACTATTAGTACCAACAAAGAAGGAATCGAACTTTAATGACATATTGGAGGTTTTTAAGCAAGTTACCATAAACCTTCCTTTATTAGATGCAATTAGGCAAATTCTGCTATGCCAAGTTCCTTACGGATATGTGTCTGTGGCGAAAACTTAGCGTCCATAAGAAAGCCTTTTTAGCTAGTCATGTAAGTTCAATCATTGAGAACACCACAACTCCAAAGTACAAAGACCCGGGTTCCCCACCATTGCTTGTACAATAGGTAAACAGGGTAGAAAAAGCTTTACTTGACTTAGGAGCCAGTGTGAACTTACTTAGTACCATGTGTACTTACAGCTAGGACTTGGTGAAATGAAACCTACTCGAGATGACATTGCATTTAGGTGATAGGTCCGTTAAAATTCCTCGAGGTGTTATTGAGGATGTTCTTATTGAGGTCGACAAGTTTATTTATCCGGTGGATTTCGTGGTCCTAGATACCCAACTTTGTCCCAGGCCCGAGAAAACCGGATACAATGTGATTTTAGGTCGCCCATTTTTAGCTACGTCTAATGCGATCATTAATTTTGTCGAAATGGTGTGATGAATTTATCTTTTGGTAATATGACTATGGAGATGAACATTTTTAATGTCGATAAGCTACCCTATGAGCTAGATGACACATGTGTTGAAGAGGTGAACATGATAGAAGCCTTAGTTAGAGTCATTACCAAACATCTTGTGCGAGGACGCATTAGAAAGTTGTCTATCCCATTTTGGTTTAGATTTTGACGACGATAGCACTATTGAGCAGTGAACGCTCTATTAGATTCTACCCCTGTGTTAGATCTTGATAGATGGAAAGCTAGGTTCGAACCATTACCGATTTACGAGAATACCTTAATTCCTTCTTTAGAAGAGCCTCTAAGTTGGACTGAAACCATTACCCGACACTCTAAAGTATGTGTTTTTAGGCCCATACGAGACTTTACGTGATTGTAGCTTCCGATTTGGATAGTGATCAGGAAAGTAGGCTAGTAAAAGTACTTCAAGACAATAAGGAAGCTTTAGGGTGGACTATAGCAGACATTAAGGGTATAAGTCCTATTGTGTGTATGCATCAGATTCATTTAGAAGAAGACTCCAAACCTTCTAGGGAGATGCAACGTCATTGAACCTAACATGAAAGAGGTAATTCGAAAATAGGTGCTTAAGTTGTTAGATGCGGGTATTATCTACCCAATTTCCGATGATGAAGTGGGTCGACCACTGTTGAGTTGTCCCCAAGAAATCGGTATCAACGTAGTCGAGAATGATAATAATGAGTTAATCCAACCCGAGTGACCACGGGATGGCGTGTCTCAGTATTGACTATAGGCAATTGAACAAGGTCACAAGGAAGGATCACTTTCCCCTTCCTTTTATCGACCAAATGCTAGAGATTAGCTGGACATAGTCATTATTGCTTCTTAGATGGCTACTCGGTTATAATCGGATCGTTATTTCCCAGAAGACTAAGAAAACCACTTTTACCTGTCCCTTTGGTACCTTTGCGTATAGACGCATGCCTTTCGGCTATGTAATGCCCCTGCGACTTTCAGCGTTGTATGATGAGCATATTTTCCGATATGGTAGAACGGTTTCTAGAGGTCTTTATGGATGACTTTTCAGTGTTTGGTTCATCTTTTGATGAGTGCTTGCATCATTTGACATTAGTGTTGACCAGGTGTAAGGAAAAGAATTTAGTGCTTAATTGGGAAAAATGTCATTTTATGGTTAAATCAGGAATTGTGTTAGGGCACATCGTTTCTTCTAAGGGTATAGAGGTAGATAAAGCCAAAGTTGACCTTATTAAGACTTTACAGGTCCCAAAAACCGTAAAAGATGTTAGGTCATTCCTAGGGCATGCAGGTTTTTACCGTCGATTCATTAAAGATTTTAGCTTGATTTCTAGACCTCTTTGCAATTTACTTGCAAAAGATGTTAAGTTTGTCTTTGATGATGCTTGTTTAGAGGCTTTTGAGAAGCTTAAGAATTTACTCACTCTCGCCTCGATAGTCCAGGCACCTAACTGGAACCTGCCCTTTGAAATTATGTGTGATGCTTCAGATTATTCTATAGGTGTTGTGCTAGGTCAACGAGAAAATAAATTACTTCATGTGATTTACTATGCTAGCAAAACTCTAAATGATGCCCAAATGAACTATACAACTACCGAGAAGGAACTATTAGCCATCGTGTTTGCCTTGGATAAGTTTAGATCCTACCTATTAGGTTCTAAAATCGTAATCTATACCGATCATCTTTGCTTTGAAATACCTTTTGTCTAAAAAGGATACCAAACCTAGATTGATTAGGTGGATCCTTTTGTTACAAGAATTCAATCCGACATTAGAGACAAAAGGGTGCCGAAAATGTAGTAGCCAGACCACTTGTCTAGGCTAGTTATTAGTTTCCCTAATGATTCCCTTCCTATAAGGGATAGCTTTCGATGAACAATTGTTCTCTATTTTCCAATCACCTTGGTATGCGAATATAGTGAATTATCTTTTTCTTGGTCGAATGCCTCAACATTGGGGTAAGCAAGATCATTCTAGGTTTTTAGCCGAGGTTAAGCATTTCTTTTGGGACGATCCTTATCTGTTTAAGTATTGTCAGGACAGTTATTAGGAGATGTATACCGAGAGTGACCAGTCCGATATTATCTCCTTTTGTCATGAACATGCATGTGGGGTCATTTTAGTGCTAAAAGACATTTGCTAAGATATTGCAGTGTGGTTTTTACTGGCCTTCGTTGTTTAAAGACTCCCATAGTCATTGTGTTTCTTGTGAGCGTTGCCAAAAGTTAGGAACCATTTCCCATAGAAATATGATGCCTTTGAACCCTATTTTAGTGATTGAGGTCTTTGATGTGTGGGGCATTGATTTTATGGGTCCATTTCCTAACTCTTTTGGTTATCTTTACATACTTGTCTTTTGTAGACTATGTGTCTAAGTGGGTTGAGGCGGTTCCGTGTAAAACAAATGACCACGAGGGTCGTAGTCCGATTTTGAAAGAGAACATACTTACACGTTTTGAGTACGCATGAGCTATAATTAGTGATGGGGTTCACACTTTTGTAATAGACCGTTTGCTCTTTTAATGAAACAATATGGTATTACCCACAAAGTAGCAACCCCATATCACCCACAGACTAGTGGTCGAGTAGAGGTCTCCAATAGGGAAATTAAGCGTATTCAGAAAAAGCAGTTAATCCCAATAGGAAAGGCGGTCGTCGAGGCTTCTTATGCCTTATGGGCTTACAGATCGTTTGCGTTTAAGACACCCATTGGAATGTCACCTTATCGTCTAGTATTTGGCAAGGCATGTCACCTTCTGTCGAGTTAGAGCATAGAGCCTATTGGGCTATTAAGAACTTAAACTTTTCACTTGACAAGGCGAGGGAGCTCCTGAAAGCTCCAACTCAATGAGTTGGACGAGATTCGTAGAGATGCATACGATAGTGCTAAGGAGTATAAGAACAAAATGAAACTTGTGCATGATAAGAATATCTTACGAAAGTCATTTTTCTCAGTCAAAAAGTTCTTACAGTATGACACTCGTTTGCATCTATTCCCAGGAAGTTCGCTCTCGGTGGCACCGGTCCTTTTGTGGTACCATCTTGTTTTTTCCTCATGGCGCTATTGAGATTGAGACACAGATGGTAGTAGTTCTTTAAAGGTTAACGGTCGCGATTGAAGCCCTTTTTAGAGCCTTTTCCTACAGGTGATGTTGAGGAGGTCCTCTCGGAGGACCCTGTTTACCTTGATTGACCATCGAGGCGGTTTTGTATGTTGTATATTATTTTTGTAGGTTTTTGGTTACACTTCACCCGGTACTATCTTTCCGACTTCTCTCTTTACTTTTTCCTCATGTTACTTATATTTTTGGTACTTTGTTCTTTAATTAGAAACATTGAGGACAATGTTAGATTTAAGTTTGGGGGTGGGGTAGAAACTTTTGTTACCTTTTTGTTACAATAAATAAACTCCAGAGCCTAGAAATTTATGCTTATTAAGGATGGCACTAACCAATCTAAGTGGATGGAAGCATTTAGGTTGTAGGAGTTGAGGAACCAATCTGATTAGATGGCAACATCTAAAGAGTCTATTCATAAAAGCACAGAGCTCAAGTGTTAGAAATAACATGATAGTTTCACCATATCTCGTTGAGTCCTTTTCACTTCTATTTTTATTTTATTTTGTTTTTAAACTATGTTCATCTAAGTGATTAGGTGGGGCCCACGAATCAAGTTGTTACCGATGCTAGGGTGAATTAGAGTGATTGAGATACAAAAAAAAAAAAAAAAAACAAAAAAACAAAAACAAAAAAGTGAGACCGAGACCATCGACCAATAGGAATAAATTCAATAAAGTCGACCATTGGAACCCTTGTATATGCCGGTTGTGTTGACCTAGAGTTAGGATTATCGACCACTGGTTCCCTTGTATATGCCAGTGTGTTGATATTAGTCAGACTAGTATCTCAGTCCATTAGGATAGGTTCATTTTGGCGGAGGCCTTGAGACGGATATAGGAAACATCGATCACTTAGTAAACATCAAAACCATCTATGTTTTCTCTATATCCATCTTCTTGATCTATCCATGTGATTAGTTTTGACTCCGGATATTGATGTCCATAGTCCAACTATCCGAGTAGAGCTCGTGACTTATATATGAATTTTAGTATGCTTGAGTGCAAACTCGTGTAAGAATTGGAATTTTCGCATCGGGGTACTTCCTCCACTGTAATCAATAAGTATGCCAACCAAGGAGATTCTTTAGTGCCTTCCAAGGTTCTGTGTAGATAGTTAGGGTCTGGAGTAAAAAGGTTTTGTGGGTACACCTCTGGTAAACCCTCCCGAGACTATAACTCGGCCACTAGGGCCACCTAGGGGTTTAAATGCTTATTGCATACGCTAAATTCAATCGACGATGCCTGCGACAGTGAGTTAGGATTTTATTTTATTTTTGCTCGAGGACTAGCAAATAATAGGTTTGGGGGTATTTGATAGACACATTTTTGTGTCTAATTTGTCTCGATTCTTTATATTGATAGTGCTTATTTTTGTACTTATTATGGTGTTTTATGTGTGTGTAGGTATTTTTGGCCAATAAACATTTTTGGAAAAATCGGCTCGAAAAGTTGCGCCCGGAGGACATCTACTATTCGGACCCTCACTACGGATAAGGGGTACCCAAATTACTAAGGGGCACCCCCAGGGAATCACCAAAGACACCTGCTACTATTTGCACCCCACCAGAGGATAAGGGGCACACCATCTTCAATAATTCAAATATCAAAAATGGCGGGAAAATATTTGCAGCACATGGTTCGAATTTTTGGAGGATTTAAAGAGATTAAATCTCGGAATTTTGGTGGGCTGGACTTCTTATATCATAACAGGGTTGGTACTGTTGATTAGATCGAAGGAAATGGGCTGGAACTCGGGTTGGAGCAAAAACAGGGCAGTGAGCTTACGGGTGTGTTTTGATTCCAAGTATGGAAGTTACGTGTGGAGATAAGGCTAGGATATATTCGTGAGATTTGTTTCTATCCTAGGAAGAGTTTGGATCGACCCAGATGACGCGGACAGGAGAGAAGAGATAGAAAAAGCGTGACTTGGCCGTGGGGAGAAAGAGAAAAGATATCGGAGATATTCTTAGGGTTTAATCGATCTGCTGGCTATATAAGGAGTGGGTATGAGTCAAAGAGGTGTTACGAAAACTTTGGGGAGGTTTAGAACAACACAGAGAACAAAATCACGATTTTAGAGAATTGTTTCTGCTGGTGCATAACCAAGAACACGAAGAACAAAGGCCATCAGGAACAGTCGTTTTTTGGAGTCTTAGAATTTACAACAGTTCAACAGTGTTCATAACAGTTCTCTGTAACAGTTTCACCTTTGTAACAGTTGGTTTGTAGCGCCTATCAATAAGTTACGAACAACTATTTTATTATTTCTCATCTTTTAATCAACTTTTGAGCAACAAACATATATTTTGAGACATGATTGATATGAAGAGCTAAACCCCGTTGCTGAGGCGATAGAGGAAGCTATTTTTCCAACAAAAAGTGGTATATCTTTATTTTTCTATTTATTTGCAATTATTACATGATTATTTGCCTTGGTTGAAAATTGTTTGAATGATTTTTATTAAACAATTGTGATTTCTTTTGATAGAGCATACTTGGATCTAGGTTTTTGATGTTCTATGCTTCGGATTTACACTTGTTATTTTGAGAATCTACTTGTCGCAATAGTTTAGAATCAAATTGAACGAAAAAATTGCATGAATATAAATATTTGATTAAATCACTTTGAACTTGGAAAAATAGTGGAATCGTAGCCTCAGTGTTCTTTTAATACTGATAACATCTTTGTCATAGTTTGCTATAATTTTCAGTGAGTTTTCTATTTTTGTTTTGAATTTTAAGTCTAAAAAATCCTTCACAAGTTCGAGAGAACGACATCTTTCTTACCACTTTACAACAACTTTCAAAATCACATCACGTATGGACGGGAAAACCCTAAATTAGGGTTTGCGGCATATTACATGTGTCGCAAAACAGTCTCAACCATCCATCTTCGTAGGTATAGATGGAGGGTGTAGATGTAGATTCAAAGGGCCCGGAGCATGTCAACACAATCACCGTGGGCCGCCTACATACACGACCAATCGGTCGGGACCAACCATGGTTGGTCATCCCAATTCGTGCGCAAGAACATAGCATGACGCACGGCCGTGAAACCCAAAAATTAGGGTTTTGATCATCACGAGCGTCCATCTTCTCCGGCACGAATGGAGGGTCCCAGATTAGATTAAGCAGGTCCGGTCATACCATCATGACCACCGTGGGCCCGTCTATCCTCTCACCTGATCGGCCAAGGCATATCATGCCTGGCTATCCCAAAACGCGCGTCCAAACTTGCGTGGTTACACTTCCCAAATTGCAAACTGATCTCGACCACTCAACTTCACCGGACGAATTGAGTGGCTTAGATCACATTTTCATGGGACGATCGGTATAAGCGTGAACACCGGTCTACCACCTACACGCAGGCCGATCGACCAAGGCCGACCAAGATTGGTCGTCTTGGAACGCGACGTCCAAACCGCACATGTCACGCGTTTTCCGATTCCTTTGCGGCAATGGTTGGCCGAAACCGATCTCAACCACTCAACTTTGCAGGTCAAATTGAGTGGCCTAGATCGCACCTTCATGGGACAGTGAGATACGGACGTGTACACCGGCATGTTGTCTACACGCATGCCCTGGTCGGTCTTTTCCAAAACACCTCCCATGCTTGGATTCGACCGAGTGAAGAGGGATGCTTGCGCACCTCTTCAAACCCTAATTCCATCAACGGCCGCAGATGAGTGTCTCAAAGATCATCTCGACCGTCCAACTTCACCGGCTTGGTTATCAACCACAGTCGGGAGTTAATTGGTCGGTGAGGCGTCATGGTAATCAGCACCCATCACTCTACCACACAAGGATGCGTACAGACATGCATAAAAATACACATGATACTTCACAAGTATCAACTTCCCGAATAACGCAGTTATTCAATTTAACATTACATGCTACCTTTGTGGATCCCACGATCCACACACTCAGACATCAATCATGTCTGGTTGGGGGATACATATTGGGGTATTGGTGCGGCGGTTTACAGCGTGCGGCGTGCAACGCGCCATCACAAGAACGTGTCGGGAAGTCATGGACGGTTAGAGATGACGGGAGAAGTGGGCAAGACCGGGTCGTGTAACACCAAACACACACCTCCACTACTCCATCATTCCACTTCCTCCACTTCCCACGAGAGACGTGAATAAGGCTCAAATGACTTGTATAAATAGATTCTCCTAGCTATTTTCCAACGAGAGGAGAAACAACAGGAGAAAAGGGAGAAAAAACAACACAAGTCTAGACGAGACGAAACCAAGTGTTAATACAAAACGTATTCAAACACCCAGAGCCTCGCTTGCATCAATCGTAAGCCTGCTCACTTTTATTTACAAGTCATAAGCAAGCCAACACCTTCATAATCTCAACACCTTCTTCGCTTCCTCCCTAAGATCAACCCCATCTCCTTCACTTTGTGACCGAAACAAGTCCGGAACGGCCATTTCTTGGTTTAGTAGGACTTGCACGGATTGATTTCCGAATCTACAAGCACTCACCGCGTAGTGCATTTGTTTGGGGTTTAGATTCATTTCTCATCCACACACCCCAAATTACCAAATCCGGCAGGAATAGTTTTCACCCATAAATAATTGGCGACCACAGTGGGAGGTTGATCTCTCGGTTGCAAAAAAATTGAATTCTAAATTTTTCGGTTTTCACCTCACGATGTATCCTCACTCGGAGACCACAGGTGGTTCAGATATCATGGGAAGTGTAGCTAGAATGTTGGAGGATGTCTTGGCAAATCAAGCCGGTATCGCTAGAAGACAGAGCGAGACATTCCGCCTTTGAATGGTATAACAACTCAATTACAAGAAGGGTCGGCAGGCATCTACTCAAACAGTGCAAGAAACGCTGGATCCTTAGTCAGGAGTCACACCTTTACCAGTGGAGATGCAGAAAGAGCGCGTAATCACAGGGGACTCAGGAGAGACGAACAACATGGTCCCGGCCGACAACGAAGACTCGAGGAAACTCACGAGAGGAAAATACTTGTCCTGGGTACCAAAACGTCTACCGAGATAAAGAAATGGAGCCCGCACCTTACGGATCCTGCTGGAAGATTTATATCTCAAGACCCTTGTCGAAGCCGTGAAGAAATGCTTGAGGAAGGAGAGATCAATCAAGGAACACGTGAGTACGAGAGGATGGGAACGTTGATTCGATCACTCGGCGGTGATATTACAACACCTCCCATCACCCGAGCCGGAGGAGCGCAAATCCACGGCATCTCATCAAGTGTAACACCTATGGTAGTCACCGAGAGAAACAAATTCCACTCCTTCATCGGGACGAGGAGCCGGAGGGACGAGAGGAGGACCATCCCCATTACCATTGCAGACTTGATGGAGAAGCGGGGAAGTTCTTGCTAAGACTCAAACGGATATGGCCGCAACTCGAGAAAAGAGGTACTCACTTTTCTTAAGACATTAATCGATCGATTTCCACAAGAGCCGTGACAGCCCTGGAGCAAAAAGGAACGCATTCAACGCACTTAGGAGAAGGTACTTCGGCGGCGCGGACCTCCATGGACCCGATCAAAGAAAGCGACATCGAGATATGAGCGGTCCTATCATGGAGACTCCTACACTGGGGACTGATCCTCACAACGATCCTCCTCAAGTCAATAGTTTCACTATGAACCAGAGGCCGGTGGATCGGGAAGCGGTTTCTCTAGTAGAAAGTTTATGCGAACTTTCACACCTCTCGAAGAATCAGCGCGCGGAGACGTTTTGCTGCAATCAACCAGAGGAAGGTCACGACCGTGCCCTACACGTCACCGCACGCATCAAGGATTCAGATTTCAAGACGGCCCTTATCTACAAAGGAGCGTCTTCTAATGTGATTACTCTCAAGACTCTCAGGACATCCAAGGTTCTCCCGAGGCAAGGTCGTACGGAAGCCTACCACAATGACGGACTTCGACGGAAACCAAACTAAAGCACATACGGGAGAAGCTCCCGCGAAAGAATCGGACAATTTTGTTGCGTCCCACTCACCACGTGGGCGTCAATTCAGGAAGAAGACCGGCTTGCATCATTGAGGGCTAAAACCCACGATGCATCTTTGCTGACAAAGCATTCTTCTCCATCCTGTGAAGCCACGACCCACGTTCACACGAAGAGGGAACGAACTTTTGTGGCGAGTCGTGACCAGAAAGGGAAAACGGTATACCGACAACGCCATTATCAATTAGCGGGAGATGTTACCCGATCTCTCCACCCAATGGAATGCTAAAACATCAACGAACCACAAGAACAAGTGCTAGATGCTCCACAACAGCTGCAAGATGGCACCAACTCCACAACCGATGAGATTGAAACCGTTGAGGAATCTCCTAGGCCTATCTCCATCACTCAACCTTGTGTACGGATAAACGCACGAAGCTCGTGGAACTTCTCAAAGAGTACCATGACATATTCGCTTGGAGATATGAAGAAATGCCGGATTTAGATGAAAATTGGTCACCCATCATCTACATGTCATACACGGATCCAAGTCGGTTAAACGGTTGTAGTTCGGACACGAGGAAAATGGATAGATCGTGGTCTTTGCGTAGACTTCGAGAGACTTGAGCAGTCTTTGCTCCAAAACGATCCTCCTCTACCTAACATCGACATGTTAGTAGATGCAACCAGCGGACACGGCATGTTCTCCTCCATGGATGGATGTAGCGGCTACAACCAGATAAGGATGTACGAGCATGATGCAAGTAAGATAGCTTTTCGAACTCCTCTCGGAAAATTTTATTATACCATATTGTCATTTGGTTTAAAGAATGCAGGTGCAACGTATCAACGCTCTATGACGGCAATCTTCCACTGGAGCCGATACCTCAATGGAGCGACCTCAAGAAGATAACGATGTCACGCGTCATATCGAGCAAGATCCGAGGCGAGTCACTCTATCAGCGGTGGTCGAACAAGATTCAGGCGACTCACTTTATCATACGGGTACTGTCATCATGCTATATTGGAGAATCTGCGCTTTTGGTCATCCTCGGAGTGTTGAACGCTCATCTACAACAACATATGCCTGATAGAAAGAACCATGCCTGCCGGTAATGAAGAGCCTCATAATGTTCGTAGGGGCATATATCTCACCAACAGGCGATAAAACCTTCAGCGTTCTGCAATCAGTTCCCTGAAGAACCAAGAGGAAAACTACCGAGATACAACATCCTGCGCGTCCTCCAACTCCAACTCCAATACCACATGCACGACTCCCACAATGATGAAACAACGTCCAAGATATTCCATACCTGGCTCGACAACAACCACTATGAACAAACCATGTAAACCACGCTTGGGGACTGAGGCTCAGCATGAAGTTCCTTCACCGTCAGTCAAGGAATTCTTCAACACGAGAAAGATGGTCAGTCAAGAATCATGGAATTCGAAAGGGTAAATCGAACTGAAGAGGAAGCCACTTCAACGCTCCCTCCAGCAGAAGCTACTTCAATGGTCTATTCAAGAACCGCCTCAATGATCTCTCCGGACCCGCCGTAATCCCGCTTCAACACTCTCTCCAGATCCACCTCAACGTTCGCACCAGAAGCCACTTTAACATCCTCTCGAGTCGTTTCAACACTCAAGCTACATCAATAATTTGCGCTCTGGTCAAGTTATCTTTGATGTACTCATTGCTCAACATACGTCTCATCCATCCTTCATGAGAACCCAGCGGAGCATTAAAAACCCTGAAGTCGATAGGAGGATGGTTATCCTGTGGAACAGATATTTTCATATAGTTGGAAGGGCGCGGTGAACAACTCATCATCAATGTTCGGCATATCTTTGAAGAAAGCCGTCAACACCTCCCGACTTGGCACAAAGATTATCCCCTTTAACAGGAGTTCTTTTCTTCATTCTACAATAAAAGACAGGAGTCTGTACTTGTATAAAAATGCGTGAGATGTGTAGTTACACACGACAGAACACACATTCACGTTGGAGTACACAAGGCTGGTATTGGGTCCAAACACCGGTGTTGATCAAGTCACAAATCCGGTGTTGATCAAGTTTCAAGTCCGGTGTTGATCAAGTCACAAGTCCGGTGTTGATCAAGTCACAACTCCGGTATTGCTCAATTCTCAAGTCCGGTATTGATCAAGTCACAGGTATTGCTCAAGTTTCAAGTCCGGTGTTGATCAAGTCACAAGTCCGGTATTGCTCAAGTCTCAAGTCCGGTATTGCTCAAGTTTCAAGTATGGTATTGATCAAAGTCACAAGGTGGTATTCGAACAAAACAGTGAGCACGCAGCAGGGTCGGTTTCGCCGAAATACTGTGGTCGACATTCGATCCAGCACGCGACGGGTTCCGCTTTTGATCCCATCCCGTGATTGGTCGGGCATACACGGCCGTCCCCAATCAAAGCTCTCTCCGTAAAAGGCGTTTCAGCTCCAACACTTCAACGCTCTCCGGGCCTTCTCCGTAAGTCGCTTCAACGCTTTCTGCAGGACGCATATTTATATTTGAGCACACAAGGTTCATTTTTAAAACAAGTATGCTCACATCGGGTCCCACGTTCGAGCGAAGCAAACAGCAAGGCCGGTGTTTGGTCAAAGCATCAAGTCCGGTGTTTAGTCAAGCTAGCTGGGTCGGTGTTTGGTCGAAGTAGCAAGATAACACTCGAGCAGGCACATCAAGACCACGTTCGATCAAGCAGGTCCAGTAGCCCCACAAACGAAATAGGCGTAGCAGTCCATCGGCAGAAAGACCGACATCATGCTAGGGAACACTCGCTTTGGACGCCTCTTGAACGTGACATGCACCAAGGACAGGATGACCCGTCTCTCCTGGTAACATCTAACTTTGTCTCATAAGCTTTGTCTTTAACTGTCACCATCTCATGCCTACCCCACAATAGTGTAACCATTATGTGTTAGGCGTGGGACTTAATGTTGATGGTGGATTTCATTTAAGGTTAAAATTGTAAAAACCGAGAAAATCATGCTCTGACATCTTGTAAAAGATAAAGCCATTAATAAGTGTTGGATACTCATTCACTTTACTAATTCACCTAGAATGGAGCATGTGGCAACAATCCCATTCTGTGAATACATGAAATTCATCCAGGTTGGAGCATGTAGCAACAATCCCATATACCCTGTGAATTTCTAGCATTATTAATTAATGTGCAATCACCTTGTATTTCTGTACTCATTATCGGTGCGGCATGACGACTGAGTGTTACTCTTAGCAGAGCAACACGAACCTCCAAGCATTATAATGAAACCATGTACGAAATACCCGTACAGGCTGACTCTCGGTGTGTTATACTAGCCCGATTGAGCCACTCTCGGTGTGTTATACTAGCCCGATTGAGCATCCGGACTGACCGTATCAGTCCGGATATGATCACAGTCATCCAACTCCACAAGCATGATTGGATGACCCCGGATCAATTCCATCACCCCCAAGCGGTATGGAATATTCATTTGCCTAACCAACACGGACCCCGCATGGTCGGCCTCCCCTTTGGCCTAGCTTGCCAAAATGTCCAAACCAGAGCGTATGGATGGGGAAAACCCTAAATTAGGGATTGCGGCATATTACATGTGTCGCAAAAATGTCTCAACCATCCATCTTCGCGGTATAGATGGAGGGTGTAGATGTAGATTCAAAGGGCCCCGTGAGCATGTCAACACAATCACCGTGGGCCGGCCTACATACCCGACCAATCGGTGGGACCAACCATGGTTGGTCATCCCACCCGTGCGCCCGAACATAGCATAACGCACGGCCGTGAAACCCAAAAATTAGGGTTTTGAGCATCACGAGCGTCCATCTTCTCCAAGCACGAATGGAGGGTCCCAGATTAGATTAGCAGTCCGGTCATACCAGCATGACCACCGTGGGCCCGTCTATCCTCTCACCTGATCAGCCAAGGCATATCATGCCTGGCTATCCCAAAACTCGCGTCCAAACTTGCGTGGTTACACTTCCCAAATTGCAAACTGATCTCGACCACTCAACTTCACCGGACGAATTGAGTGGCTTAGATCACATTTTCATGGGACAGTCAGGTATAGGCGTGAACACCAGTCTACCACCTACACGCCAGACTGATCGACCAAGACTGACCAAGATTGGTCGTCTTGGAACGCGCGCCCAAACTGCACATGTCACGCGTTTTCCGATTCCTTTGCGGCAATGGATTTCTGCGCAAACCGATCTCAACCACTCAACTTTGCCGGTCAAATTGAGTGGCCTAGATCGCACCTTCATGGGACAAAGTGAGATACGGACGTGTACACCGGGCATGTCAGTTTCCACACGCATGCCCGGTCGGTCTTTTCCAAAACACCTCCCATGCTTGGATTCGACAGCCGAAGAGGGATGCTTGCGCACCTCTTCTAAAACCTAATTCCATCAACGGCCGCAGATGAGTGTCTCAAAGATCATCTCGTCCATCCAACTTCACCGGCTTGGTTATACAACCCCGGTCGGGAGTTAATTGGTCGAGTGAGGCGTCATGGTAATCACCACCCATCACTCTACCACACCAGGATGCGTACATCGCATAAAATACACATGATACTTCACAAGTATCAACTTCCCGAATAACGCAGTTATTCAATTTAGCATTACATGCTACCTTTTGTGGATCCCACGATCCACACACTCGAGACATCAATCATGTCACAAATCGGGGGATACATACTTTGGGTATTGGTCCGGCGGTTTACGGCGTGCGGCGTGCAACGCGCCATCACAAGAACGTGTCGAAGTCATGGACGGTTAGAGATGAGGGAGAAGTGGGCAAGACTGGTCGTGTAACACCAGCACACACCTCCACTACTCCATCATTCCACTTCCTCCACTTCCCACGAGAGACGTGAATAAGGCTCAAATGACTTGTATAAATAGATTCTCCTACCTATTTTCCAACAGAGGAGAAACAACATGAGAAAAGGGAGAAAAAACAACACAAGTCTAGACGAGACAGAAACCAAGTGTTAATACAAAACGTATTCAAACACCCAGAGCCTGCTTGCATCAATCGTAAGCCTGCTCACCTTCTGTTACAAGTCATAAGCAAGCCAACACCTTCACAATCTCAACACCTTCTTCGCTTCCCTCCCTAAGATCAACCCCATCTCCTTCACTTTGTGACCGAAACAAATGGGAACGGCCATTTCTTGGTTTAGGACGGACTTGCCTGCATTGATTTCGAATCTACAAGCACTCACCTTGATGCATTTGTTTAGGGTTTAGATTCATTCCTCATCCACACACCCCAAATTACCAAATCCGGCAGGAATAGTTTTCACCCATAAACACCTACCAACATGGGCTAGAACGTAATCCGCTAAATCAAA
The DNA here is from genome assembly GCA_023531295.1 of Papaver armeniacum. Classification (NCBI taxonomy): domain Eukaryota; kingdom Viridiplantae; phylum Streptophyta; class Magnoliopsida; order Ranunculales; family Papaveraceae; genus Papaver; species Papaver armeniacum. Next base: position 19,244 of record JAJJWW010012970.1, read on the forward strand.
AAGCCACACAAATCATAAGGGTCACTCCATATGAGATCGAATATCATGGTTAATAAAAACCGTTTTTCAGACATTTTATGAAAACCGTAATAACATAGCAAAAATATAGACATCCATACACAGAATATGTAATCGGAAACTATCACATGAAATAAAAATTATAAAATAATAATTTTATTCATAAATAATAATAATAGTTTTATTCAAAATAGACCTTATACAAAAATATCGAAATAATTCAATATATTGATGTCTATTTTTTTTCTATCGTGTGTCGAGAGGACACCACTTTTCGAATTTTAAATTCAAATTCTTCCGAGCACTTTTCTTTCCAATGGAAAGTTTGTTCATCTCGAACAATTGTGATTGAAGATCAGCAAGTACTTATTTTGAATCCTTGATCATTAGTGCATGATGCCTAATACAACTTATAACAGTAAGAGTCTGTTTTCTTAGAGAATCTTGATGATTACCAGGTTGTAGAGCATTTTGAGTTTCGGTCATGACCGATGCACATAGTGTCAAATCATCTATAGATGAAACTGCTTTCATCAATTTCTCCATTATTGTCAAGATAGTTTTCTTTCGGACAAGAAGGTGTTTGAGGGTGAAAACCGTTTCTGCTGATTTTGGTAATTTTGGGTGTGTGTAGGTGAGAAACGAATCTAAACCCTAAAAAATATACTGCAGGGAGTACTTTTGATTCGAGAGATCAATCTGTACAATCCTGGCCTAAACCAAGAAATGGCCGTTCCAGGCTTGCTTCGGTCACAAAGTGAAGGAGAAGGGTTGGTCTTAGGGAGGGAAGCGAAGAAAGTGTTGAGACCAGAATAGTTGATTCTGGAAGTGTGGGCGTATTGTGACTTGTATCATAAAGTTGAACTGGCTAGCTGGATGAAAAGCTATCAGATGATTTCTGGATGTTGTATTGTTCTCCTGACTAAAACTTCCGTTTTGGTGGATATAGGTGAGACCTATTTATACAAGTCATAGTGAAACGTACCCTGGTCTCGTAGGAAGTGGAAACAATTGAGTGGTGGAAGAAAAGAGTAACGTGTAACTGTCAGACGTTATGCTTCCATGATGAGGGAAGTGAATTCGTGTAACCGCCAGTCATTACGCTTCCATGATGAAGGAAATGAATTGTTTACACCGTTAATTTTCACCACCACTAATTATCCTACTTCATGACACTTTCTTATAACGGGCGCATTGCACGCCGCACGCTGTAAACCTCCAGACCAATACCCTGATGAGCATCCCCCAGTTTGTGACGTATTTTGATGTCTCGAATGTTTTCGTGGAAAACATGTAGCACTTTGCTATGTGTGGCAAGTTAAAATCGAGATTCTTTCCGCAGGTAAATAGCATGTGATGCTAGGCTCGTTTTGGCTAGTCGCCTAAAACTTGTCTCGAGCTTACCGGTTTGGTGGCGAACTTCGATGGCCGAGATCACATCTTCTGAATAAGGGTAGCCGTTGATTGTGGCTACCTTGTGTTGGCGCCTACAATGGCGCAGTGGCATTGCGGCATGACTTGTGCATGACAGTGGCACGATGGTGCAAGTGGCGCCTGTCGTAGCCATGTTTGCTGGGTTTAGGCGGTTGGTCGCCTAAGAGTTTCCATAAGTCCATCAGTTCGGTGGCGAACTTGGATGGCTGAGATTGCATCTCATGAAGAAGGATGGCCATTGATTATGACCACATCTTGTTGTATAGCGAAGTGGCGTCATCCACATGCTAATGGCGTAGCCGTGGCATAGCGGCATTCTAGTAGCCGCATCATAGTGGTATGCCAGTGATGTTGCGGCATGGACAAAGCTAAAAAATTGGCTCCATGGCCAAAGTTAAGGTTTGGCGCCGTGGAAGAATTAGGTCTTGGCGTGTCTAAGGCGCCGTGGAAGAATTAGGGCTTGGCGTGGCCAAGGTGCCATGGAAGAATTAGGGCTTGGCGTGGCCAAGGCGCCGTGGAAGAAGGGCTTGGCGTGGAAGAAGGGGCTTGGCGGGGCCAAGGTTGGCGTGGCCAAGGTGCCGTGGAAGAATTAGGGCTTGGCATGGCCAAGGCGCCGTGGAATAATTAGGGTTTGGCATGGCCACGGTATAACAATTCACTAAACCTTTCTACATAATCATGAAGTTTTTCACCTAATTTCTGCTTAAAGGTTTGGATAGGCTATGGAACATTGCTGTGATCTTATGGTGTGGGTAGAATTTCTTAACAAATACCTCTACAAGACCATCCCAGGTGGTAATTGTTTTAGAGGGGATAAAATGATACCACTCTTTGGCTTTATCATAGAGAGAGAAGTGAAACAAACGTAACCTAAGCACATCTTTGGAGACATTCGGATAGTTCATTGTGTCACAAATCATTTCAAAGTCTCTTATGTGAGTATACGGGTTCTCATTCTCTAATCCCCTAAACTTACGAAGCATGCCAATAGTCTCAGGTCTAATATCAAATTGGACCGTAGAAGCTGGTAGAACTACACCTGGGTTACGCACTACCCTAGAAGGGTTCAAACGATCCCTAAGGGTTTTCACTGGGACCTCGGCATCCTTTTCCTCAACCATTTTGACAAAAATAGAAGTAATACTAGTGAAGCAAGAAAATCGTGCACATGCAATTGCAGGGTTTACTAAATTAGGTAAGCTTGGGCTACCTCAGCAAAATATACCTACTAGTACGAGGCTGAGGCTTGTGGAATTTCAGCTGGTAACTCCCATAAGGCCCAAGGCACGGGGTCAGCGTACTTTTCCACAGGTTTCCTAAATTCGGTAATTTTGACGATGCAATTGGTGTGTGCAACGTGTTTTTTTTTTTTTTTTTTTTTTACAAATAAAAAAAAACTAAAAATAAACACAAACACAAACAAATAAAAGAAAATTACAAGTCCAAAAATAAATAAAAAACTACCAAAAATAAAAGTCCTTAAAAATAAAATCCTCGGCTTTCTCCTTTTATGCCAAGTCCAACTTTTCACCTTCCGTTTCAAGCAAAACCTGCACAACAAAAACAAAAATACCAAAGACGTAAAATAGAACAAAAAATAATCTAAAAAAAATAAATAAGTAAATATATATATACAAAACCTTAAAAAAATGCAAAACCTAAAACCTAAACCTAAATACAAGTCAGCGTTGGCGCTTAAAAGCGATGTAGTTCTACAAGTGGTAAGTATAGGGTTTGATTCTCGGACTTGTGAAGTTGATTTTAGACTTAAATTATAAAATTAATTTAATGATAAAACAAAGGATGATAACAATATTGAGAGATTACTGGGAATCAGGATTTCACCAAACTCTAATTCTATGGTTTAAATATTAATTCTTAGACAATTATAGCTCCAAAAACAACAATTATTGACTCTTAATCTATGCCAAGGTAGATTTTATGAAACATTAATTGTAAATCGTAAGCATGGGTTATCAAAACACTAAAGCTAAGCATAACCCATCAAACCAAATGACAACTAATTAATTTATAATCATAATTCAATTTATATTAATGCAAAAGTCATAAAAAGAATTAAATAAGTTACCACAGTGATGAGAATTCACTACACCATATCCTGGATTTTCCAACATTTTAATTTCGGGCGTGTGCAACGGATATACGCGTTGCACCATGGAGCAACGTCAATATCCGTTGCACACCCGAAAATACGTTGCGCAAAATAAATAGCATTGATTTATTAAAATGAAATTATTTGAGCAACGTGTTTGAAATTATTAAAACGTTGATGTGCCATGCCATTTCCGTAACTGGAAGCATTTTCATGGGCTTTTATTAATCTAGTTTTTTAGCCTCGAGATTTTTTGTTTTTATTTTTCTTTTACATTTTCACACATCTATTTTCAGATTTTTTTATTTATTTTCGTTCCTCACCTCCTCTCTCTTTCTTCTTGAGAAATCTCAAAACTTAGAGATTTCTTTTATTCCGAGCAATCTCAGGAATCAAAACCTTGTAATCAAGACCTTCACTCCTAATCAAAAATCCAGATATCTCTTTAGTTAAAAATGTTGAAAACCAAATCAAACCCAGAAATATCGATCTAAAACCTAGAAAATCAATTTCCTGAAATCGAAAATTGATGCATCTGATGGTTGATTGATTTGTTGATTTGCAAGAGGTATGAAGGATTATCTACTACTGCTTTTATTTGATTTTGTTGGTTATACTTTGATCTATTGTTTGACCCAACTTTGTGATGTTTACTGCATGTATATGTTTTGATGATTTTGTTTTGTATTATGTAATTCTAAAGTAAGGGGTGTGTTTTGATTTCAATTTTAAAGTCGTTTTGGTACTTGTTCAATGCTTCTGGGCAAAACCGTTTCGTTTTGAAATAATGTGCTATGTCTTAAACACATTATTTCCTTTCCTAAGTGCCTTTAGTTGATCTTGTTTATGTCTACTTTGATTTCGGTGTCTGCCATTGAACACCTTTGTTCAATTTCCTCTGTGTCTGAAGTTCCCACCATGATCCGTGGGATGGACGTCTCACATGGCTACCCTGGACAATCTGACAAGTTATTTTTATACCATGACATACTTCCACATTAGCTTCCTCTTCCTGGTTCCATTTTATTTTGTTTTCCATTTATACCTTTGTCAAGTGTAGTTAGGAATTTTCTTGCTATTCTTGGCTTTTGAACTAGAAATTTAACTTCATAACAGGATTAAGTTTGACAGTATGTCTTAGCTTTCGTACCACCTCATTTTCCTTATTTATTTGTTTTCATGTTGTAGGTAGAAAAGTGTGATTAAAAGGATGTTCCTCGCATATTAGAAAGGATTTTCCTATCCAACTTAGCGAGGTAGGATATGAACTATTCTTTGGAATGCGTGGCAACGGAGATTGGGTCTATACAATATCTCGGGCTTTATCTCTTGTAAGTTATGCTTGTAGTTTGTATATCTGATCTGAACGGAAGGATACATTGGATCTGTCACATCTCTGGTACATGTGTGCCTTTGTTCCTTTATTAGATGCACATCTTCGGGTTCGATATAGAATTTTAATCTAATCGAGTTAGCTTAGCATATGCTTGATTTTGGGCTTTCGTATTTGCTATTGTCTTAAATGGTGGTTGTGCGATAGCTAAATAATATTTTCCTGTTCTGTTTTGTAATCTTGGAAAGTTTTAGCATTACTGACATCAGTTCTTTACAAATTCTTGATGTGCTTGAATTGGGCCCTTCGCATGTTGTGGTATGCTATTTTCTGTTTTTCTTCTTGATTTGCATAACTCATTTAATAATAAGAATTAATGAAGAGTCACTTTTTCTTTCTTCTTCTCCAAACTTGCTTTTGCATTTTAATCTTTTGTTTCTGTTGTATTTGGTATATGGTAATGTTGCTAAATTTCTATAATAGCTTGGTTAGTAATGTATTCACTAAAGAATCAAGTCATTTTGGGATGACCCGTCCAGATATCATCCTAAGTTGCTCAGTAATTTTTTTGGTGACTGTATGTTGTTCATATTTCATACACTCTATCCTGTAAATATTGAGTTTTCATACTGTTTTCCTTTTTCCTTGCATTCAAATGCGATTACTGTGATGGTATCGACATATGTGCATCTCTCACGATGTAGGTGGTGTTTGATCAAGATGGTGAGATACATAAGTTGGTAACATAATTTTTCTATCACGTATCTTTTCGTTGCATTCACTCTTTCTGTTTCTATGGTAGGATAACTATTTAGGCTGCAACCTACATTTTTCCAACTTATAGTCTTGCTTCTATACTTTTGCATACTTCTAGGATGCCTTTGCACTTATGCATGCACAAATCATAGTAAAAAATATCTTCTCCAAAAATATTTGAAGCTGCAATTGAATGTACCCTTGGGGCGAGGAAGCTCTTTGTCTTTTGAACTATTCATTTGTTTCTTTGTTCGTTCCTACAATGAAGCTCGTCATGGTTTCCAAGTATATGGGCTTTACGAAACAAGAAAGAAACATCGCTGAAATTGGCCTCAACCTCCTGTTGAAGATCTTTGAAGAATTTCCAGTTCTTTGGACTTACATTGTCACAATCAAGCAAGAGATTTTTGTGGTCTTAAACAATACATATCCTAAACGTCTGCCATTGAGGTGAAGTTTAACATCTCTCATAATTATTTTTCATCAACCCAAACTTCACAACAGATCTCAAATCTCAATATTTGAGTATTTTGCAGGAATTGTTTTTATTTATTGTTCTCACTTTTTCTTTCTAGCAAAGATAAGATGGCAGTAGTATTTGTTACAACTTCAACAACATCCTCTCAGAACCAAGGTTTCGTTTCTTCTCTCTTTCGATTATCTGTTTTTTTTTCTTAATTTTTTTTTTGTAAGAATTAGTAATTAAGCTTGTGTGATTCAAAATGGGTTTTATTTGATATTGATTTTCTGATGTTATAATATTAAAGTGGGTTTTTGTGAATTTTCCTCTCGAGGCTATTATAGCAGGTGTCTTGGCGGGGAATAAGTGATTCAGTATCTCAAAGAACGTTCGGTATACGTAACCTTCAATTGAAATGCCTTATTTTTAAAGTGGTAACTTCTCTTATTCTTTTCTCATCCACTACTGATTTTTTTCTTTCTTTCCAAAACTGAAAGTGGGGTTCGAATTTAAGTTATTGAATTTGCTCTCTTGCTTCGATCGATGTTGTTATCTTGAATTTCCATATTAGCTTCGTTGCTTCTTAATTTCAATATACCATACTACTTACAATTGTTCTCATTCACCATATAACCAATTTTAGCAGCCACATTCTTTAATCTGTAATTTTTATGTGGTTAAGTGTATGAGTATAAAGATGCGGTTTAAATATCCTTTTCTTTCATCACTATATAAATGATTTGTGAGTGTCTATTCGCCTGTCTTAGATCCCTTTATTCACGCTACGTCTTGTTGTTTGTGACTTCTTTTTACATTTGGCACCGAGACCAAGAGACATGGCTAGACAAGTTTAACACCCAACAAGCATTTTTGTGTATTTAGAAGGCTCTAAGACATTAAACGATGACATTGTTCGAAAGTTTAGCCTGTAGTTTAGTAGGTTAGATTGTAGCACATGATTGTTAAATGAAGACACATCTCTCAAATTAGCGAGTGAAATTGATCCACATCATAAATCATGTAATATTGGGGTTTATTTTTTACTCTAGAGAACACTCGCTAACTTATCTTTCTGACTGACATTTACAGACTCTAGAGAATTTGTTCTCTATCTTTTACTTAAAAAATTAGTCATCTTTTCACACTACCTAGCTGACCTTCCCATCTCTAGTATTGTTTATGAAAATCTTACACTTGTATTACAGGATTTTGCTTCGACAAATGCCTAATCTCAGGTGGTGGAGCAAACAATTCATCCATGTTTGGTTGAGTGAGTGAGGACCCGGATGTGGATGTGATATTTTTACTAGCGAAGCACTTCAATCAAGCGTCCAAGTCATGATGTCAAGTTAGCAGATGCTTATCTGTATTTTCGACCTAAACTGAACTTATATTTGTTATTAAGTGGTATTTATGGACATTACTGCGGAGAGATTATTTGCAGTTGATGGACATGCTCAGTTTGATCCATGCGATTACACATAGGATACCATTCAGCAGGTCAGTTTAACCCATTCCTTATCTTTGATTACCCTTTTTGGTTTAAGTTGCCTCACACTTCACATCTATTAGTTACACTCAGATTGGTTAAGTTCAACCAATTACGCGAAAATCTGGTCATGCCGTCATGGAGATGATGTAAAAGTGTTTCCATAAACTTGACTATTATGTTGCATATATAAGAATTTGCCAGCATGATCTTATTTGTTATGTACTTGTTATACGTTGTCAATTACGTTCTATCTGGAAAAACCATGGACTTTCTAGTTTCTACTAATTGCTTGATTGACTGAATCTTGTGACACATTGCGGGGATCTTTGATGGAAAGAAGATCCCATGTTATCCTAAAGAACGTTATGTTAGTATCTCGCACTTTCGGTCATTAAGTTTAACATACCAGCAATTATCAGATTAGTTTTCTTCTTCTAACAGGTTTCAGTCACAATTAATCGTGGCCAAGATACCATTCCTTCCTTCTATGGTTGTTTGGGATTGTACATTGAAGGATCAGTTTCCTCAACTATGTCTGGTGTTGACATCAGACGAAAGATGGATATGCAACAACAAATGGAAGGATCTCACTCCGAAGTAAGCACTTTTTGGTGTAATAATTTTTATAATTTCAAGTTATTTGTTTGGTCTCCGACCATTAGATTTTTTGGATTTTTAAGGGCATTCCTTTAGGTTTGAATGTAAATTGCGGTGAAAAAATGTTATAAGACTTATAAAAATCAGGATTTATTGCAATAAGGGTTTGTGATATAGGAATTTCAAATATACGGATTTTTATTTATTAATTCATCAGAATTTTTTTTTTACCTGTAAATTGGTTTGCAACGTATATAAGTGTTGCTCAAATTAGGAGTAATACGTTGCCTAAATTATTGTAAGCATTGCACAAATTAAAGAATCCGTTGCTCAAAAAACGTTGGTAAACCGGTGACCAACGTTTTTATGCGTTGCAAAAGTTAATTTGACCAACGGATTTACGCGTTGCACACAAATTTGCTACGCCCTATTTCCAACGGATATACACGTTGGTGAAATTCATTGCAACGCGTATATCCGTCCCAAATCGGATGTTTTGGTGTAGTGATTGGCTTCCTCCGTCATCCCAATGATGGGGTTTAGCTCATCATGGTAGAAACACGCTCAAAATTGGTATTCGTAGATCAAGAAGTGTTTTCAAAAGGTGGAAAACAATAAAGCAGTGAAATTTCAACGAGGTATAAGTGTTGCAAAGTCACTGTTACAGTAAACGATAAACCCAAAGTGCAGGAGAATAAACGACTGACTGTATGAGTCTGTTCTTCGTGTTCTTGAGAACGACATACATTCGTAAATCCGCAACTCTTTTCCTTCCTCCTCACCTGCTGTTGCCACCACTCCTCTGCAGCGTTTCGTTCTTCACATAAACCACCCCAAACTCTCCATTGCCCTTTCTGGGACTAGTACAACCCTTTTATACCATTCAGAAACCTAAAATCCCGATTAAATCTCTTTATTTTCTCCTCTCCAGGTCACGGGATTTTCTCTCCAAGTTTTCTTTTCTTGCGCGTATCTGATTTACACAGATCATTCCATAACCTTCATATGATATAAACAAATCTCTACGAATACATTCTTTCCTTATCTCTCGCCAAATCTTCCAAAATCAGACTTCATCTAAAACCCGTAACTTTTATCACCTCTGTTTTCTTTATACAGCCCAATTCGATCAATCAAGTTACTCTTACGAGACTTGTTATGCTCTACTGAGTCCAACCCGATCAAATTTAGTGATTGAATCTTCACAGAAACATCTCAAAAATCCAAACAAACCCGATAAGAGTTATCCTTCCATATTTCACGTCAATCGGAGTTCTAGCCAATTTGGGTCCAACTAAACGACCATACCAAGCCTGTTTAGGCCTCAGAAGTAAGCCAAATCAATTTCAGCCCTTTAGTCTTCCTATAACTCGATCAATATCCCAACCCTAATTCTGCTAGGAAAGAACCAGTTTTCCCGCCAATTTGATCGTTCAAATGAAGATGATGATGGTCGCCCCTTATATGCCAACAGAGTCCCTTTAGCAACTGGGGTGGAAATAGTAAATTCTGGGGTGAAAATAGTAATTGAGTGCCCCTTATCCAAATGAATGGTCCTTTTAGTAATTTTCTCCCACCAGCACAAATACCACTTTTCGAGCCAATTTTTTCGCAAAAGCTTATTTCTCCAAAAACACCTACAAAGACATAAAAATCCATAATAAGTACAAAAATGAGCACTATCAATATACAAAATCGAGACAAATTAGACACAAAAATGTGTCTATCAATATGACATCGACATAATCTTGTATATATTGTTATGATTATGTAAATGTGTTATGGTGAATATTTCATCCTAGGAAACAATGTTTTACATTCTTTTAAAGGAACTACATTCATAAACATGTTTTGTGAATCGAAAGGAAATCATTAGGCTTATTGGTCCAGTTATTCATTGCAAATCTTTGGATGACTAATATGTGTGAGATGGTAGAACCGATCTTAACCTTGGTTATGTATCTTGGTATAAATAATCACAACGCCTGACTTATGATTTAGTATGACTGGTTTTTATTAATTGGTGTAACCGATCCTAAGTAATCACCATGAGATAGTATGATCGATATTTGTAATTGGTGTGACCGATCCTAGTAATTGGTGTGACAGATCACAGAGAGTTATATAATCGATCCATGTAATTGGTAACCGGTCCTGGTAACTGGTGTGACCGATCACAAGCAATACCATGGGAATATGGAATCGATCCTTGTAACTGGTGTAACCGATCCTAGTGACTGGTGTGACTGATCACAAGTATTTCCATAAGTAGGTATAACCGATCCTAGTGATTGGTAGAACCGATTGAACCCATGTATGTGATTTAATACTTGATCAATCACATCGTAGTCTTGGAATACATGGAAACCAATTCTAAACTTGTTTGGAAGTGCGGTATGGCCGATTCCAATAATGTAAATCCATGTGAATATGAAATAAGGATTTACAGTAAAAAAAGAGGTCAACATACTTTGAACACGGACAGTAACTCTTATCATTAAGGTTATTAGTTTTATATACATCAATTAATGTGTAGCTCTAGAAAATAAAAATTAGTAAATGTGCATTTACTATTGGAGATTTTCTATTGAGAGATTTCGGAAATATTGGACAAGCATTTATTGGAGTTATGAAAACCGAATCTTGCTATTCATTGCATATCTTGAGAATATTTTCGGGTTTGGAAATTCCTTGTTGTCCAAACATCCTTGGTCTATAAATGTTTGCATTTCTAGCAAACTATCCTAAGATCCAGGAAAACTTCATTTCTTGTTGTTTCTGGTGGAGCCGTCTATTCGGAGAGGAAAGTATCCTAATTAGGTGAAATCTCTTACGACCGCTCGTTTAAAGACTTCTGCGGGATGAAGAAGCTCTACGAGTACCGTTGGTGGGAAACTAGATAATTGCAGTGTTATTAGTTTTCAATTGATTTGATTGACTAACGTTTGTTGAAACTTTGATTGCACCTAGTTTGATTATTCTTGAGAATCTTCTCTTCTGATGTAAGATTCACTCAAACTAGATCGAAGTATCAACGGGATCTTTAGAACTATTTGTAGATCTAAAGACATCTTATGATAATCCATTGTTAACAGACTCCGTTCTGTGCCTGATTGATCTCAAGATATTCAAGGGGTGTTGTACAGGTTTAATTAAAGATTAAAGAAGATTTGAATACGAAGAAGATTTCTCATTGGTTTTCGTATCTTTGTGTGCACAAACCTTGATCGTCTGGGATCCAACTAGAATCGGATTTATTCGATTGATTAGTTGCGTGATATCGGCATCGCTTTATAGTTTCTCTCTGAGATCTATATTGATTGATTGCGAATCTAGGCTTGACTATTTTGATAGTTAAAGTTAGATTGATCTAACCATGTAAAGGAGTTTATTAGGTTAAACGGAAGAGCCTTTGCGTATGACTTGAGATATCATTTTCTTGAAAAGAATCTAAGAGTTATTACCAAACAGATTTGTTGTTCCTTTACTGTTTGGAATATGATCCAAAGAAATTGTACCAGTGTGTGACTTATCGAAGTCGTAAGCTCAGGGATACTAAGGAAACTGAGTGAACTAGGGGTAGTTGCTTGGTCTCAATCATACGAAGTTGGTTTAGATTTTGTATAGCGGCTTAATTCTGAGAGTATTCAATTCTAGATTAGGTCCTGAGGTTTTTATGGATTTGCGGTTTCCTCGTTAACAAAATCTTGTTGTGTGATTTACTTTAGTTTTCCGCAATTATATTTGTTTATATAATTTAAAGTAAATACACGTTTACATTAACTCTTATTTACTTGATAGTGATCCTATAGAGTTTGGTTAAGTCTGAACCTATTATCAAGTAATCACACTTATGTTGTCGTATTGTCTCGATCTCGTATCCATAGACAATCACACAAAGTGTGAATACTGAAGTAATTGTATTGTCTCGACTTTGTCCATAGACGATCACACTTGGTAAGAGGACTTATAGGTTTAAACAAAAAGATTGTGGTGTATTTAGGTACCCTCATCTTTTCAGATTCACGATTTAAAAACCTTGCTTTCATCATACACCCTGCACCACTAGCCAAGGTAGAAAGATCAAAAGCACCACCAATATTACGTTTAATCCAACCAAAAGGTGGGAGCACCTATTTATGAATACTACTGACATCAATAAAGGGTCCATGGGTAAAAAATAAATTATTTTACCGTTGCAAATAGATCAAAGGATGACATAGAAAAAAAAAACCTAAAATCCTCAGACAATGATGAAACATGGTCAAGTAACCAAAAATAGAGCCTATTTAGCAAAGATTAGTCGGAGAAATTATGAGAACAAATGCAAAAAGGAGAATTAAACCAAACCTGACTAACAAAATAACATAGAATAAGGGCATGCATGACAAATTCATTATAAAGATACCCTAGGGCAACTAGTAGATCCAATAGGCATTCTAGACTATAAGACCAATCTAGCACGAACTGTTTTCTTGGAAGCCTCCACAGATATAACAGGATATAATGGGGTACTTTGAGTTCCTTAATAAAGTTCTAAAGAATCATACTTGTGAAGGGAGAAAACATCTGAGACCCAACTATGTTGATTTATAACCGGGTTTGACTTTGAAAGCTCACATGCCATACTATCAGGGATACAAGTCTGACTTAAATTGTAACGATCTTTGTAACAGAAGCATTGTCAAAGTGAGTTTATATTCTAATAATTTCCAAGATCTAGTATCTTGATTGATGAAATAAGAGATTTTCAAGTAAGGATTAAGAAAGATCTGAGGGTTAGGCATGGGAGATCCTATAGATTGAATCCACTTATCACACAAAGGATCAACAATCTGACCATCCATCACAATCCAAGAGATAGAGGGTTTAATAAGCTCCTATATAGTGTGAACTTCTAACACACCTCCAAATCCAAATACAAACCATATGGCACTTAGCATTTAGAAAATCAGATTTCGAAAAGTATCTAGCTTTTAAGACACTACCTAGAAGATCAAAAATTCAGGGACTTCGACTAACTTTCGGGCATTTCTATCAAGCATAACAAGATTATTTAACTCGTCATTTATAAAAATTAGACCCCCTTTAGACTTAAGGAACGGAGAATATCCCATTCAAGAAGATGAAGTTTTCTGTCTTTGGGGTCTAGAGTCTATCCCTACCAGAATTTACAAGGAGAGTCAATCTTCCTACAAAGGTTATTGGGAATGAGAAAAACTTTCATCTGGTGAATAGGAGGATTAGCTTGGCCAACATGCTTAACAAGAAAGGTCTTAGTAGCCTGAGATAAGAGTTGTTGATACCGTAAGGTAATTCTAGCATCTACAGATTGTAAAATACTCACATGAGTGTGAATTTTGGATTTCTAAAAATTGATAGCATTGCAAAAGGTACTTCACCAAGATCACGAGTATGAATATTCAAAATGGATGATAACTAATTTAACATGTGATCTTAATTCTCTTGCTGAACAAGATAACTAACTTACCAAAATCGATCTCCATTCCAGAGGCTAAACAAATAATCCTTAATGATTTTAAAACCATCTACAGTAGCCTTTTTTTTTTTTTTGTGAAGGCAATTACAATAGCCATGGAAAAGAGAAGACAATCATCAGCCAAATGCAAATAGGGATTGACGGGAGCATTTTTGCAAATCTTTTTATACCTTGAATGAGGTGCATTCTAGTTAGTTTATCAATATAGGCAGACAAAGCTTCAAATAAGAGAATATATATAGGTATGCATATAGAGGTCTCCCTTCCTTAGACCTCTCTCAGATTTGATGATACCAGTAGGTAACATATTAAGTTAATATAAAATAGGACAAAGTGGAGAGATATTGAGTAATAAGATGAATCCAATGTTCGCAGGGGCCTAACTTTACCAGGACAGTTCCCCAAAAGGGTTATTTTTTTATTATTTTTTTAATAATCAAAGGCCTTCAAAAAGGCTAATGATCCCCCTCAACAAAAGGCATCAACCATATTGGAAGAACAGACCAATACATAGTAGAATTGTTTGTCTTAGCCAAAAGGGCAAGTTCATGAGCTACAGAATTACAAGTGCGTGGCTGGAATATAAATAAACAAGCTACAAACTTGGAAGAAAAAAACTGAATATCCTTAAAGATAGCATCCGTTCTAGAGTTCCCATCAAACACTCCAGCAGAAAACTGATTGATTAGACTCTGAGCATCACTTTCTATGATTATATGAGTAAGCTTTTGCTCCACAGCTTTTTGTAAGGCCGCCCAAATAGCTCTGGCTTCAGCTTCTTCAGCAGACTCAACTTGAAAGACAATGGGGGCGCAAAAGGAAGCAGTGTTGGTGAAGTCCCTCATCACAAAGCCTGCACCATTATTCCCAGAAATATCATCATAAGCTCCATCTGTATTGCATTTTATCCATCCAGTTGGTGGGGGCATCCATTTGTCACTTATACTACCAGGGACCATATTGGAGACACTAATAGTAGATTTTCTAGTTAATAACATGGCTCTGGCTCTCATCAGAACAGCAGTGTAATTATCCTTGATGATCTGAAATACTAAGTTATTTCTACTTTGCCATAAGGACCAAAGGATGGCAACAAAGAGACAATGATCCCCATTTGGGAGTTTAGAGACAGGATCAACTAACCAGAATAACATCCAATTCATGAAAGATTTAGTACTAAAATCCTGAGTGTTGACATAGAAAGAGGATAAGAACCAAACACGACTAGCGAAAGGGTAAAGAACTAAGGCATGCATAATCGATTCAGAAGGGTCATTACGTCTAGTACAATCAACAGAACTCATTGACATTCTAGTATGAAGGACAGTTGTAGCAGGTAAGGCATTTCTAGCAGCTTTCCAGCTGAAAACTTGAATTCTATAAAGAACATTAATTTCCAAAAACACTTCCAAAGAGCACTACAAGGGGAAGGCATGAGCCCTCGAAGTCCCAAGTAAGCAGATTTAGAGGTAAATCTACCATTCTTTGAAAGATCTTAATCCCTCCTATCAGGAGTGCAACAGTGGCTTAATGGAATAGTGAAAATCTTCTTAGCAGAAGCATCATCAAAGTGGTTGTTTAATATATCAACATCCCAAGATCTGGTAATAGGATTAATAATGTAAGAAACTTTTATAGTTGGATCTGGAGGCACCAAAGGGTTGGGGACAACAGAACCTAAAGAAGGAATCCATTTGTCATACCAAGGGTCAATAAATTGACCATCTCCAACAATCCAAGTGATAAAAGGTTTGATAAGCTCTTTAATGGCATGTAAACATTTCCAAGTCCAAGAACAATTGGCAGGACACTTGGCATTCAAAAAATCAGTTCTAGGTAAATATCTAGCTTTCAGAGTAGAAGCTAGCAAACAATCAGGGTTCTCAATTATCCTCCATGCATTTCTGGCAAGCATAGCAAGATTATTAAGCTCAGCTTTTCTAAAACCAAGGCATCCTTCAGACTTAGGAGAGCAAAGAATGTCTCAACCTAAGAGATGGAGCTTTCTATCTTTTGGGTCAAGAGTTTCCCCCCACCAAAATTTATATAGATGAGAATCCATTTTCCTACAAAGGTATTTGGGGATAAGGAAAGCACCCATTTGATAAAGAGGGATGGCCTGACCAATATGCTTTATTAAAGTAGTTCTAGCAGCTTGGGAAAGAAGCTTATGAAGCCAGATAGAGATTCTAGCATCAATAGACTGGAGAATACTCATATAGGTTTGGATTTTAGATGCTTTAAAAGTAGTGGGGGTACCCAAATATTTTTCTCCTAGATCCCTATTACTGATATCAAGGATATTAGAGAGCTGCAGTTTAAGATGTTCTGGGATTTTTTTGCTAAACAGGATACCAGACTTGTCAAAATTAATTTCTTGACCAGAGGCCAAGCAGTACTTTTGAAGGTACTCTTTGATAGTCTGGAAGTCCTCAATAATAGCTTTAGAAAATAGCAAGGAATCATCAGCAAATAGAAGGTGTGTCATAGCAGGAGCATTTTTTACACACCTTTATGCCTTCAACCAAACCTTTTATAGTTAGAGCATCAATATAAGAGGACAAAGCCTCGGAGCAAATGATGTAAAGATAAGGAGATCGAGGGTCTCCTTGTCTTAAGCCTCTTTCTGGTTTGATAAGACCAGTAGGACTACCATTAAGGAGAACAGAGTAAGAGACAGTGGAGACACACTGATTTATGAGTTTAACCGAATGATCAGATAGGCCCATTTTTTTCAAAACCTTTTCAAGAAAAGACCATTCCAGCTTATCATAGGCCTTAGACATGTCAAGCTTGATGGCAGCAATACCAATATCTTTATCATGATGATTGACAGCATAAATGGCCTCATTAGCAAGAAGGATGTTATCAGAAATACTTCTTTTAGGGACAAAAACACTTTGGTTTTGGGAAATGATGTTATTCATAAAGGTTTTTAATCTATTAGCTAGAGTTTTAGAGAGGATTTTGTAAATAAAGTTACAAAGTCCTATGGGTCTGTATTGGGAGACCTTGGTATGATTAAAAACTTTAGCAACATTTCCAGTTCTGAAGCAAGTTTGAGTCATGTCAGCAACATCTTCTCCCACAATATCCCAATATTTTTGATAGAACAAACCAGTAAAACCATCAGGGCCAGGGGCTTTTTTACCACCCATTTGAAAAACACCATTTTTAATCTCCTCTGCAGTGAGGGGAGAGTTTAGAGAAGAATTATCATTCTCAGAAAATTTAACAGGAAGATCAAGAAGGATTTAATCCTGAAATTGTTGGGGGTGTGAAGAGTACAAATTTTTGAAATAGTCAACAAAAGATGTGCTAATACTATGTCTATCAGTTAGAATAGTACCAGCAACATTTTTAATCCAACTAATAGCATTTCTCTTTCTCCTGAAAAGGGTGACTCTATGAAAATATTGTGAGTTTCTATCATCTTCCATGAGCCAGACCTCTTTGGATTTATCTTTCCACTAGAATTCTTCCAAATTGTAGAGATATTCCAATCTAGCTTTAAGTCTAGAGATGGCTCTACAATCTGTAGGATCTTTGGTTTGGGTATCAGCCAGTTCCTTCCTAGTAGTAGAAATATTAGTTTGGATATTACCAAATGAAGACTTATTCCAAACACGAAGACCTTTTTTTGTATTTGAAAGTTTTGCTTTGAGCTTATAGGCATGGGATTCCACTACATTAACAGATCAAGAGTTGGCAATAGTGTCTCTACAAGTGGGATCCTCTATCCACATAGCCATGAAATGAAAAGGCCTAGGCATGCAAACATCATCATAGTTAAAACCAATATGCATAGTACAATAATCAGAAGAATCTCTAGGCAAATTATTAACACACAGTTTAGGGAACAAAGTTTCAGCAATGGGATTAATAAGACATCTATCAAGACGTTCAAGAATAAGATCAGGACCTTGTTGCATATTAGACCAAGTAAATCTAGGGCCAGAGAAACCAAGATCATGCAAATCAAAAGTATCACAAAAATTTCTAAGATTGAGAAAGTCGGAATCATCAACTTCTAAACCACTATTTTTATCCTCAGTACCTAGCAGAGCATTAAAGTCACCTATAAAGAAAACAGGTTCATCTAAATGAGGTTTAGGTAATTGACATTGATCTTCCCAAAAGGCTTTTCTAAGACTGCTATTAGGTTCACCATATATGAAATGTAGGTGGCACACTTTGGAATGGATAATATCAGTAGTAGTAACATAGATGCCCCTCAAACTGGATGATATAACATTGAGTTGAATTTCCTTCTTCTAGGCAAGGACAAGACCACCATTTCTACCAATACTTGGGACATTAAAGGTGCAAGGGTATCCAAAAATTTTCATTCTTCTAACGGCCAAATCTTTATTCATCTTGGTTTCCGATAGAAATATAATATTAGGGTTAATGTTTCTACACAGCAAACTAAGTTCCTTATTAGTTGTTTTCTTACCCAATCCTCTAATATTCCATCCAAGCACATTCACATTGTTAACAGGAAAAGGATTGGCATTTATAGTAGTATTAGTGGGATCAATAATAGGGGGAGAAGGATTTGAGTTTACCTGAGTGGTGGATGCAGAACCACCATCAAGAGCAGAACTATTAAAACCACCAATTTGATTAGTCTATTAGGTAGAATCGAGATTCATAAAAGCAGCCTCATGAAGGGAATTATTACGGACACCATCATTGCTTGGAGTATCATCAACATGCACATTATAGCTACCATAGGGGTCAACCATAGAATGGGTATTGAGAGTACAGTTGGAGAGGTTAATAGCAGGGAGATCTCCCAATTTGGTAATAGGAGGACAAAGAGTTGAATAATCAGGTTCAAACACATCAGATTGATTTGGGATTACTACAATGCTAGCTAAAGTGGATTTACTAGCTCTGGTACGTTTTCTCAAATCATCTTTTGGGTTAATTTTCCTTTTAAGGTTGGACAAAGCATCATGTTCCGCAGCAGAAGAAATAACTTATTCTCTAGAAATGGCAGGTTGGTTTGTCAGAGCAGCCGCCGTTTTGAACCTTCTGGACGAGTTGGTGGTTCGAATCGGACCCCGATTTAGCGATTCAGAAAGGATACTTTAATTTTCAACTGTGACATTCTAGGTTGTAACTTGTTTAAAGATGACTGGAAGCCCGTTGTTCAGAAGAGAAGAGCTCTGTTGGACATGCCCAACATCAAAAAATTTCAAAGCATTGGACCGATTAACAAATGGGCCCATCTGGAAATTATTAGCTACTCCTTTTTGAGTCACATTCTCGGAACTTTGAGCTAAGACCTTAGCTTTACCTTTGGTACTATCATGATCAATAACATCATCAACTTGAGTTTCATGTACTACTTCATCTGGCGACATGATGGTATCTTGAATCACCAAATTGGAATTAGGAAGAGAAAGTTGAGCATCTTGATTTCTTGGCATCATTAACTTTGAGACAGCAGGGAGGACATATTTTGAGCTTGAGGTGGCTGCTTCTTGTATTAACTTCTATTTTGATTTCCAAGCTGGACAATTAGCATCTTTGTGATCTAACACACGACAAGAAGTACAGAAGTACTTAGGAACTTTATAGTATCTGTATTCAATCAGAAAGGGTTGATCTCTTCCCGAAGTAAAGAGAGGGATGCCAGTTGGTAGAGCTTTTTGAAGCAAACTCTAACACAGACCTTAACTTCTTCTTTAAAGGATGGTTTCCATAAGGTGTTTGGGCTTCTACTAATTCTCCCATCTTAAGAGTAATCTTTTGTAGATCTTCAAATTCAGTATACACTCCTTAGGGATATTGCATAGGATGAGCCAGAACAGTTCTTCAGTAAACGAGACTTGATGATTTGTTGGCCAACCATTTGGGGGAACGACTTTGAGAACCATTAGATGGCCACAAGCATACCAAGGTCTCTAAGAATTAACCCTATTGAAATCACTCTCAGCTAAGAATCTGATAAGAACTTTATTTTTCAAACCATTGAATGTGGTGATAGAAGGTGATTGAGCTAATGGCCATTGATTACAGATGTAGTAACGGATTGAGGAATTGGGAATGAGAGTTTCACTGCAGATGTAGCCAACCATGCACCATTTTCAATTATTATCATCTTCAGCCAAAATAACAGTTTTGTCAATAAAGACTGGTTCAGTTAGGGTAGATGGTAGTTTCAGCTTGTCTGCCATTTGTTTGGTGAGGTTTTGAATTTCAAGGTTTTCAGGAGTATAAGAGGATTGAGATGGAGAGGAGTCCATATAGATTATTATAGTGATGAAGAGAAGTAAGATTTTATCAGAGATGGGAGACTGGATGGATATTCAAATAATGATATGAAGAGAAAAAATTCTTGTAGCAGTGCTATCAAACAAATGTGTAGTTGCAACTTGAATTTGCCATCAAAATCAAATTGATCCTTAAAATGGGAATTCTAAAGGAATTGAAACTGGTCAGCAAGGGGGGGATTTTTGGAATGGTATGGTTTTGTGAAAGATTCCAACTTTTTGTATTTAAACAGAGAGCTCATTGCAGGGCTATTAGATAACCTGGTACCTTTTCTAGTAGTAGTTGATAGTAGTTATAACGTGATGTTTGTAACCAAGATCCATGCAGGGGGTATACACAACCAAGTAAGTTAACTTTATTCTTTGTACGTCTTGAACAGAGACGTAAGCATGAGAGTTGGTGAGTATTTAAGAGCTTTGGAATTACAGATTGTAAACCTGAGTAGTTGTACACATCCATCCAAATGCCATAAACTTAGTTGTGTAGGGTAATAAAAACTGGGGGTGGTAAAGATGAAAATTGTTGTGGTGATTTTTTGGTTTACTGGTGGTAGTAAAAAGGGATTTTTTTCTTAGGGTGAAACGGTTTAATTGCCTGAAAGACGTAAGCTATAATCCGACTGTTAATGATACCCCAATTAAAAGTAGTGCCTCCCAACAGGTGCTTCTTGCTCTAAATCTGCATAAAGCCAAAAGTTTTAATTAAAACCCAAATAAACTCTTCAAAATTAGGTGGCCTAATTACTCTTCTCTTAAAGGTAATTCCAGCAGAATTAAAAGAAAATGAAACGTATAAAATTAGACTTTGAAAATATGGTTTAGTAGGATAATAATGAAAACTGAAGAGTTGCGCATGGCATTGAAGTGGCGTGAATAGCCAAGTGACAAGATGCTTGACCAAATGCCATAAAAGGCCATTTATGGCTAATCTACCACCATTATTTAAGAGAGGTGGGAGATAATCCCAGAATTATACCAAAATAAGCAAAGAAAAGAAGATAGAGAGAAATTGATTAAGAGAAATGGCCGATGTTGCATCAAGTTCTGCCGGAGGAGGAAATCCAAGCATACCACCTGATTTCGATGCCATGCGACATGCAAAGACTGCGGTTGAAGCTTTGACAAGTGCAGAGATGGAGAGTTTGATAGAATATTTGAATCTGGAGAAGACCAAGAAGAAAGAGCAGGAAGAAAGAGAGGAGTATGAAAGGTTAAGAATCGAGAATGATGAAGAATTCCAACTACGGTTGAGGAAGGTATAAGTTGTTGATGCACGTCGACACAGAAGGAGACTTCAGATAAGGGGAGCATGGAATCCATCATGGGGGAAGACTCGAAGCATGACAGAGAGTGATGGTGAAAATGGGGAGAAGAAAGAATGTTATGAAGAAGAGATGGAGGAAAGCAGTGATGATTCATTGAAGAGAAGGAAGAGGGCGAGAAAGTTAGAGAAGGAGAAGAAGAAAATGCAAGAATATGAAGGTGCAATGTATGAACGTTATTTTGCAGAGAAGACACATACTCCCCGAAAAATTGCTCGGACCATGTCAGAACCGCTAAATGTATACTCTGACGGAGAGGAAATTCGAGGGATGGATATTGATGGAAATCTTGTATTCTCTGGTCCAACAGTGCCTTGCAGTAATGGTGAAGATAATAATGAGGATGAAGATCTCCAGGGGCCTTATACAACTTCAAATAGCGATGACGGTAAGGATCCTTACTACATCTTTGATGAATTGAATTATACCAGCGACAGTGAGGATGATTCTGATGATTATTCAGATTAATCATCCTTGGAATACTATCAATTCCCTTAGAACTAGAGTACTGAGAAACTCTTAAGCATCTTCGTGAAAATTTATGAGGAAATTGATGGTATTTGGAGTCGCTGAAGAAGTATCTGGAGAAAGGGGTTTCAATGTCTAGCATCTGATGGTAAGATCTTTTATGGTATTTTATTTTTTGTGTGTTGGGATTACTTATTTTGTG
>JAJJWW010012971.1:0-23926 GCA_023531295.1 Papaver armeniacum
TGAAACAAAGCGTTTTAGACAAAGTAAGGTTTAATGTTGGCGGAAAAATCAGCTGATCGTGTGTATTTTACTAGAAGATTTTAGCATGGAAATGAATGTCAAATTTAGTCAGTTAGTTATGTAGCTGAGAAAATAATGGCTTTTACTTCTAGTGGTCATGAAATGAGTTGTACTGGGATTTAATTCGCCATTATCACCATCCCATGCGTGTTGTGGAGTACAGACTACGCGTGTATACAAATGACATGCACAGACAAAATGTTATAGGGAATCCTATTAGGAGCAACATATTTATCGCAATGAATGCATATAAAGAGTAGAGACTAGATAGCACATTACAGTGAAGCGCAGGTCTGGTGGGGTGTGTCTTCCCATGGGCGTGAGTTCAGTGTTTTATCTATAGAGCAGCATACTGCGAGTGACACTTAGGTGTGCAAATTAATATTCGTCATTAATTTGTAGTACCTGGTCAGATTAGAAATTAGCATCACGCGCGCAGTGGCTATATCTCAAACAAAAGTAATCAATGGCAAGCAAAGATAAAAATGACATTAAGTTAACTTGTTCACGAGTGTGCCGAAAGAAATATAGGACTAAGAAAAATAACCATGTTTGGTAGTATGATACGATTTCTACTTACCGATTATTAAACGAAGAAATAAGTTCATAAGACTCAAATTTTCTTGGTTTTTTTCTTTACATTCTCGATATCCTCCACTTCTTCTTGTTCATTATCATATTCATCGCCATGTATTTCTCCATCACTGGATTCTGAATCATCATCACTCTTATAGTCATTGCCGCCATCATCATCAGAAGTAAAAATATAAGGAGAAGAAGAAAAGACCCATGATTTCCTTTGTCACAGTTTCATCTAGTCAGAGTTGTAGTCGTAGTTTTATTTTTCCTCTGAGTCTTCCGTTGTTAATTCCCATAGATAAGTACCTGTGTCAAGTGACTCTAGGCGCTCCACATAAACAGAAGCATGGAGACAGCAAGCCTTACAATCATAGGCTATAAGAATTCTAGTGGTGTCATATTTTGGGTCATATAAAAAGTATGAAACCCGCTTCCATGTCTAATCCTAACAAAATCTCACCATTCTTCAATGATAGTAACGGCATCAAATCTATAATTAACCCACCAAAATGTTTCTGTAGGTCAATGGTGAAAAGCTTAGTCCATGATTTTTTCACTCCATTGAGCTTCCACTCCCACACAGCCGCTGCACCAGCGCCAATATTGAAGCCAAGTAAGCAAAGAGATCCTCCTAAAACACACAATTTTTTGTCATAACTTTTAATGAACAGGTCAGGCAGCGCATTTCATCAAAATGCTCTGTCTCGATATCAAAATAGAATATTACTTTTGTTTTTGGATAGCAGAAAACTAGATTTAATATCTGATATCCGGTAAATAGCTCCATCAACAGGCAGTCGAGACATATCCGACATGCTTCCATGTATAAGATGATTAACACAATACAAGTTCTCAATCCACCTCCATGAATTGGATTTCAATGTGTATACCAGAACCTCACATTGAACTTTTCCATAAGGCAAAAGTTGCTTCTTTATCGTTAGATCATGCTAAAACCCAGATCTAACAGCCTGAACCCTTTGGGGGAAGTGGTGGGTCCTTTCCCGGAAAGTGATGGGTCCTTTCTTTGAATATGAATCTAACCGTTGATTTGATCATCCAACAAAGAAGAAGTTTAAGGAAGCCATCCCGCAAAGTCGTGTGGGATAGCATTTGTCTTTCCATAATACGCAATACTTACACTTTAAAATCGTCAATCTGGCTGTCATAACCAATTCCATATTCAATGTACATAATTGTGGGAACCACATTCATAAGTAGGAATAAATGTAGGACAGTAAATACTTATACTCGTTGTATAGGAAATAGAATCTCGCAACAGCTTATATCTCGTAAAAGTTTTAACTAAAGGGTGGTTGCGAAGGCCATCGCAGTATTAGAGAAGTGATGTAGCGATAATGTCGACTTAGTCATAAGGAAAGTGTGAAGATTCTCCGCTAAGATCAGGGATTACCTTGCGAAGAAAACCCTTGTAAGCTTGCGAGAATGACGCATCGTATTTGAAAATAAAGGCCAAGCTTAGCTGTATCACCCACTATGTAATATCCTATAAAGGACCAAGCAAAGTCGAGATGGAAGAGATCTTTTTGAGAGAGTTAGAGGAGAACAAATAGGAGAGAGAGTACAGAGTTATTTTGATTTCCTTGTATTCATATTACTTTTGTAAGATTCATCAAAAGATAAATAAAAATTTGCTATTTGATCATGAAATTTGGTTAGGACAAAGGTATAATCTTGGAGGGGTGTGGTTGTAGGAAATCCCGCAACCACATATGGCGCTAGAAAAAGTGGACCGATTTGAGGAAGGTTTTAAGACATTGGTGAAGAATTTGTGAAATTGGTAAGAGATCACTAAAATTGAAAATATGGTAAGGAGAAGCACAAGAATTCGGGGAAGGAGGAGGAGAAAGGAAATGGGAGAATCTTCTAGGATGGGAACAAGAAACGAAGGAGAAGAACGAATTCAACTCCCAATTCAGCAGATACCAATACAAGGTGGAAACATCGATTGCGATAGAGTCAGTGTACACACATGGAGGACGGACTCCACAGAGGGAATAGAAGAAACACAGAAATTAAGACGAGTAGAAGGAGGAATAATCCATGAAGAAGAGGGGAATGAAACACTAGAGACACTAGGACAGAGGATATTTGAAGAAAAGAGATAAGAAGCAGAAGAACGCGCAAATTTAACACGACAAAATCATGAGTTAAGAATGGAAAATATAAGGCTACAAAATACAAGGTCGAGAAGTACTACAAGATCAAATTCAAGATCGATTAGAAGAGAAGCAAGACGAGACTCGATGGAAGTAGGTGTTGTTGAGGACATTCAAGAAGATATGCGAGTAATCCCGGTGATGGACATCGTGAAGAGAGATAAATAGCTGAAAATCGCTATATCCAACGTGGAGAAAATTATCATATTGAACAAAATGATAGAGACGAGAGATGAGCAACGTCATGGACGAAGTAATCAAGATGGTGAAGAAACCGGGAGGAAGGAAGGATGATATGAGAGAGAGAAATACAAAGGAATCGAAGAGAGTGGAAGATGAGATTGAGAGGCGAAATGCCTAACAAACGCGTATAGCTTGCAAAGAGAAAGAAGAAGGCAGAAATTAAAGAACAAGAGTTTCAAGAGGCTATACGTCGTAACAATCATGATAACCGGGAAAGAAGGCGTGAACGGCTTCGCTACAACGATAATATTAATGAAGAAGAAGATAGAACACGAGGAAGGGTTGGAAAGGAGAGAAAGAGAAATAGCGAGGAATGAACCGTAGCGCAGAGGATAAGATGAAAGATGGAACCATGTGCGAATGCATGAAAGGGATGAAAGAGAAGACCGCAGAGGGCGCGAGAAGAAGAGGATGAAGAGGAATTACAAAATCTCGCAAGACAAGATAGAGATGAACGTAGAAGAAGAGAAGCAAGATTAAAGAGACCAATGGACCAAGGGTCAGGCTCGAATGATTTTTTAAGAGAATTGGCATAGATGAGGGGAATGCTCAATAATATAAGAGAAGGAGGTAGAAGACAATTGGATAAATCAATAGAGGAAGCTGCTAAGACGCCGTTACACAAGAAGTACGTTTAAGGGGAATACCGCCAAAATTCAACTTACCTACATTAACCAAATCTTCGATTGGACAACTTGTGCCATTCAACATATCAAAGCTTACGGAGATGCATCGCACTGGAGAACCATGACGTTGTGTTGTGTAAATACTTTGAATCAAGCTTAACAGAGAGGCGTTAAAATGGTTTGAAGGATTGCCAAAGGATACCATAGCATCTTTTAATCAACTACAAATGGTGTTCTTGAGCTTATATAAGTAACAATTCCCATTGTGTCCCGGCATTGAAGATGTATTTGGATTGAAACAAAGAATTGGTGAAAGTTTGAAGCATTTAACTATGAGGTGGAAGACAATGTAGTAACATGGCCGGGTCGTGTGGATGAAAGATACCTTATTTTATCATTCATTAATGCAATATTCGCAACAAATGTTCTTGTATGTTCAAACATTTAGGATCAAGAATACTATCACAATGACTGAGTTGCAGAGTTCCAAGAGGAATACATTGCTCTTGAGGAGAGACAAAATGAGATGGAGTCTTATCCAATTGCGAATAAAAGCTCAACAATTGCGAATGCCGCCTTATTGCCCAGATTAAAAATACGGTGGCGAGCACTTCGCAAGATTTGCAAAAAGAAATGGAAATCGAAGGTAAAAAAAAAGTTGGTTGCGATGGGAAGTCGAGATCAAGAAGAGTTCGAGAAAAAAGAGGAGGTTCTATAATCGTGGCGGAAATAACAAGATTCTGAGACTTAACCAACCTCAAGAAACTTATGGGATTTAAGAATACCTATCAAAGGGGAACAGGATCTAACAGTGGTAGTATGGGAAGAAATAATAATGCCTCCTTTAAATGCTAGTGTGGAAAAGATATGGGAAGCCATAATTTTGATGGAAAATATCCCATCACCTTGGAACATGGGGAAGGATCCACCACCGAAATACAGAACTTATGAATTCTGTTCATATCATCATTTTCATGGACATTCCACAAATGATTGCAGGAATATAAAGAGAATTATCCTTAAGATGATAGACCAAGGCAAGTTGAACCATTTTATGATAAGACAACCGCAACCTTTACCATTACCACCACCACCGTAAGATCATAGAGCAAATGCAATGAAAAGAGAAGATACATTTTTAATTGAAGTTGGATCGAAAGCAAAAAACTTATTCTGCAATTCCATTGAGAAGAACTATCAAATGCTTTAGCCACTGTAACAATTTGGTTTAGATGCATTAAAAGCCGCCGGAAAAAGATGAGCTAAAGGAGCTTGACCGACCCAAGTATCCTTCCAGAAACTAATTCTATTTCCATTCCCGAGATGGAATTTCAATTGAGTAAAGAGACACCACATCTCTTTCTTCACCGTATCTGCCATCAACGATATCAATGTTAACTACCATCACTTCTCTCTTTCTCCAACATCTCCATCGTCGTCTTTCTCCACTGTCATACGATGCCAACAATACTATCACAAACACTAATTCCACCACCATCAAAGATTCCTAAATCCCTAATTAGGGTTTGAATTAATCAATCAATCTCTCAAAGGACTCTTGATAATCCCTCAAACTTGTAAGTTTCAAAACCCTAATCTTCTTTTGATTTTATTTTCGGAATGCCATGAATTGATCATTGGATTGGTTGATTTTGTTTTCTTATAGCTATATGTAACTGAGGTGATTCCCTGTGAGATTTAATTGAGTGATGTTTTCTCTATTATTTTTAAATTTAAATGTTGAGTTTTTTATAATTGAGATGTTGAATTTTTTATGATTGATGTGGATGAAACCAGTTTCATTCTGCTAAATATTGTGTTGAATCTCGGTTCACATATGCTTAAAGTAATATGAAAGAAGCTTCATCATGTTTTAAATTGGGTTGAATTTGGGTTAACCGATCATGCTTAAACTAAGATGAATCGGTTTTATCGTGTTTTACATTAGGCACGAATTTGGCTTCAAACATGTTTAAAGTAAGATGAAACCAGTTTTATCTTGTTATAGATGGATTGATGAGTTTGGGTTCACCCATGTTTAAACTAAGATGAAATTAGTTTCATCATATTTTACGTTAGGTTGAATTTAGTTTCACCTTGTCTAAAAAATAAGATAAACTAGTTTCAACCCGTTTCACATTGAGTTGAATATGATAAGTGGTCCAGTCTCTCTAATGTGTGGTGGCGCTGCACCAAAGTAAACAATGTCACATGAAATAAGAAACTAGTCTCTAGTTGAGACGGTAATATACAAAGAATGATTGTAGTTTGTAAAGGGTATATGAAAAATATGGAGTTTATCTAGAGTAGAACTTACTGTTTAAACGAGGATTACTGTTTTAAATCAGGGTGAATTTGGTTTCACCCATGTTTAAACTGGGATGAAACTGATTTCATCCGGTTTTATATTAGGTTGAATTTGGTTGCACCCATGTTTAAACCAGGATGGAGCTGGTTTCATCCAACTTTAGATTGTTGAATTTCGTTTTACCCATGATTACACTAGGATGAAACCGGGCCCTAATTATTTGTTTGAAAAGTACTGCTTGACATCGATTAGGTTATTGATGTTGTATGAAACCGGATCCTAATTATCGGTCTATAAAGTACTGCATTACCACCTTCTTTTTCTCGACAACATTGTTCTTGTGCTATAATAATATCCCCAAGCATGCTTTGGTTAATATTCTCTTGTTCATTCAACACATAATCCAAATCGGTAGGTTCGAAATAAAGATTATCTGATGCATCCACCTCCATCTTCTTTATCTCCTCCACAAAATTGAAGTTCTCCTGTAAACCCAATCTAAACCCGTAACCACGTAAAAAAAAGCAAGGAGGTACCATTCATTTTTCTTTACATCTTTGTTGTTAAGGTTTGTAAGTTACCAGTGTTCTTTTATTTCATGGGAGGGTTTCGTTTTATACAGGTTCTGTTCAGATTTGAAATGAAATTAGGGTTGATTTCGTTTTTTTTAGGGTTTTTGTAAATTGTAATTGTAGAAATTTTTTCAATGATTTTTGTTGTGATTTCGCATCGAAATTATTTGGGTTGCGTTTATCTGTATTTCAATTTTTAATTTTGTTCTCTTTGAAGCATACAGGTTTTGACTTTCTTCTTTGATGAACTTACTTTGAAAAATATTGAAGTTTTTTTTTTTTCAAGTATAAAAATATTGAAAGTTATTATGATTGCCTTGCTGTATTCATTAATCTAATGGTGAAGTTTTGCTAACTTTGCTTGGTTTTGATGTTTGTAGTACAACAATGGCTAAGAAGTCAATGATTAAAGAAATGGCTAATCAAAGGAGATTAAAGAAATGGCTAAGAAGTCAATGATTTATGACTTTATGTGGTGTGCTATCTAATTTTTTCATCAGTTATCAGAATAATTCATGAAAATTATGAAAAAATTATGAGCATTTTTTTGAAGTCATAGATAATTTATGCACAGTATGTTGGATAGTTGTGGAATGATGGATTAAATTGTTTTTGATTTTGTGGGGATAGGGATTAAGATTTAGATGTTGATGTACTATCTCTTTCTCAATATGATAGACATATATGTTGTTTTCTTAATTTGTATTTCTCTTAATTTCTCTGAGTTTCTCGTGTTATTTGCATTGGCTCAATCAGTTATTCAAATCATGGTTATCATCTAGTTCCATTGATCAAATTTCAGTGTTCACTGTTTTGATTTTTGTTATTTTTTGCTTGGTTTTTTTTGCTGTGGATATTTCAGTAGATGTAGCAAATGTTCTGTTCATTCTTTATTTTGGGTTATTTAATTTAGTTTGGTTAATAATCTATCTTATCCAGATTTTGTATCTGATCATTTAATTTATTTGGTTCTATATTTAAGGAAGATGAACATAGATAAAGTTTCACAACAACAATCTCTGGGTAGTTTGGTCAAGTGAAGTTGCCTTCGATATAACTAATTCACCAGGTTCACCTAACCAAGATGAGAAGTCAAACTGTTGGTTCATCTCCAGAGAGGGATTACATTAAACTGCTGCTCAAGGTGTAGGTTTTGCTCTATTCCTTTTTAAATATTTTTATCTTATTGGATTTATCTTGAGTTTGTTCTTTCATGTTGGTATTGGGATTGCTTTAGGTTAGTTATCCAAATCTTCCTGAACGTTTATCTCAGATAAAGTGGCACTTAGGAAGGTTGTTTCGGTATTATTAACAAGAACAATGCAAGGAGAACTGCAATAACATCAATTTTATCTCAAAACAAAGCTAAGTAGTATTGCTCCTCTCATATTGTAACCATAGATGGTTCTTAGTATTCTTATGTAACTAATTGTTGGTGGTTCACTCACTGTCTTGTTTGAAATTCCAAGGAGAAATCCAAAGCAGCTGGAAAGATGAATGTTTGGCAAGGTTATGCGCATGGTTCTGCTGGGAAACATTTTCGAGGTTCTACAAGTTTTGTTTGTTGCTTCTATCTTGAATTTAAGGTCTTGGTGGTATGAACCTTGCACCGATTGTGCAGTTAGCATCAAGGAGAATACAAGAAGGTGGAAATACTGGAAATGCGTTAACTTGTGCTGCTTGCCTGAGACTGAATTCTGTCTTATTTGAAAGATAAGCATTCCTTTACTTTATTAGTCATATCCCCATTTCGAGTTTGAATTGCTAAGACCTTATTCTTGTATTCTGCTTGTGAGTGAAAGCATGCGAGCTATAATCTTTTACCTCAAAACTTAACTTGGCCAGTTAATAGGCTTACCACATAGAGTTTTCAAGGCTTTTTGAAAACTATTCTCAATTCCTGTACCTGTCTTGTAGCTCATTTGGACATTGTAGATCATCTGTTATAGACGCACAATCAACAAAAGAAGACCAGTATCCATTACAGTCTATGTTATGGTAGGTTATTTGAGTTTGAAATGCAGGAAACACTACTCAACTTGCTACTTCGCCAGTACCTCCATTACAACATTTCCTACAGGCATGACCTCGTCTGTTCTTTAGGTAATTCTTGTGACTTTGCTCGATGCTTTGTATTTCTCTGGTTTTTGTTTGGTTTCGTTTCAAGTTCCTTGCATGTGTTTTATAAGTTTTTCGTGCAACTATGTTTCTTAGTTTTTCACATATTTTTATACTCAGATTGTAATGATACAATAAATCAAGACAAAGAGTTAATTTTTTTTATAAGCATAACCGGTTCAATGCTCACATCTAAGGTAGGATTAAACCTTTTTGAAATTGGTATTATAGTCTTTTTTCAGCATTTAGAAATTGATTCTTTTCAGAGCTTTTTGATTTTGGATTTAATAGAAAATTTATTTGTTTTTCAGTCTTTTCCTTCAATCAGCTTTGGGACAAGCAGGGAGGCAATGTTGTTGCCTTAACATTGTAGTTGGAGGAAATCCTACAATACATCCCTCACAAGAATTCATAATAATCAACACATCTTTAAGATCAACAATTACACTTTTTATTAATTGAGTTTGGGAATTTTACAAGAAGGAAATGAAATCAAGAATACAACTACATCGTCTAGACTTTCTCTCTCCTCTAAACTCTCTTCCACTCTCAAAAGTTCTCTCCCTACCTTAGGCCTGTTCAACTCTTTATATAGGACATTACATAGTGGGTGACAACTAATTATCCTTTATTTTCGGATCTCGGCTTGCGATATTCTCGAGTATATAAATGTTGAATTTCGCAACATTCCTAAATCTCTCTAGGTTTCCACGTCTTCTTGTGTTTAGGCTGTCGTCATCTGTTGCCATTTCCTCAGAACCAACTGCGTGATATCTTCGCAGTGTGTTGTACAAAGTTTTCGCAAAGGTATTGATGTTGCGATATTCCGATCCTACATCTTTCCTGTTCTCATGTCTTCTCTTGAAGGAGAGAATGATATGAGAATTAGTGTATCAAAATGCCGCAACTTTTCATTTCTTTCCTTAAGTTCTCTACCGATAAGATTCCGTGAATTAAGCATAACCGCTTACACGTGTCAGATATTCCCCTACCCACCGGCACATTCAATGCTAATCGGTCATCACTTTTTTGTCTATTTAAGAAGAGATCTATCATAGAAATAATTTCTTTCTTTTACTTCGTCTTCTTCATCTCCACATTCTCTGTAAATCTTCATCGTCACGCAACTTTTACGAATCTCGTCTTTTTTGCTACTGTGCTTATGGAACCATCAAGGTTAGTTTTTATTTTACTGAAATTGATTAATCTCATCTACTTGTCTTATCTGACTATTTGATTTTGTTCATCTTTATGTAATCCCCATACTGTTTCTGTTTCAGCAAAAACACCTCTAGCACCAAATTTACGGTCCAAAACCCTAATATTCCCAAAGGTTCACAACAAAGAGTCGTTGTAAACAAAAGAAAGCCTGCGAATAGCAAGGTAGTAAGAAACACTATTTATTGTTGCCTCTGTTTCTTATCTGAATTGTGATTCGCAGGCTGATGGAAATTGTTCAAGAATGTGCTGAAAAGAAAACAACAAAGAACTACGAAAAATACCCAAGTTTGGTATCACCATGGGACTTCTACTTACTTATTATTAACGGAAGAAAAGTATGCATTAAATAAATAAGATCATAAGACTCACATTTTCTTGATTTTCTTCTTTGCATTCTTGTTACCCTCTACTTCTTCTTCTTGTTCATTAACATATCCACCACCGTGTATCTGTCCGTTACTAGTTTCTTCACCGTTTCCTTCCTGAAAGTTGTAGTTAGAATTGTAGTCACATTCTTTGTCTGGGTCATCCATCATTGTGTCCCATAGATAAGTACCTGTGTCAAGTGACACTTCGCACTCCACATAGACAGAAGCGTGCTCAGCGTAGCAACCTATCAAACCCTCATCCACATCCGTAAGAATTCTAATGGTGTCGTGCTTTGGGTCATATAAGACGGTTTGCAAACCAATGGTGTCGTGCTTTGGGCTTTCGATGTATAATCCTAACAAAATCTCACCATTCTTCAAAGATAGTAACGGCATCAAAGCTATTAGCAACTCACCAAAATGTTTGTGCAAGTCGATGCTAAAAAGCTTGGTCCATGATTTTTTTACTCCACTGAGCTTCCACTCCCACACAGCTGCAGTACCAATGTCAGTATTGAAACCAAGTAAGCAAAGAGATCCTCCTAAAACACACAGATCTGTGTTGTAACTTTTATCAAACAAATCAGGAACGGCATTTCATCAAAACGCTCCGTCTCGATATCAAAATAAACAATTACTTCATAGTCCACGGATGGCGAAGTCTTAGTTTCAGTTTCTGCTATCCAGTAAATAGCTCCATCAGCAGGCAATCGAGACATATCCGGTGTGGCTCGATTAACAAGATTAAGAACACCATACAACAAGTTGGAATTCTCAACCCCGCCTCCATGAATTGGATTTTAATGTATAGACCTGAACCTCATTGTGATCTTCGTAAGAAGACGCAATACTTACCACTTTATAATCCTCAACCCGGTTATCATAACCAATTCCATACTCGATGTAGTCAATTTGGTCCTCAAATTCATATGTCGGATGCGGTAAATCCCTATATTCGTCAGTAGCTGGATTCCAAAGGGTAATGACTTGCGAGCGATCCTTATCAACACGCCTTAGCAGTACCAGGCCATTACAACATCCAGAAAAGTCAATTCCATCCTTGTAAAATTTACCTTTGCCTTTGACAGTGCAAATAGACGATGATGAATCATAACTTACAATACAAATTTCATTGTGATGATGAAGCATGATACCAAATTCGACATTCATTTCCATAGGACGTTTATGAATCATTTTAAGAAAATCCGGACTTCTCAGTAACTTGCACCATGCTTTGTCTACGCACCTGAATCGCGAAACCGACTTGATTGGTAGCCGAACAAGGATGTCTGATAGGATTCCCTTTGGTAAGTGCACCATCCCTGTTGTAGAACAACAAAATTAAACAAAATTAATTTAGCAATCAGATAACGTCGTACAAACTTCACACAATACAGCAGTCAATAAAAATGTTTGCTTGAAAAAGATATAGAGTACCTGCAAGAATGATGAAGTGAAGGGAATGAATCTATGGAGACAATATGAGAAATATGAAAAGGAAGTGGAAGGGTTTCTTAGGCTTGGTTGTCGGCTGATCGTGTTTGTTTAATAGAAGATTTTAGTATGGAAATGAATATCAAATTTGGTCAGTTATTTATGTAGCTGAGAAAATGATGGGTTTTACTTTTGATGGCCATGAAATGAGCTGTATTGGGATTTAATTCGTGATTATCACCATCGCATGCATGTTGAGGAGTACAGACTGCAACCGTGTAGATATTATACCAAGGAGATGAGCAGGCAAAACATTTTAGGCAACATATTTAGTTGCGCAATCTTGAGATTTTCTTTGAAACAAAACGTTTAGACGAAATGTTTATTTGTTCCCAAGGAGGAATCACAGTCACATCAGTCTTTTAGGGTTTGGTCTTGGTTCAACGGAGTCCATGTAAGAGAAAAATGTATTTACGATGCAATTGCAATCGAAGAAAGTAATTCTATGTGTAGCTGGTTATTATGAAGATCTTGGTTTCATTGATTTGAGAAGTACCATTGATAGCATTAGATGGAATCCATGAAATCTGGAAAACAAAACGTATCCTTGTTATCCTAAATTAAGATTACATGCAGTGACGGAGCCAGGACTTTTCAGTCCTGGGGTCGAAATCAAAACTCTAAACATTCACCAATTTTTTTTTTGAACCGTACGTAAATCGTTTAGAGTATTTACCTGTTGATACAAAAACTACTCCAAATTTAGTGTCAGCACCTGGAGTGTCTTGAAATCCAGCCACTCGCCACCTCTGGTGAACAAAAAACAGGCAAGAGTGAAGTTCGGTTTATATACCAATACATTGACACATCATTATAATTAACAGAAGTGCAAAATAATAATGCAGTGTATATCATTATTGCAATCCAGTGAATATGTAAAGCTTACCAATAAACAAAGATATAAAAAACTTACCGTTTTTGCAGAACTTGATGAAGTCGACGCGACCACCGTATCATGAACGATATAAGAAAAATATGAATTATACATAAGATCTGACAATTACCAACATTCTAACCCATTTCAAGAAAGCCTTATATAGATATATATTAACAAAAAGGGAATATTACAGTTGATTCATGTGAAAGACGGTATACATTTGTAATTACATCAACTGCAAACAAAATATCCATAGTCATCCCAAACTATGGAGCAAAAAAGTCATTCATATAAGTTAACCTGATGTAATACCTTGTATCATGTTTCCTCCATTTCACTTTATACACACAAGTATCATTCTACAACCGTCCCTTACGTGGCTTCATGATTTGAAAACGCTTCATTATAATGTCATCGACAATGCTATCCATAACTAGTTTTTCAACATACGCAAGTAAGCAGTCGTTCAACCACTCATCACCCATTTTATTACGCAACCGAGTCTTCAATATCTTCATAGCAGAAAAGAGTCTTTCTACAGAGGCAGTAGCAACCGGTAAAATCAACGCCAATGTCAACAATAAATAAACCCGGGATAAACTATGTTTTTCCTTGTTTCGACCATCTATTGGGCAAGATCGGTAATTCCTTCAACCTTGAAAACCATCACTTGTTCTCATATCAAAATGTAAGTTTCAAGTTCATGATCAAGTAACACGAGGTCAGTTTCAGAAAAATCCCTTGGATAAAATTTTGCAAGGCGCATCAACTTGTTCTTATCATAAGCTGAAAAAGAATCACTTGGACACAAGCAAGCCACACAAAGAAGCAACTCTGTTGTTGATTCAGTGAAACGATTATTCAGTTCGCGTAGTTGCAAATCTATGACCTCATAAAATACTTCAAACTTCAGTGAAACTAGCATTACAAGAAAACCATTGATAAAAATGTTAAATGGATTATAATCCATGAATCTAAATTCCTGCAAGCCAACAAATCAAAAATCATTCCCAATTGAAAATTCAAGAACACACAAGACAGATAAAATAAAAACCCCAAAATCTACAAATGATTTTTTTTTTTGCAAAAATACCCAATTGAAAAAACCCAAACTTGAATTTCCCTAACCACTTTAAGATCTGATTTCAATATGGATGTATGGGTATTCTCGAATCTCTAACTATAAGTCTCTAACATTGTTTTAATTTTTAAACCAATTTTAAAAATACCCAATTTGAAAGAAACCTAGTTTGAAGTTTACCTAATCAAATCATATAAAGAAAAGTAAAATATGAGAATTAGTTTCATTTACAACCAAAGACTAAGGATCAAAAACCATTAATAGAACTTTAATAGTTAGATATACCTTGGTATTTTTCAATCCATTCTTCTCCTTCATCTTGGTTCTCTGTCTCTGATAAGTAATATGGTCGACCAGGACTCGAGTGAACTTGCGAGGGTGAGACTTGAGAGAGATTTCTTTAACATAAAGGCAAAAAAATAATTTAAGAAGTTTGACTCTGAAAAAATCCAACGTTTCTATATATCCTTGCCCCCACAACTACGAAATATTCCCAAATTATAAGTATAACTTCTATAAAATAATAGGCTTGGGACCGAGGAAAACTATTATTTAAAAGAGATATTATATTATCGATAATATAATAAATTATTATTTTATAATTACATGATAAATTATTATCTTAAAAAACAATTCCAATATATAATGTATTCAAACCCTAGACCTTAAAAGTATTTAACATACGATAGGTTACGTACACCATTATAAATTACCAAGATGTTTTCTCATCTGAAGGGGTGTCTCACAAATCAATTAACAATGCGACTCCAAGCCTTTTAAGCGCACTACAAACCATTGGGGATGAAATAAAACTTGATTTGAATTTCGAAGAAAAACAAACCAATATTCAATCATATTTTAATATTGCACTCCAGTGCATCTTGTATATTTCGTCCTAGTAAAATCTAGGACTTACAACTTAGCCATATCATCCTCAACCAAATTCACTCACGTACACTCCTATTCCTTCACCACATGTGGTATCATCCATTACAAAATTATTCTCATGTGGAAAAAAATGATATCAATAGTAAGCCAAACTTGAAAAACTATCCGTATCACTATTGTGCAACACAATATTAACGTAGATTTGACAACACATGCATACATACATTTGCTTTTCTTTTACGATTTACGGTCACCACTCATATATTCTCTGAGTAAGACCAAAAATGTATACCAACCTCAGTTCATTCACAATAATCTTCATATGTTGCCTATTATAATACTCCAACATTCATGCAGTAGCTTAATACTCCCTCCGTACCAAATTAGATGAGCTACTTGGTTTTAGATTTTATCCCATAATAGGTGAGCTATTTCAATATTCAAGGAGATATTTCTAAAACTATCATTTTAATTGATTATTGTTACTATAAGAAATATGTATAATTTGATAGCCATGTTTATATTCGTTACGTATGTGTTTTAAAATGCTTTTCAACGGTAAAAAGTTTACGAAAAATACTTTTTACTAGTTATTATTTATAACGGTATAATTGTAAAAAATACTTAAACATACTCCATTTTTCTCCTTGCCTTAAGAATTGTGCAAACTACAACTAGCTCATCTAATTTGGGATGGAGGGAGTATCAATCCACTAAAGAGGCGAATGAAATAAACAACATGATAGAAGAAGCGATTTACAAAGATAATTGTAGTTTATACACCTTTACCCCTTTGATATTTTTTAGGATTTTTATCAAACATTTTGTGGGCGCGGACCTGGTTGTGGTGCTGCACTTGCGGCCAATCTTATACTTTCTCCTTCCTGTAAATTTCTAAATAGTTATAAATTTGTAGCCATTCACCATGCAATTTAACAACAATTGTCCGTTTGCCTGACTTGTTTTCTATGAGAGAGGTAGTTGGTTTGTTGTTGTGTACTTCGTCTCAATCACAAATAGCTCACGACTTCTTTTTCATTCATCTCGTCACCGCCACCGCTACCCAACAAACACCCTCAAAGAATAAAATTTAAAATCAAAATTGGTATGAACTAAAATTGGAATTGGGGAAATTGTTCTTAAGAGTTAAGATCAATCCATACCAATTTCATATTTCAATTTCAATCCATACCAATTTGATTTTCGTTTTCGATTCATACGCCAAATACTAGACCTAGAAACAAAAACCGAACTTTACCCAATTAACATCACAACAATAAAACAATTTTTTTTAAAAAAAAAAGAATCAAACAAATCAAACACAGATCACCTTTATATTGTTTACTGATATGAACAAAAATACTAACCAGAAAATTGATGGTGTCTTTCTCCTGCTCACCAATGGTAGAAAGTGCTAAAAATAAACAAGACAACAACACGCATTTGAACAATCTTTAGAGAGAAGAAGCTTTTGGAATAAGGGAGAGCCGACTAAATCCCTCTGTTTGTTTTACCGATCGAGAATAGAGGGTATTCTCGTAAACTCCTCGACAAAAAATTGGATGAAATATCCTATTTGGTTATTAAAAAAGTATCTTATAGAATCTTGGTTACTTGAAAGGTTGTTATATTTTGCTTGTCTTTTAGACCCAAGAATTCAACCTTGGAGTCCTTAATACCCAACAACAATACTTTGTCTTTTAAAATTAAAATTAAAATTTTCTTGAATTCATGTACTTTGCTTTTGCCTGATATAAGACATATATAGAAATGACAGAATTAAAGCCCAACAACAGTGGAGTACTTTGAATGAAATATTACACTATTAAGAAGAAGAGTATGTTCGTATTAAAGATGATATTGATGCACTCGTTTGGTTTTCTTTGATGTAATCATCCATTGGTTTTCTCTAAGTTTTTCTTGTCACTATTGTATGCATATTAAAATCAAGTGCTTTCTGTTTTCTCTAAGTTGTTTTTTTCTCGCATCAAGGATTCGTATTTTCACTTTTGGTGGGTTTGGATGTAGAATTTTAAAGGCGGAATTCATGGGTCCAGGGGATTTGGTAGAATTACGTTTCCCTCTGTATGTTTGGATGCCCGAATCCTTGGAATCACGTTTCCTACGGGATTCAGTTTTCCAGCAAATCCCCCATATGGAGTCCGACCCCTCCCCCTAAGATTTGCTGGGAAACTTATCAAGGGATTTATGGACCCACTTTTTTTTTAACTCTAAATCCCATATATATGCAACTTTATGATTTGAGTGTAATGCCAAACGGTACAAAGACTTTAATACAAGAAAACTCTATAAATCTTAGGAATTTATATTGAGTTACCAAACACACAAGGAATTTACAAGATTCCCAAAATTTGTAATCCCATGGGATTATAAATTCTTGGAAACTGTGATTTCTGCAAACAAACCCACCTTTGTAGTCTAATCCAAGACCAAAATCATTGCTTCCACTTTCTAGTTTATCCAAAGAAAAATCTAGGCAAGTCCACTGGTATTCTTCCTGTTAAGCATACAGTTGAGAGTCTTCCTCAAGACTCTCAACAGAGTCGTCTGCAATGAAAGTAACAAGCACTAGTATATAGGCTATTAACCCGTTCTTCTTGTTAGCTATAAACTAGTCATAGAGTCAGTTTGTATAACAATATTTTTATTTATCTCAGAACCGTATTTGACGGATCTCTTAATATAAATAAGACTCTAATCTCCACAAGTTTCTATTGGAAGATATTCTACCAAATATGATGTTCTAAGTTGGTATCGGGAGGGTTTGATCCCTCGCTTTACCGCCGTAAGATCACCACCATCACAACCACTTTCATATCAGCATCCAAACACTCAAATACCCTATCTCTTCATTCCAAACCCTCTTTCAATTGCTTTTTCCGGTCAAAAAAAAAAAAAAAAATCGGAAAAGATGCTCTTGTCATTTTAGTCGTCGTTGAATCGTATGGATTTAGACCTGTTTTAGTATTCGAGTAGTTTAAGAGAATTTGGTTTTTGGAGCAGCGACTTGAAGTCCATACAATACAATCCAACGTTGGAAAAGGTATAGTAAACCCCTAACTTACTTGTGAAAACAGCTGAAAGAGATTTGAACTCTATACCATGTGCAAGTGTTTGTTTTTCATCCATATCACTAGTTCCATCGCATACTCTACTGGCGTCACCCATCCATGCTACCTACAACACCAATCTCCACCATCTTTCACACCATCAGTTCAGGTCCCTATTCCCATCAACACCCTCTTTCAAAATCATTTAAACAACATTATCACTATCATTACCATTTGTATCTGTTAATCAACACAGAACACTACCATTACCAATTATGTATGTTGTTAACCAACACAGATCAATACCACTTATATCTGTTAACCAAAACAGATCAATACCACCTATGTCTGTTAACCAACACAGATCAATAACCCTTGAGTCTGTTAATCAACACAGAACACAAACTTTGAAGAGGTATTTCGACTATCTCATACTACAACTTTGAAGAGGTATTTTGACTATCTCACAATATGAATTTGAAGAGAAACACCAATTTTCTCATACAACGGTTTTGAAGGGCAGTTACAAGTTCGTTTCATAAGTTCAAAGACACAAGCAAGTTGCACAGACAAGTAAGTGCAACTCAAGTACAACTTGAGGGGAGGTGTTAAGCATACGATTGGGAGTCTTCCTCAAGACTCTCAGAAGAGTCGTCTGCAAAGAAAGTAACAAGCACTAGTATATAGGCTATTAACCCGTTCTTCTTGTTAGCTATAAACTAGTCACAGAGTCAATTTGTATAACAATATTTTGATTTATTCTGTAACCGTATTTGACGGATATCTTAATATAAATAAGACTCTTATTTCCACAAGTTTCCTGTGGAAGATATTCTACCAAATATGATGTTCTAAGTCTTCCTTTATAAAACTACCCACAATCAAAATCAAATCCCAGTTATAATAATGAAACACCATCAGCCAAATCAAAAGAAAAATACGGCTAATGATAATCAAAATGTTGCCCGAGGTAATCAAACCCCTAGTGGCAATTATTAAAATCAAATCTAACCCAAGTTATGATCAAAATCCAAATCAAAATATTGTTGTGATTGATTGTGATAAAATCAAAATATTGTTTTTAGGATAGGGAACAAAAAGCATAACTGTTTTGACATTAACTTTCCTCCATCTCCATTGGTTAATAATGGTCTATATATAAAACAATGGTGATGATTTAGATGTTCTTGATTTGATCAGAATTTTAGGAGTTTTGTCTCTCTGATTCGGTCAATAAAAGAGGGAAAGAAAATGGTGTAAACGGAAAGAGAAAATGAACAAAACAGTGCTCAATTTTCAACTAGATTTTAGGAGCAAATAAAAAGAAAAACCGGAAACAACAAAGGAAAAATATCATTTGGTCCTTTTTTATGTGGGCCCATGTCTGTTTAGTCCTTTGGTCAAACGCCTTTACTGTTTGGTCCATAATTATTTAAAATATTTAAATAGACAAAAATATCCTTCGTGTTAAATTTTTATTTTTATAGCGCTTCTTCCATGCTAAAAAAAGACTTCATTCTCGGGAATGAAGTCCATACAAAAAGCTAAAAAAGCAGACTTCCATACAAAAAGCTAAAAAATGAGACTTCATTCCCGTGAATGAAGTCCATACAAAAAGCTAAAAAACAGACTTCATTCCCGGGAATGAAGTCCACACAAAAAGCTAAAAAGCAGACTTCATTCCCAAAAGTGAATGAAGTCCATCTAAAATAAAGAAAATGAACTCATCTTCGTCTTCATCTTCAAAACAGCAGCAGCAATTCATTTGTTTGATGAACTTCATCTTCATCTTCAAAACAAAAGCATCAGTTCTTGATTACATCTTTAACACAGCGGCAGATCTTTATCTTCTTCGCCATCTTTAACGAATAGCAGCAACAGTTTGTTGTTCGTCATCTTCATCGCCTCCAAAAACAACAACAACAGTTTGTTGTTCATCGTCGTCGTCTTCAAGAACACAGCGTATTCAATGGTTTGTTGTTCGTCGTCTTCATCGCCTCCAAAAACAAAGCGTATTCAACGGTAGCAACATCATCATATTCATCGAAACCATCATCTCTATCGTCTTCTTTCAACAACAACAGATCAAATCACCATCGTATTCTGGGTTTCACTAGTGGAATATGGATTTTTAACCACTTCAGGGCTTTGAGAATACGACTTCCTTGGGCTACTCGTAACTATATGAGCTGTGAGACACGGATTTTATGTTAAAAATTAAACTTGTTTACGCTTACAGTCGTTATATTGCGGGGTATTTTTGTAATAAACAAGGGCTCATTAATCGAGTAAAAGAACCACTGTGTGCGAAACTAGTTTCTATAGCCCTAAAAAACGTACATACCTTTCTCTTTGAGATCCCATTCTTTCTCTCTTCAGTTTTTTATCTCCCTTCACAGAACGAGATCCCCTTCTTCTGTAGATAAGATACCCGTCTTCTTCATCCAAAATCATACCCCCAAATCGAAACTCTTTACTTCTTCAACATCAACGGTTCAATTTTAACAAGCTTTATTATTATTTCAATCTCATACTCAAATTCAATAAAAACCCAAAAAATAAGAAATAAAATCCGGTGTTTCTCAAGAATTAGAAATCAAAGTAACCCACTCTCATATCACAGATCAAAACTCACCATATCAAATTATAACTTCATCCTAACCCTTCTAAAAATCAAAACGCATGTATCACCAAAAATTAGTAGCGAAATTTGTACCCCTAGATCTTGTTTCTTTGCTCCTGAAATCATCAGGGTAATATCAATTTTGTTCTTGTTTGATATTTGATAGACTTTTAGTATTGTTAACGATTTTAATTTCTCTTCATTTTCTCTTATTTTGGCAGTAAGGTGTTTCCTTTCTATTTTTCCTTACAAAAGAACTCGTCCAGTAGTCAAGTGGATTGAAGATCTCAAAATTAAACCCTTACTCTTATTGCTGGTAACGATAATCTCAAAAACCCTTTACTTTATTTGATTGATTGAGTCTGTTTATTATCTTTGAAATACATCCCATTCTAATTTATCTCAAGGGTGAATTTAATTTCTGACATTACTTGTCTACTGTCTACTTGTGCGGTTTGAACATCAATACATGGGAAATTTCAGTTAGGTGGTAACGTGTTATTCTATAACTTTGACATAATCAAATCTAATGATTTTGGATCCTTAGAATTGTCATGGATTTTTCATATTCTGTTGTTGATCAGGCTTAGAGAAGATAGAGATTTCTCAAATTCATGATTTTAGAGTTTTTAAGTGTGAGAGATTTCTTTGGTTTATACTCTCGAATTTTCTTAATTTGGTGTTTGTTTGTGATTGTTGCAGGGAGATTGGGTGATGAAGCTAGAATGCATGTTGAGGTGTTTGTGAATGGAGCGAAATCAAGCTTTCCCTATGGGTCCTATGTAAGTTTTGTTAATTGGTGGTTTTAACTTGTAATTGGTTAATGTTCAAGCATGAAAACCTAAACAAGTGGTTTTATCTTGTAATTGGTTAACTTCTTTTTGGTTAATGTCTTATGTAGACACTCAAGTAGTTCACAACTTTCCTTAAACGCGAGAGGGAAGTTTGGATCTGATGCCACTATTTATATTGTGTATGATAGGTATGATTTTGTATGGGTGAACTACCTAAGGCTTGATATTAGATTTTGATGTTTAGTGCCCGAATTTTGTCTTTGTACAATTTTGTGTACTGGTAAAATGGGTTTTCATTTTTTGTCTCTAATACTATTCTCACCCTTTGTTTTAGAAGGTTAGAGTAGATACACTTCAAGCATTCCCCATGTCTTACCTTGTAGTTTGTCATTTTACCAGAATCGGGACTTATAATTCTTTTTTATTTACATGTGCAGGGTGTTATAGGCTCAAGCATGGTGCATTTAATTTAGGGGTATCTTTTATCCTTGCAATGTACAATCCTCTATATATTGTTATCGTTAAAATCCTGGCTGGCTCTTATTCCTTCACGAAGAGCTATATAAAGAAAGGTAAATCAGTTGAACTATTATCCTAACTTGAACGATTCTGTTTTGCTTTATCATATAAACAATCAAAGTAGATGTATCTTTTGGTAATTAACAGGAAAGAGTAGTTTTGAAATATATCTTTCGCAGCGTTTTCAGTATGCAGTGGGCGATGTTGAAGAGGAGAAGCTTTGATTATTGATTTCGTCTGACATTCAATCTTTGGTCCTGTAGTAGTCTTCCAGTCCAAGAGGCAATAGTTCAATCCCTGAGTATGTGCAGTATTTTCAGTATTCCACGTACATACAAATCACAAATAAGAACAAAAAAATCGGTGTATATTCCACTCTATCATACTAATCACCAGTGACTCTTAAGTTATTTTATGATACCTCAAGTTTTTTAGTAAGTTAGTGTTTGCATGATATGTTACTTGATTTTTATTGGTAATAAGAGATATAGCTCTCCTTAAG
The DNA here is from genome assembly GCA_023531295.1 of Papaver armeniacum. NCBI lineage: Eukaryota > Viridiplantae > Streptophyta > Magnoliopsida > Ranunculales > Papaveraceae > Papaver > Papaver armeniacum. Next base: position 22,125 of record JAJJWW010012971.1, read on the forward strand.
GGAATGAAAGCCGCTATGGAAATGCAAGTAGAAGCAGAGAATAAAAAGATGAGCTCAAAAAATAGTAGTAGAAAACCAAATCTTTAGTGTTTTGTAATATTTACTGGACTAAGGATCCCTAATATTTAGTGTTTGAACTTTATTATTGCAGGAAAAGTTTATCTTTCTTGACATCCGTGATCTGGCTATTGTTAAAGAGTATAGGCGTCTACTTTATATGAAAATTGTTATACCATATCTTAATGTAATGCTTCACTCAAAGTCCAATGGATTTAATTCGTATCATGTGTTTTCTGTAGAAAATACGCATTGTGGAGCAGGATGGGAAGATATTAAACTTCAGATTGTAAGTTTATGTGGTTTTACTTTATCTTTCTTTGGTTATTTTGTTATGCATATTATGACCCTTCAATTCCATTGGATAAGTATCGGAATGTGAATAGGACTCTTATGACAACCTTTTGATCCCTTACAGACAATCAAGTTAGGAAAACAAGTTACATTTTTATATTTTGGTAGTGAAACACAGAAACACCATTGTTTGCTGCTGAAAATGAATATATTAGATTGTGTAAGTTGAGGGTTGGTTCCTTACTTGGTCTTCGGTAATGCATGTCAATGTCAAACATTAATCCCTTTCGGTAATTTATTTTCTTCTTGGTTCTAGCCTGTTTGTTATTTATTTAGCTTTACTTGTAAATTAAACTTTATAAGTTATGTTTGATTGGTAGGTTGGTAACGTGTACATTCAGTTTAGACTTTAGAGATGAAGAACATGCTGCCAGTGCACTTAAGAATTTGACTGGAAGATTTTATGCAGGTCTGTAATCACTTTTCATGGTTTGATGACCCTATTCGTTTAAGGTAACTTGTGAAACTATACACTAATTGTAGCACGAGCTTTGTTATGCTTCTCTGGCTTATCAGTTTTGTGAAAGAAAAGTATGTAGTATAGTAGTAGATAAGGTAAAGTCTGTATTGATGCTTATAGTATCCCTGAGAATATTAGTAGTTAATCAGTTCATATATTTTGTTATCTTGTTGTTGTGCGTTTCTCATTATTGCGAGTTTAACCTTTGAGAGGGAATTGCAATCTATCAGGGAAGCCTATTATTGTTGACTTCTCTCCAGTGAAGGACTTCCGTGAGGCCATGTGTAGGCAATATGAGGAGCATACCTGTAATCAAGGTGGTTAATATTGTAACTTTATGCATCTGAAAAAGATAAGAAAGTGAGTTTTTTTGCAATTGTACGGTACTGATTTTGTATTTCTCAAGAACCTTAGTTGTAAATTCATGAATTTCCTTTCATAAATTCCAGGGAATTGGAAGGGTACATAAGAAGGATGAAGAGGATTCCTTATAATCGTAAACCCTGATACGAAACTTCTACGACATACAACTAATGATATGTTTCAGATGGCAGTTGGCAGGTGCATTCTTTTGGAAGGTCGGTAATGCCTTAAACTTCTTGTGTTTGACGAGCATTTAAAATTTGTAGTTATCTATTGATAAAACAAGTGTGAATCTGTTTCGTTTTTCTTTGATTGGAATGTTGGAACTAGGAAGGATCCTTATTTCTATAATATTTTCGGTCACTTGTTGGAATCGTGGTTTGTAATTCTTGTGCATCTTATCTCTTTTGTTCGTGGTTTTGTATGTGAAGTAGATGCAATTCATTTATTTTAAAGAAGTTTCAATTTTAGTGGATATTTGTATGTGTAGGTGGTGAAAGTGTCAAGTGGTTGTTAATTGATATAGTCTTGGTTTTAATTGCAGCTTAAGACTGGAGTGATGGACTGA
>JAJJWW010012972.1:0-148793 GCA_023531295.1 Papaver armeniacum
GTAATTCTACTTTTCTTGTGTAGAACTCATGAAATTAATCAATAAACATTCTCAATTATGCAACTTTCAGACTAATTAACCAAAATATAGTGAGAGGTGTAGTGTGGGAAAACCCGCTACTACAGGTGAATATTGAATGCTTTGTTACCAAGGTAACTTAAATCGCAAACCCTGATTTGGGGACTATATAAAGGAGAACTCTAGCAACTGGGAAACCTAATCCCCACACCTCCTGTGTGATGCTAGTTGTGTAAGATAGAGTCGATTCTCCTTTAACCTTATGTTTCTATCGAGACCCTGTAGGTTAACGACTTAAAGACTTCATTGGGATTGTGAATCCAGACCCAACTATTTCTCTGTAGTTGTGTGATCTGATCTTGCTGTTTCAATCGTGATTGGGTGCAATCATAATATTTTCTTGATATTAATTTCTCCGATAGGAAAGATAAAAAGTAGTCACAAACATCTTCGTCTCATCGTTCATGATTCCACAATATCTTGTTTCGCTAGTCGATTAATATTATATTGAGGTTATTGATATTTCTAGGCTATCCTTCGGGAATATAAGTCTGGTACATCAATTGGTTCTGTTCACCTTGATTTATCAAAAAGACGGAACAGAACTCGTAGGTATTTCGTGGGAGACAGTTTATCCTATTCTTGTAGACTTTTCCGTGTGATACATATTTTTTATTAAAGTCTTATTTGTGGGTCGTAGCAAGTCTTAGTTGTGGGTGAGATTAGCATAGTATCCTGGGATCAGAGACGTAAGGAGCGCAATTGTACCTTGGATCAGTGTGAGATTGATTGGGGTTCAACTACAGTCCAGACCGAAGTTAGTTTGTAGTAGGCTAGTGTCACGTAGTGAGTTAAAGTGTGCATGGTTTTAAAATCGTGCGATTCACGATTTTAATCACACGATTCGATTCATTTTACTCGCTTTCGATTTGACTCCACTACAAGAAAATTTAGATTTAGCGACTATTTTCTTACCAACCATAATTGGTGAAAATCTTCAAAGAACAAATTTTTGTAACTAAAAAAACTTTGGTTGGATGAAACCTCTAACGACCAGTTTTTAGCAACGATAATAGGTGGAACTCTTTAGCAATAATAACTTTACAACCAAAAAATGATACTTGTTGTTATTATCCTCCAACCACCATGATTGAGTAACCAAAATGTACCCCTGAAGGTATATATCTTTAGTCACCCGCCTTACCCACCAAAACTATCAGTTAGTAGACACCTAAACCGACCATCAAATTTTTGGCGTTGTTAGTAGCTTTTGTCCACAAGAGTTTGACAACTACAAAGTACAAGTGAAGGTAAATACTTCAATCAACTATGTGTAACCACCAAGTCAATATGTTGGTTGAAGATTATACCGACCCGTTAGTTCGTTGGTGTGGTTAGTAGCTTTCAGCCACCATGATACAACGACTACTAAGGTTCATGGTTTATTAAGCCTGTGGAGACACTTAATGTTAAAAAGATTTCTACTTTTGAAAATAAAATTGGTCCTTACGAATTTATCGATAGAGCATCCAAGTGATCTAAATATATCACCTTTTTTTTGAGATCTAAATATATCACCTTGTTTTTCTTCAGAAAGTCACAAATAAAGTTGCACTAACAAGAGTATTAATTATTCCGTTAATTCAAGTGTAAATCTTTGCTCAAAAAAGTTTGTTGGCACAAAATAGGAAATGATGCTCGAGTGAATGGGTTTTGAAAAATTACAACATCATTCATAGTCCAAATTCAAATGCAATAAATGTCCATCTACATAACTCAAGACATCAACTCGGATGATTTAACAAGATTGCTCAATCTACCCCTGACATGATTAAGCTGGCCACTCAAATTTATAGGTATGAAGGAGTACAATTTTCAACTCTTCTCAAATTATATCTCATACTAATATAAGGGTGCATGAATTCTTATCATGTTTAAGTGGATTGAAAATCAGATAACAAAACGCGCCGATTTGAGATTGTGTTTTGGTTAAAACTTTTCTGCAAATTTATTTTGATAACATAGATGAACAACGAGTAACACAAGAGTGGCCAATTAATTAATCTACCCAAGGGATACATGCACAAAAGCAGATGATATAGAAAACCACCGATGACATCTGAAAAAAACCTTAAAACATATGGTTTTGCTCAACTTCGGAAACCGATGGTGCCAAGCTCTTTAAATGTGATGTGAGAGGATTTCAATTTCAATTTTTTTTTTTTGGAAGGCTTGAACGTGTTAACGTAGTAAACAAGAGATGGTCCAGAGTATTCCAATGTCTAAACCGCATTTTTTGATGATCATACTAGTGACCCGGTTACGGAACTCGCCAACACTAAATTCTTTATCGGTAAAAAAAGTGTTCCTTGTGCTATGCCTTAATCCATACGAAGTTCCCTAATTAAATCTCTACCGTCCAAACGTCTCCTCAATCCATGGATGTGACTTAGCTCTATCACCGCCCAAATTTTTAGATAGAGCCTTTCTAAGTTATCTCCCACTTCATTTTCCTCCTCGTCTTTCTCTTTCTCTTCGGTACTCTCAAGTCTCAAACATAACATAAGGAAAAACCTAACTTCCGCCATTTTCACTTGTTAGATGCAGAAATCAAACATAAAATCAGTCTCTGCCTCCTCCTCCTCCTCTTCCTCATTCACTCCTCTTACCGATCTCTTTTTATCCCTCACCCATTCTCAGATCTGTAACCTCATCTATTAAAATTTTGCCAGACAAATTGTGTCAAGCAAATATGGATTAGTTGATACTGGTTATTAATCTTGTGTCTCTCTCTATCGGATCCCAGATTAATTAAGAAATTAGGTAATTTAATGGTTCGGTTTATGATTACTTCTATTACCTTCGATTTTTAAATAGTTTGATTTTGTTCTAATTTTGGGGTTTTTCATGAAAGATAAACCCTAAGTTTTTTAATTTGGGTTTGTACTCATTTATGTTTCAGATTGGATTCATAATGAGGTTTTTTAAAAGATGGTCAAGAGAACTGGAGATTTCGATGAGGTAACTAACAATTGCTTTCTTGGTCATGCTTTAGGTGATTAATGTTGGGTTTTGTTCCAATTTGAACTTGAGTTTTGGTTTTGGTTTATAGCTGCAACATTCTTTTGATTTGGGAGATCGCTAGGAGGAACTATGCTTTCATCCGCGAAAAGTTTGGAAATGGAAATCAAATGATCTCTACAGCGTTAACTCCTTTAAGCACTCTGGTAAAGACAACAATAACAGCTGGTCTTGTGCCTTGTGGTTTGTTGTGATTTTGATGGTGAGATTTTAGGATTTGTTTTTTGATTATTTCCTTCGATTTGGGGTATTGTAGGGTTAGCAAACTCAAATCTTGTTTAGTTCACGGAAAGGTTAAGGTGTTGATCAAACACCGAATTCCTTGGAAGACATTTCTCACCACCTGCAAGTGATGAAACTCTACTGGAAGAAGGTGACATCTTGGATGTAAGTGTTCCTTTTCTATATGATGGAGTATGTTGGTTTGTATTGTTTGCTTATGATGTGACGCCAATTGATTTTTTTTTTTTGATTTTTTTTTTACAGTGGTGTGGCTTGCCACATTTATGTCTTTTGACATGATTCTTTCTCCCTTTTTTCCTTTTTGTGGTGTTCTTATAGTCTTGTGTATTTTTATTTTATATCTTATTGATATTTGTTTTTTCTAAATGTATGAAACTTAGGACATGAAGTCTTATGTTTGGCTATAAACTTACGATGGTTCAATTGGCAAGTTAAGAAGAGGTTGCTATGTTCAAATTTCGATGATTTGCAGGGAAGTGCTATAAAATAGCATGGGAATCAACTAAAAACTGCCGTGCTTCACTTACCCAACAAATGAATACGGCTATTAAGCTTAACACTTGATTATTTAGGTTCCATCAAGTACATGGTCGCTCTATTAAGGTTAGGCCTCTCTTCTATAAATTTTCTTAAACTGGATGTTTTTTCTGTCCCCTAGCTTACATTAGCCGCGACAAGGCTGGATAAAACCAATTTGAAAATATAAGTTATCTCCTTTCGATGAGCGATTTTGTTTAAATAATTGAATGTCCCGTGGCGAGGAGAGTAAATTGTTTGTTAAGAAGTTCATCCTAATCGGTACAAAAAGGTTATATTATCTTTGTATTGTAACCCTAAGTATTTTCTTCCTTCCACTTCGTTGGTCATGTAGATTTTCATGTTTTCGTGGAGGATCGAGAAGTTTGTGCCTTAAGAAACTCAGTGATGAGCCACTTAATCAGCTGCTCAATTGACTTTATGCCGAAAGAGGAAAGAATTAAAGGAGAAGAAAAAGGAAGGTGGTGGGTATCTTTATTTTGATACTAAGATGTTACGTTCATCTTGGAAGCCTTCAGATTGAGCAACTATTGCATAAATTTTTCCATTGGGCTCTTGTGGAAAAAAAAATTCCCCCATTGATCACTTTTAGGCTTGTTATAAATTTATATTTGAAGGATAGCAAGTGGGGCCTTTGTTTTCTGTTTTGATTGAGTGATAGTTCAGCTTTAATTTCAAGTAGCTATGTCTTACTCTTGTTTTTCTCTCAATTTCTTTTCAGGTCTGAACTTTTTGGTTTTAATTCACAGGGATTGTTGCTTTCCTTGGATAGAAAGTAATGATATAGTAAATCCATTACTATTTTGGGTTATCACCGTACTAGTGCACATGTTGGTTGCTTCATTTCTTTTGAAGGTAAATCATTTGATCATATTTCGGTTAATGAACTTCCTTGTTCTTATTTATTATGAATTTGCTTATGTACCTACTCAAAGTCTCGTAGTGTGCTGCTTGTGTGTACGTGTTGATGTTATTTTGATATACATGGCGACTTGATTTGTACCGCAGATGCTATGCATGTTTTTATCCTTGTCTTGTCAAGCTGCAGGAAGAAGAAGTGTGGACACAAAAAACCAGGTACTAATTTTTTGTACCTTTTAAATTGATTTTCCATTTGATGGTTTGTGGATTCCACATATCCTAGATTATCGCTTTCAAATGTTATTATTGTGCAAGATTTGAGAACTGAGAAGTATGTATTCTGCCTATTGCAGGTATCTTACACACCTTCAATTATGCCATTTTGACCAAGATGGATGTTCTGATCTTGAGGTTGGATTAAGTAATGAGGTTTTTTTAAAAAGAGGGTCAGAAGAGGATTGGAGAATTTGATGAGGTAACAATTTCTTTCTTGGTCATATGGAATTGATGTTATGTATTAGCCTCTCAGAGTAGTGAGTATTTGGGAGATTTTTTCTTCCAATTTTCAATCTCGTATTTGGTTTAGTGATGAGGCATAAATTGATTCAAGTCTTTTCTAGTTCTTAGAAATTGATTTTTTCTAGAGCTTTTTGATTTTGGACTTAAAGAAAATTTTAGAGTTTTCAGTGTTATCAATCTAGTCCTTCAATCAGCTCTGATATATCTAATACTTGCATTTGTCCTCCATGTTGGGTTATTAATTAAATTTTAGTTTTGATTTGCCTTCGAATAACTGGATGTGGAAACTTGAGACCATGTTGGGTTCAGACAAGGGTATATAATAAATATATGAAGGAATTGTGTTGGAATTTATTTCTTCACCTTCCTCTTGAATCATTCTTAGTGGAAAAGAATAATTTTCGTCGTTAGATTGTTTCTAACATTTAATTTTTATTCCTTTCTTAAGTTGTGACCCTAATTTCCATCTAAAATTCTGAACCCGAAGCGAAATGATGATAAAATTCATTGCCTCAATCCACTGAATTCTGTGATGTTACTCTTGAATCTCGACAGGTTCTGATCGCTCTGGTAATTAGAAAAACACCTAACTTGAACCCATGGTCTAAAATGACTGTCGTCTATGTGGGTGTTAAATGAATGGATAGATTAAGCATGGTATCTTGAAATTCATTACTCTAGAAACGCATTCCAATAGAATATCCCATGTTATTGTTCTTTTTTTTTCCCTTTGTAGTGTTTCTATTTATGCTGTGAATTTTAAGGATGTTTGTATGAATTGCTGAAAATGCAAAGGTTCCTTTGATTACACTTGTTGGCTTAGTTGGATTCACGGTTCCTTACACTTGTAGTATTATACCAAATTTATTTTATCCTAACTGTTTGGTAAGATGTGAGGGGATTGAAGAAGCATTTGAAGAGGCTATGGAATCGGGATATTGACAAAAGTAGTCATACTTCTTTCATGTTTTCAAGTCCTTTAGATTTGACATTAATGTTGTTGCAAATCGAATTGGGATATTGTCAAGCTATGGAAGGCCCCCGAATAAATATTTTGTGCATCGTCTTTGTGTTGATCATACTCGTAAGTATTCATGTAAGTAAGCTCAATCTTTGTTTAATATCTTTGTGTTTGCTTCCCGGGGTGTAAATTCAATTTTTTTCAATATATGATTATTTTCTTGTTTCTTTTGGTTGATTGATTCAGTTCCAATGAAGTTACTTGCTTGTTCATACAAATGGTGGGCTCACTATGATGAGAGCTGAGGTCTGTATTGTTCTTCTCCTTCGCTTGTTGTGTTGTGTTCGTAGATTTCTATAGTCAGTTGAATATAATTATTGAATATAATTATTCATTTGGACTAGCGATTGACGTTGAACGTCCTGGTCAAAGATCACATGATTATTTATATGCTATAGAATTTTGGTCCTACTTTCTTAAAGCTACGGTGATAAATGAGTATTCATGGATAAGGTGAAATCAACTTTGTGGGAGTGGAGCAATATGGAATGCAATAATATGGTTTAGAAGATTTGGGATATGTTATATTCTATTTGGTAGAATTTGCCGAAGGAAAAAATAATGCATGTTTTTCTCGCAAAAGGAGGAGATGCATCAACCGAATTATAATTGCAAGTGTACTGTTTTTGTATCATTGAGCACTTAGTTCGACATTTTTAATTGTTCTCTTTATCTGCTCTAACTTAGTAATTTGTAATTAGGATGGTGCTAAAACCTATTTTACGGGTTCCTCGTGATTCTTGTAATTTTCCTTGTCATTTCTTTGATGACCGCTCTTTAATAGAATTAGTCATGATTATTGTCCCCACTTCTATAGCATCTTCTACTTCTTTAGTCCATAAATTGTATCTTGGACCAATAAAATCAATTTTTGTACAGTAAGAGATTGGATATACATGATGTCTGCAATTATTTTTAGTTCAGTGTTTTGTTATATTATCATAAAATGGAATGTAGAGTTGGGGAAACTCATAGCCATTGTCGTAATTTGGAACTGACAGGAATCTCAATTATCATATGGCAGATACACGACATGGTAGTGATTGCTCGTATTATAAACACAACTCTTTGTGGTTCCAGAACATGATAAATGATCTTTTTGGCAGGATACTAGGTGAGAGCGGTTTTTATATTCATGCTTCAGGCATTTTGTTATAGACAAACTAATACTCAAAACTGTTTTATTTTTCTGATCTGCAGCAATTTCTGAAACGGTTTTGATCTCCATCATTTCGTAAGTGCTTTAGCTAAGGATGTCAAAATCATGAAAAAGCTACCAAAGGAACTGGCTCTTCGCTACCGAGCGTTAAGCATTTCAAAAGCTGGTCGGATATAAATACTACCAAGATGAGATAGCTCGCATGTAGGATGATTACCATATGTCTAAACTCGGATGTCATTTTATATAGGTTATTCGAGCAAAAAAATCCGATTCTAGCCTAGGTAACAATAATCTACCTCAGGATATTCGAGGCTTCGTTTTCGCACTCTTTATGGTGCCCTTTTTTTCCCTCGGATTGAAGCTATGGAAAGGTAGTTCACGATCAATCATATTCCTCTCGACACATGCTTTGGATATATATGGCTGTAAGAATTACTGATGGATCTTGTAAGTTCATAATATCTAATGTATTATTTTCAAAATCAAATCCATATTTATTTTTGCATCATAATACTCTTGTAAATCACTCTCTAGCAGCTCAAATTCGTAGTTGGCCAAGGGCCTTCACCAAGTGAACGTCAACGGCCGGATCTTATGTTGGTTGAATTCTTTACCAACGTACACCTTAACCAGCCAACTATTTTACGGCTAAAACCGTCTACCAACTAAACTTTAGTGGATAAAACTCATGACCATCAAACAATTGGGCGGTAAAAGTCCTTAGCCAACGACATGAAACACCTTCACCAACTGAAATTCAAGTAAGTTCAATCCTTTAGCAAATGGGCAACGATTAATAATAGGCCACCTCTACCGACGATGTATTACTCTTCAAAGAACAAATAAATTTGCAGTGAAATGTTTCAGCAACAAATGCTTTGTGCTTCACCAACGATAGATCGATGAGTTACTGGAAAATTGTGTCGACTAAAAAACTCGGTCGTTCCATTTAGTTTAAAAGATATCTCTTCTAGCAGCATGGTTGGTCCAGGTCTTTAGCAAAGAAGTCTTTAGTCACACGGCGTATCTGTTGCCATATCGGTTGCTAGAGAGATACACCCGCCAAAAACGGCCCTGCACCAACTGAATCAGAGTAGTCGCTAAATCCCAGTTTTCTTGTAGTGCTCGCACTTCCAAATCGTTTCTCTTGTAAATCGGTTGTCAACTTTAGTTGACATTCTTGACTAAAATTCTGAGGAGCAGACGGATTTTCAAAAATAAAACAATAAATGTTTCGAACCCATGACCTCTCACATGAGGAGGCTCTAACCGGCGTTCCACTTGATTTTTGTTGATGTGTAATGAACTTTATTAGTATATATAGGAACAATAAACCAAAATTAGGAAAATAATGTATTGTTTTTGTTGATGTTTAATGAACTTTACTAGTATATATAGGAACAATAAACCAAAATTAGGAAAATAATGTATTGTCCCTATTAAATACTCCACATAATTCAATATTATTTATAGAAAACATACGATTCAATAATCAACCGTAAATATTCGATTCACGCTTTAACATACGATTCGATTCTCAAAATTAAAAAACGATTCACTCCGCGATTCACGATTTCACAACCTTGAAAGTGTGTGTTCAATCTGGACTAGGTCCTGGGGTTTTTCTGCGTTTGCGGTTTCTTCATTAACAAAACTTCTGGTGTCTGTGTTATTTCTTTTTTGCATTATATTTTTTTATATAATTTAAATATCACAGGTTGTGCGTTGAATCAATCAATTGGTAAATCCAACCTTTGGTTGTTGTTTGAAATTGATTGATCATGGAACATTGGTCTTTGGTACCGTTCAAGTTAATCTCTCTTGTATTCAATCAGGCTCGCAGATTTCTATTTGTTTGAGTAAGGATTTTATCGAGAAGTTGAGATATAACTCTTTGATATACTTTTTATTAAGATTGAGTCTGACTGTCTAGTTGATTCTCTTAAAAGTGTAATGGAGTTAGTCCATACAGATTGCTAAGCGAAATATTGGGTGAGGTTGTTGTACCCAAACTTTTTCAATTGGTATCAGAGCAAGCAAACACGTTTAAAGACCTTATAAGTTTGTGTTTGTAGCGATCTGACTCTATGGACAGGTGTACTATCTCTGATAAACGCGTTACCAGAAACAAAATTTATGTTTCGACAATGTCTATTAAAGAGAAGGAGTCGTCAATCTCAAATATAGACGAACGTGGTGTTCTGACGAGACAGACAAACACTGACATGTGTTATCCCGATTACCCTTCAAAAGAGTTTAAATCTGTTGATAAAGGATAAGGCATTTGAAGAGAGTAAACTGATTCTAAAACTCGTTAGAATCCAAGCCGATAGATTTAATCGGTTGAAAAACAATGTCAATGTTCTTCTCGGTATAGTAAGAAACATGACTCCAAAGAAACCGCTGAAGTTCGGTCTTCGGCGTATCTTAATTGAGGCAACCCTCAAAAAGGATGCTTTGGAAATTGAACATCGCTGAGTAAACTCTCGATTCAAGAGTGTTCCAAAAGTCCTCTATACCATCTACTTCTACCACATTTGAATGAGTTCCATTTCGAAGTAAAACCGAATCCCTTCCTATTGGAAAAGATGTACTTATAGCCTCCTCTAATCAAGGATGTTCCACATCACATGGAAGGAAGAAATCTCCGAAAAATTGTGTAAAGACTGTTCTGTTACTCAGGTGATCAGAAAGTGTGTCTCTTTTGTGATTCAAAAGGGGTTGGTTAGCAAAAGAGGAATTCTAGGTTGAATGACAATTCGATTTTCCATCTTCAACACACCTTATATTTGATTCTCAAAGGTGTAACTGACATTCGTATGTCTAAACCAATTGGTTTTAGTACTCACCCTGTGTACCCCACCAGGAAAGTCAGTTCAATGTGTTCCTCAAATGTTCAAATGTGAAACAGTCTCCAAAACCATTTCTTCGAAGAAGAACTCATGGATTTTCTTCAATTAAAAAGGAAATTATGTTGTTCATGATGTGAAAAAGGTACCAGAAGAAGGGAGCAACGGGAAGATAGAAGACAACCTAAAAATGATAATAGAAGGTTATAAAGAAATCATCAACAGGCTGTAGATTCATTCTAGACAAAATGCTTTAGGTAAGAATCAACACTATGAGTCATATTTTGATAATAGTTTGGTTTATGATAACTTTTTGCATCATAACGGTTTTCCTCCAAAGATTCGGAGAAAGAGGTTTAACCAAAAACAATTTTCATTTGATGAGCTCAAAGTTCATACTTGTGCTAATTAATCACAAGGTTGAAATCTCACTCACAAAAAACCTGGTTGGTTAGGATATTATCAGGTATACTTGATGGCAATGTGTTCTTGATTCTCTAGATATTCTCTTTTTGTTTCTAGCCAGATTATCACTTAAAAACATGTTTGCATAAGTATTTGTTTTTGTAACAAATCTTTTCTAATCTTTCGTATTGTTTGTTTTGTCAAAAATTGCTACTCTTACGCTCTGAATTTTTCTCTAATGAGAATGTAAAATTTATCGAGCTAAGACGTGTGAAATCTTCTCACCAAGAAAAATATCTGTCAGATCGCTTTCTTGACATGTTTTGCTGTGAAGCTTTGTCTCTTTGGGTCAAGTTTGTATTCATACGCGTACCCATGTTACTGGTCCTGAACCGACTTTGAAAACCCTAAGGCTTTCAGGGATCGTTTATATACCTTTCTTATTGAGTAGAGTTACCTCACTCTAGTTTTTCTATTATCAATGGCTTCTCCTCCTTGCTCTTGGGATCTGCCAGAAGATTTTGTTGATAATGATGTATTTTTCTAATTCGATGTAAACAAGGGAACCTTTGTAGAAGTTGAGGGCTCTCTTTCTCAATCTCCTGATAATTACTCAGATATTAAGGACGATGAAGAAATTTCTGCTGAAGTGGTTCTTGATTTTCTTAAATGCTTTGATGAAGCAAAAGTGCAACTCGTTGATACTATGAAGAGTCTTGATATGTTAAGAACTGAGTTGAAAAAGGTTACTTCTGACCTTGGTCTCATAAACACACATGTTAAAGAAATTCTTAATGAGGATATCTTCTCTAAAGATGCAGTGGATGATGTCAATCACAAGATTAAAGATCTCAAGGATTGTGAGGATTCTGAAATGTCTATTTGAGTTCAGTTCGTGTTCGGGTTTGATGGTTTAGGAGTCTCTCCTTGTTTATTAGCTTGTTGATTTTATTTTGTCTAGGAAAACTTCTTATGAGAATTTTATTCTTGTGTTTTTAAGAAGGATAACTAGGGTTTGGAATAGCCATTATTGTGATAACACATAGCTATGCCCAACGATTTTCATCTTCAATGTTTTTAGATTTATTTGTGTAAATCCTAAAGTTTATTTGGAAGATGATTTTGCAGTATTAATCTTTATGATTTTATATATTGCAACTTGAACAAAAGTGTGTTGGCGTCCGTGAACTCTAAGTGTCCCATACATGGTCAAAAGTTAAGTCTTTCATATGTCAGTATGCATGTATTGATAAAAGATTGAATGAGCTTTTGACAAAAAAAAGATAAGCCTATTATGTCATTATGCAAATATTGATGGAAGATATGATGAGGTTTTGTTTACAAAGATTAAGTCTATTATGTCATTGTGCAAATGGTGATAAAGAATAGAATGAATCTTGCTTATTCCGTTGCAAGATTGATCTTCCCTGATCCATATTTTTTATGTCAATTCTGTGCGGCTCCGTAAGTTCTCTTATGTGAGCATTTCCGACTGAATTAATCATGGGTTCTCTTGTGGTTGATATTTTTGGATACAAACTCATATTCTTATGTGATTTGTTGATGTCCAAATAAATCCTTCATTTCTTGTGAAAGTAAGGTCCCTCTTGTTGTTCTCTCTGGAATGACATTTTATGGGAGAGAGTTCTTAATTGAACGTGTGCTTAATTGCCAAATCTTTGTGGGGAGTGCGGCTGTGGAATATTATAGGGATTATCTTTTATCTTTATAAACTATTTGATGAATCCATTTAGTTTCGACTATAAGCTCACACAAACTATTAGAATCAAAGTGATTTTCAAGCTATTGAAATAATCAATACGAAACATTCCGAGTCTACATCAAATGACTGTATCACACAAATCATGTAAGATGTTACCAGGCGATTTTTATATGATCATATTTTGACTTTCATCAAGAGTATAAGATGAACTTGGTTAAAGCGAAAGCTTACCAACACATATTTCGAGAAATATGTAAGCGGAGTTAAACTCAACTCGAAATATCAAATGTGTGTAAATGAAGTCTATATATCTATCGACTTTTTGTCTCAAATAGGAGATAGAGTAGATAGAATTTTAAGTGATAGATGAGTTCAAGTCTCCACATACCTTTGTTGATGAAGTTCCACAAGCTCCCCTTAGTAGTTCTTCGTCTTCAATCGATGAACGCGTGAAGTCTAATGCTCAACTACACTTTCTATTGATAGGTGTCTAAAACACCCAATTTTAGTAATGATGCCTCATGCTTTTCTTATTAGTTTTCTTGTAATTTTGTATATTACGGTTCTTTTTATTTGTCTTATTAGGTACAATGGTCCGAAACTCGCATAAAAAAAGAAGGAAAAAGCGTCAAAATGATCTATAATGGTGTAGACGCTGAAGCTCGTGTCGACGCCCGATTTTGGATGCTAGCCATCAATAATCGGCGAGATAGGTTAGTTAGCTCTCAATCCTGCAGATGAAGGATCAAGAAGGCATTACTTTACTTTTACATAAGATGGTGCTTTGGCCCGTAAGTCTTGGGCTTAACATTAGCTCGGCAACTTGTGCACCAAATGAAGTGAAAAACGGTGCATCTAATTCACACAGAGCAGCACACATGTGTACTCAAGATGGGAAAGAATTAGGTCTCAAATTGAAATCAAAGACGAAGCGGAGTTCATTTCTTTCTGGTCACCACTTTGAGTTAACAAGGAGATCAGGTTTTGTTGTTGTATCCTGTTGACCTAGCCATGGAACCAGCAGTATTCACCATGGGTCAAGACCCTACTCCGAGGCCGAGAAGAAAAAGAAGCGGCACCATTGTGGTCGATACAGACTCAAGAAATCAGCCATGAATTAGGTTGAACAGGGAGGAAATTGAGCTGCTAAGACTCACGAATTTTGTTGAGTATTTGGGTTAATCATCAGGTCGAGTTTGTGCAGTGGTTGTATTTGAAGATTGCAGTGTAATTAGGTTCAAAATGATGAAAATTTGCTGGATTTTCAAGAATAGTTGAACCGAGAGAATGTAATGGTGCTTGAGTGGTAAATGAGGACCAAATGTGAAGACATATGAATGTTAAATGGTTTGAATTATGGGTTTACTTTGAATTGATGTTGCGGTATTTGGGTGAGTTTAGAAGCTATAGAACTTCAATGCTAAATTGAAGATGAGCATGGCACACAGCGTGTTCGATAAAAGGCCCTGACCCGACCTTTTCTTTACCACTTCAAGCTAAGTGTTTGTCTAATCACTTATTTCAGGCATTAATGGTGGTGCTTGTGTGGGTGTTAGCAAGTGGGTTTTGAGAGCACTTCGACCGCAACAAGAACAAGGAGATGTGGCTGTGCTTTGGTGGTTTTGCGACCAAGTTTGAGCCGAACGGGTTCGATTTGAGTTGAATTTCATTTGTAATATGTCTTTGCTACAACTAAAATAGTGAGAACTGATTGCCAGGAAATTGTGATTGTAATTGATTAAAATTCTTGAAGCTCGGGAAAACATGAAGCTCGCATAAAATACTTATACCCCCGTATTAAGTTTTTTTTTCCCTTAAGATCGGCAAATTCTCCGGGGAGCTTACAAGTTTACCTCATCGGATGATAAGAGTCAAACGGAGGATGAGACTAAAAACAAAGGTGTTTCTCATCTACGTGAAGTTATCAAGAGAACAAGTAACAACATTAAAAGTTTTGGGAGCAAAAGCAAATTTAAAAACTACAAAAGAAGATTTATAGTCCAAAATTTCTTTAAGCAAAGCATCAATATTGTATGGTAATTTCTTCACAAGAACCATAATTTAGAAGAACTTATATTCTATTAAATACTAAGTTATGTTTTTGTATGGGGAAAAAAAGTAAGGTAAAGGAAAGGAAATACTTTCAACGCCAAAACTTCCACCCTTCTAAGCAGGAGAGATATTTTAAAGCCGGATAAAAGGGGTTTTAAAGTAGGGAAGTCGTTGCCTAGATTGACATTCGTGAACCAAATTGGCGGAGGCCCACAACATAAGGATAAAAGAGAAGACAACATAAAACAAGGAGAATAAGGGGACATCATGCACACTTTATCTAATGAAAGATAAGAAGAATAATCGCGGTACATTGCTAGAGGATTGCTCGGTTAACCCCAACAAGCGTTGGTATGTCAAGTCTGGTTGTCAAATATAAATGCCAAAACCCGCAACTTGGATTACTTACTAAAATCAAATTTGTTAGGTTAGACTTAAGACTTGGAAGTTTAGATATAGAACACTAGTTACTATTGAATATTTGAAGGCGAAGAAATAAAGAACAAACAAAGATATTATTTTTTAAACTGAAGTAGTAACTATTGAACGATTTTTCAATTTCTATCTAGTTCTCACAGTCTTTCAAAGAAATATATAACATACAAAGTTTGTATATATGGTTTTAGGGTAAGTGACTTGATCATTATCTATGATCAAAGTATCGAAGGAATGATACATTAGTTAGTTTTACAACACACGTATAGAGTTACAAAGTATAATTTACTATACTTTCGATGATTTTGGCATAACACTAATGCTTTACTTGTTGTTACTTCGTTTTGAAATTTCAAGAAACTAGATATCTCAATCAAGATTGGGTTAGTTCGTTAAACATATTGAGAAAACATATTTGAGATCGAATTAAGTTTCATACTCAAATTGTCGAATCAGATTTAAATTCGAATATGGCTTGCATTTTCGATTGTTTGTTCTATCTCTTCGATTAATAAATTTAGTAATATGTGCAACTTAAGTCTGAAAGTTCAAAATTCTTGATCATATGTTTGTAACTTAATGACAACATTTACTTGGATTCATTCTTTTGATACTTATAAGGTTAGATGTTTTACTTATACTATCATTCATGATTAATGTTGAAATAGTTTGAATATGATATATCCTACTTCCATCAAAGAATATATTTACATCATTTTGTCATCTTGATTACATTTTGATTTTATCAAGTATATGTAACCTTGGAAAGTTTGTGACTACATTTTAAAATTATGGTTGTCATTTGCTAACTATAAAAAGATTAATATTTGAGATTTATTTCATTTATGAAAGGGTGCCACCGGAGTTATTAAAAGCAAAAACAAAATCGTTTCATATATTATTCTTAGCATTTGTGATTTTATGCTTTCTGAAAAAGCGGGGGTCTAACAACCACACCCAATATTTCTCTTACCAATCTGTATGGACAACTCCAATATAATTCCAAGAGAATCAACTAGACAGTCAGACTCAATCAATGGAAATATATCCAAGAGTTCGTATCTCTGTTTCACAATGTAATCAACAAATCAAACAGATAGAAATCCGCGAGCTTGATTATTATGTGAAACAACTTGAACGATACCAAAGACTTATGTTCAAGTGTCAATCAATATAATCAACAACCAAAGGTTGGATTCTCAATTGATTGAACTTACGCACCACTTGTGATATTTCTATTAAATAATGAATATAATGCGAAAAAAGAAATAACATAGACACCGTAAATTTTGTTAACGGGGAAACCACAGATGCGTGAAAACCCCGGGACCTAGTCCAGATTTGAACACGACACTGTATTAAGACGCTATAGACACTAGCCTACTCCAAGTTAACTTCGGACTGGAATGTAGTTGATCCCTAACCAATATCACACCGATCAAGATACAATTACGCTCCTTATATATTTGAATCCCAACAGACTCTAAGCACTTGATTCCCTTAGATGATCTCATCCGCAACTAAGAGTTGCTACGACCCAAAATCGAAGACTTGATAAACCAATCTGTCTTACACGAAAAGTCTATTGTATATATAAATCTTTCTCCCCAGATAAAACTATGAGTTGTGTTCCGTCTTTTTTGATAAATCAAGGTGAACATGAACTAATTGATATACCCAGACTTATATTCTCGAAAAACATCCTAGAAAATATCAATCACCTCACAATAATCTTAATCGTATGGTAGCGAAACAAGATATTGTGGAATCACAAACGATGAGACGAAGATGTTTGTGACTACTTTTATCTTGCCTATCGGAGAATAAATCTCGAGCCAATCTTAGAGAAGATAGTACTCAATACGATAGAAAATGCAAGATCGATTACGCAACTACATAGAAAATAGTTGGGTCCGGCTTCACAATCCCAATGAAGTCTCTAAGTCGTTAGGGTTTCGTGAAAAACCTAAGGTTAATGTAGAATCGACTCTAGTAGCAACTAGTATCACACAAGAGGTGTGGGGATTAGGTTTCCTAGTTCTTTGGAGTTCTCCTTTATATAGTCTTCAAATCAGTGTTTACAATCAATGTTACCTTGGTAAAAAAGCATTCAATATTCATCGTTAGATGAAAACACACGATTAGACTCAATCTAATATCTTTCACCCGTTAGATCGAACTTAGCTTGTTACACACAAATGAAATGTACCTTCATTTAGATATGTGTAAATCGTACCTAAACGTGTACACCTTGTTGGCTCAACAATAGTTAACCGAAGTTAGCCATATGGTTTTTTCATATCAACCTTATTCATTTTAACCATAACTAGTTCAAATGACTCAAATGAAACTAATTCTAGAGTTGTTGAATTGTTTATATCCTCAAAGAAGTATAAAATTGAAGCAAAATCGATTTTTATTCACTCGAATCAAGTCATGAACATTATAGCCATGGTTTGTAAAAGATTGCATTCCTTATTATATAAATGTATTAGTTCATGAACAAACCGATATTAGAACGTCATCCACTTAGGTATGCATACGTGTACTCTTACCTAAGTAGCCGAACTAAGTTTGGGTTTCGCCGATCTGAACCGGTTCGCATACCATCCAAACTTAGCGAGAAAATTACGGACCAAACTTAAGCAAGATGAAGATTTAGTACCGGAACACATACCAGGTTCCCTGGACTTCACAAACCAACCATTACAAATACGGGTATGCATACCATGGTTCCGTGGATATGGATTACATATATGCAAGTACGCATACTATGCTTAAATCCAGTTGTTCTAAACTCTCATTTCAACCATTGAAACATTCTTGGAAGACGGGAATAGTTGTCTCACACGAACTATTAGCTTCAAAGCGATTGAATGACCAATAGGAAACATTCCAAGTCTACATCAAATGATTGCCTCACACAAATCATGTAAGATGTTACCCAAGCGATTTTCACATGATCATCTTTTGACTTTCGTCAAGAATATAAGATGAACTTGGTTAAAGTGAAAGCTTACCAACACATATTTCGAGAAATAAAAGCGAGTTAAACTCATTTCGAAATATCAAATGTGTATAATTGAAGTCTATATAGCTATCGACTTTTTGTCTCAAATAGGAGATAAAGTAGATAGACTTTTGAGTGATAGATGAGTTCAAGTCTCCACATACCTTTTGTTGATGAAGTTCCACAATCTCCCCTTAGTAGTTATTCGTATTCAATCGATGAACGCCGTGAATTATAATGCTCAACTACACTTTCTATCCTAATCCGATACTTAGCTATAAGTAGACTAGAAATCAAGACTTATAGTATTGGCAACTAAACTTGACAGCAAGCTTGAGATAGCAATGCTTGCGAGTTTGACCGAGCAGTGCTTTAACACTTTGTTTTCTCAGCACGTTGCATGCTACTTTACTTATTTATCAAAGTACATGGATTTTCAACGGTCCAGATCGTCTGTGCCCAAACCTTTGTGTGCCCTTTGTTCCGGCCAATAAAATTTTGCTTTGTCTTACCATATTAAGGTTTATTAACTCCGTACATTTGTATCTATGTTCGGAACTCACTAATAAGGAAAGAAAATGATAACCAATTTCTTACCCCTTCTTCTGATGTTGCTCGAGACATTTGAGATGTTATACATTTCCTATCATCTGATCCATATCGATTAAGTATATAGTTCTACCATTATCAAAGAAAATGATAACCAATTTCGCCATCACATAAACAACCATCTGTTCCTGTAAAGGAAAAAAAAACCAACTACTTAAACCTCAAACAAAAATCTAATCAAGGTTTTTACTGTTTATTGATTGGAATTTATTTTCATTGCGAAACTATTGTTTGCTTTACGTTTTATATTAGAAGAAGTAATCCATGTTGATCTGTTCCTTAGGCTTGGGAAATTTATTATGGATTAATAAAGATATAGATGAGACTGGATCAGATTGACTCAGATTTTGATTTAATCACAAGACATGAATTGACATACACATTTATGCAAGCCTGGTGACTCTAATAAGTAAAGGAAAATAAATAAATTCAGAATATGCTTTAGCAAAGATTTCTTCCGGACAACTCATGAATTAAGGATCCGATGGCGTCAGTTAGCTTCAACGATGATGAATTAAGATCAAACTGAAATGAGTCATCGAAAAAATAAATAAAACGTGATTCTTTCTATTGGAGAGGAAAAATAAAAAGAGTGATCTTCATTCACGAAGAACTTGGTTACCATTTTCTGTCCTCATTCGATGAGTTTTAAATATGGATAGAACATACCGAATTAGTAAACTTTAATGTGGTAAGACAGGATGCCAATATTTTATTGGCCGGTATGAGGGCACATAAAAAATTGGGCATGACGATTTGATCCCGATTAGCAACTAGTTAAATATGGTATTAAATCTAGTAGGATATCTCAAGTACCAAAGTGTTATCTATTCTAGATTATATTTATGAACAAAAATACATCTATCTTAACTCGTAAATAATTTTTTGTTTTAATATAATCCAAAAATATCAAGATAAATTTATTTTCGGAAATGTGCATCAATGTATATCTTTAGATTTCGGAAATTATTTATCTTGTTGCTATAAGATCTGGTCTTAACACTATAAATAGTGGAGTCTTGCAATCTTACAAACCCATCCAAGAACACACCAAGTTGTGTGGAAATTATTGTCGAGTGTTAGTAACCTTAGACTAATTTCAGGAAAAACGCGATTAACTTGTTTAATGCCTTCTTTGGGATCAAGAAGCACTAGAAGTTGTTGGTAAGAAACGATTGTTATTTAATTTTTATTTGATTGTAATTGTAAATAACAAGTAGTTTTCTTCTGTGAAAAGTTCTTGTTTATTTTGTACATGGTCATTCCCTTACGTAATAAGGCCACTCAAGAAGTTTGGAGATTGAGTATACAAAATTTGTGGATAGACCTACAGATTTAGTTAATATTAACAAACTTCATTCTATATGGAAATCGAATAAGAATCAAGTTGTTTTGAGATGTTACATTGAAGGTTTTGAAAATTCAAGACTTTGAAGATTGAGTACTTTTATTCATAGATCTTGGTTTTTGTTAGAGTTGATTGACCGGGACAAACAAGGAGTTCACTTTCGTAAACGGAACAACCATGTTGAACACATTGATCTTTCGAGCATAAATCGCATGTATCAAGTTGTTTACTTTCAAATATAAATATTAGTTTTTATTCAAGGAGTTTAAGATCTACATATAACTTGTGGATTCAAGTGGTTGAAAGTTTAACGGAAGAACCTTGACTTGGATCAAATCACTCTTTCTCTTTGTGATTAAAATTTTGTAGTAATTACACAGTTTTAGTTGACGTTTTGATTAACTACCTAAAAGAAATCTTAGTCATATGGTTGGGAGGCCGGTTAGCATAATATTCACAACGAGAATGCGGAGCAACTCCGGACACTAACGAACTCCTATTAAGGGATTCATGTATGTAGGCTAGATTGGTTGTAAACGTAAAGATACTGATGAAACAACGTAACTGGAGGTTATATTATTATGTCTATGCTACAATAGACTGAAGTTGCATAATATGCAAGAGTATAACGGATAAATTTTGAGAGTATTCAAAGCGGTTTAGTCGTGGCTTTTTCTATATTTCTTGAAAACACATTGGTTTAGAATTAGACAAGGAAAAATTGGAGCTCGACGCGCCCGCAAAGATATGAAACCCGATAGAAAACATGTGACCCATTAACCGGGACACGAACTTAAAAGAATAGAGATCGCTAGGCAAGGGTGGTGATGGACGAGAATCAAATTAAAAATACCACGACTACATATTTGTTGTTTACTCTAGGTAGCATTATTTGTCCTGAAACTTATGGAACTATGGTTTGCGCTAATCTTCTGCAATTTTTGAAGGATATCGACAAGGTAAACTACTACTCTTAGGTACTACTTGCTTTACGCTCCAATGTACAACCTCTAAAATAGGATGTTCACAAATTTGAATAAATTTCAATCTACTTCAAGTAACTTGCAATCAACCTATCATTTTTAGAGGTTTTTGAATTTTTAGTTTTAGTGTTATGTTGGGTTATGAGGAAGAGAATCAAACATATCTACATTTAGCATGTATCAAACAAACCAAGAACAAAAAGACTTAGGTGTAGGTTGAAAAATAACTTTCTAGCTAACCGAATATCAGTCTAAATCCCAAAATGCCATTTTTTTCCTTTGTCAAACCTATAATTTTCTAGCTGACCCTTAAACAAGCTTATATGGTTTTTATTAATACTAATTTGTTTATATCTTGTTCACATATCTGTGTGTTTGGGACTACTTTCCAGTGAAATTGGCCAAAATTTGAGATAATTAGGTTGATGGAGTGCTTACTTGCTAGAAACTACATTTTTGAGCGAGATGCATGAGAAGTCTAAAGACAATGAGTTCACAAGGTTGAAAGGCGAATAAATAATACGGAGGTTGAAAAAGTCAAGTTTGTCCATACTTTGGAGAATAATAATGAACAAATACATGTATTTTATAATTCGTGTTTACTTTGGGCTATTGTTTCATCTAAGAAGTTACACTATGTACAATCCTCGTAGAATCCTCTGAAAACTTTGTTGTATCCGAAGGACGCCTGAGATTACAAATGAAGGTTTCAAGTTAGTGGTAAAGGGAAATAAGTACATTTTGTTCCAAATATGTCCCAACTGTAACCACTGAATGCAGGTTACTTTCTTGATATAAATGGGGCATTGATTTTGGAGGATAACTGAAAGGGAGCATGGCGAAGGAAATATGGAAACGTGTAAATTTATTTTTCGTCATCTAGTAATAAATAAAGACAGTCAGGTTGTTGTTCAAAAACATAAAGTGAAGGCAAAGGGACTCAAAAAGATAAAACTTCCTTTTTTATTCAAACGAAAATTGGCTAAGGTATGTAAGGCGCTTCTTAAAAGAATGATTGACACGACAAAAATTGGACAACCGAAGATGAGAGAAGACCAAGTAGACATTCATAGCCGATGCTACACGATCATATCAAATGTGAGGGCTTAACAATCCAGAAAAAGTCGTTCAAGAGAGTTTGATAAGAATGTGATGGTATCCATTTTCCGTAAATTTTGGAATCAGCTAAGTTGGTGTAGTAGCAGGTTTTCCCACACTACACCCCTTACTCGATTTTGCTTAATTAGTCCATTGAAAGTTGTATAATTGAGAATGTTTATTGATTAATTTCATGAATTGTCTACACAGGAAAAGTAGAATTACACTTAGTAAGTAAAACACTCTTAAACTTTCTCTCTCCTTATGACTTGCCCAACCATTCCCAAAAGATCTCCCCTCACGAGACTCACTCAACCCTTTATATAGGGTGATACATAGTGGATGACAACTAAGCTACCCTTTATTTTCGGGAATGTCCGCGAAGTGTCGCAGATGCACAAACATTCGCTTCTTGCGACACTTCTTACCCCTCGCCGGATCTCACGTCTTCTTTATGTTTTGCTGTCGTTATTCATTGCGTCGTTTATTTTAGCTTCCTGCGACTCCCTCGCGACATCGTCGTTTATTAAACCCGCGAGCCCTGTCTGTTGCGATATTATGATCCTACATCTTGCCTCTTTTTCCTTGAATATTGCTTGAAGAGCGATCTTTAAGGAAAAATCTGTTGTTGTAGTAACTTTTGGTCTTTGCTGATGAGGGAACGAGCGCAAGAATACTGTACTTGAAAAGTACGTACTTGCCTCTATTCTTTTGCGAAGTTCCAAAGCTTCTATATACGAAGTATCGTCTCCTATCTCTCCTCATATTTCCTCTGCGAAGGGAGGAGTATCACGAAAGTGATTCTTTTGATTTTCTTGATTGCTTATTTTTATTTGTTTCGATTTTGTACTTTTACACGGATTTTGATTATTAATGTCTTTTCTTGACACGTCTCTTTCAACCGCTTATTCTTGACCGTTCATGTCTCTTCGCGCATTAAATGACCTCGTTTTTCTCGAGGATCTTTTTCCCTATATATAGTTTTCTTTTTCTCTTCTTTTCATCCTTTAGTTTCTCTCTGCAATTTTTCTTTGACTCTCTTCTTCCGCAATTTGCGCTCCTGCTACTGCAAATCTTTTCTTCGTCCTTTCTAGCGCTGATCTTAATCCCCAATCTTCCATCCATTCCCATACTGATAAATGGCTTTCATCAATCGTGCATACAAAACTTCTTTTGAAGAGGTTCAACAGAATTTACTCGAGAAGGGTTTTACTCTATCAACCATTCCTGATCAAGAATCTTCATCCATTCTTTCTGCAAAATTATTTTCTGATCATCAATGTGATGATCAAAGAATTATAGTCTCGCTAGGTCAGCTTCTCGCGGGACTTCCCATTCCCTTATATGATCCAGAGTTGCCTCTATTTTATGAAATCTTGGCCCATGAAAAATTCTCTCGGGCTGTTTATCAATTGAGTGGCGACTGCATTCGCCTAATGCTTGAATTCGCGAATCGTGGTGGCCGGCAAAGGATCTTTATACCCCTCTTTTTGGGGACACCCCGATTTCAAAGACTTGGAAATAGCCGCTTTGAGAAGTACCTTGTAGAGAACTTTTTTGAAAACTATTCAGTGATAAAGATGGTTAATGCGAAGTCTCGCTGGGGCATTCGCCTGAAAAAGAAGGATAATGTCCCTGAGGATAAATTGCTCATGCAGGATATTGATTGGCACCCGGGCAATAATACTACTCCTCGCCACTCCAAAGATGAGAAATGGTGGGTTGTACCCTTGTTTTTAAATGGTCCTTATATCGCGGGCCCGCACGTTCTTCCTGCGAATCTCGCAGGGTATCATTCTTGGGAATTCAAATGGCTCGATAAAGAAAAATGAGGTATGTTTCCCATTTTAAATCTTGCCTTTGCAACTTTCTTTTTACATATGTTGAGTTTGTATAATTTTAGGATCGCCAAATTGAAGAAAGTACAAGGATAATCCATTGGAGAGTACTCCGACCATACTTCGATCGCTTACGAGTGAAGTAAGAAACACTTCCTTTGTTATTTGAAACAATATTGTTGCTTCTGTTTCTTATCTTTAACCGTATGCGAAGGTTGGAGTTGAAGAAGCTTTTGCGCGAAGACTAAAGGTAAAGGCAAAACTATCATTCGCAAGGGTAAATCTTCTGCTCCATTAACTAAGAAGCGAAAGGTTCAATCTTCTTCTCGTCTTAACTCAAGCTCCGAGTCTTCTGATGAGGATAACCATGATTCGAATCTCTCTCTTGCTAAGGAGATTCCGTTGGCCAGCTCTCCTATGGATCGATTATCTAGCATCTTCTCGGACTCTTTCCAAGGAATGGGAGATGCTCCCTAGCTTCCCTTTGCGGTACTCTCGCAAATGTGTGTAACGCTACTTTATTAGAAGGCAATGATTCTTTCAATGGAGCCTCTAGAATCGTGTCTCGACTTCTTGAACGCCCTTGGGTCTTTGGTATGTATGCGATCACATTTCCCCGTTAATTTTAAATTCTTAAATATATATGTCTTGTGATTTTTCTGTTTTCTTTCATAGGTTGGAAGAACTTCTTTTTGTAGTTGCCTCGGATCTCGAGAGAAGACGCAACAATCTTGAAAAGAAGAACTCATGATTGAGCAAGAAGATTCGAGAATTAGAGACTGAAGCTGCGTCATCTCGCGATAAAGACGAGAGAATTCAAAAGTTAAATACTGAGCTTGACTCCCAAAGGGATAGGGTGTCCTCTCTTCAGAACGCTAATCAGCAACTTTATGGTATAAGATTTCACTTCCTTTTATTATTTCTATCTTATCGGTCGCATACTACTACCTAATTTATTACCTTCGAGATGTATATAATCTCTCGAGATGAGGCTATTCTTCTCCATACGTTTCTGAACCCATGGATAATGACCTTCTTCTCGAACACCTCAATCAATCTCTAAGTAGTTCCTCGGATAAAACTAACCTCCTTTCATTAAAGGATCTTGATCCCAAACATCGGCTTTTAAAGATCGAACACAGATCTAGTTTAAATTTAACTAACCGCTTTAAACGAATGTACCTTGATTCCGAGAAGAAAATCAAGACTTTAAGGAAGAAAATTAGTGACCTCATAGATGAGAACGATCGCATTACTAACGAGAGGTGCACGGGCATTAGCGAATTCCACAAATCTCTTCTTGGTGTGCAAATTGAACGAGATGAACTCCTTCATCAAAATACTATGCTTAAACGACGAGAAGAACAAGTTCGTTCTCTTCTTGTTATCAATAGTGATGATGAATTCGCCCGGGCTGCGAAAGTTTTAGATAATGCCGAGGAATAACCTAGGTGTTGATGTTAGTCTTCATGCCGAGCATACTTCCTTGATTAAAGATATGATATCGATAGAGAAGGTTACTTATTATACCTTCGCTTGTTACTTCGTGGTATTGCTTGTAAATTATTAACTTGTTGTTTCTTATTTGCAGAATCTGAGAAGAGACTTCAAGTTAGAATTAGAGAACTTGAATCTGAAAAAGAACAGCTCGCCAGGAATTTTCCAGCGAGAATTGAAGAACTCGAAAATGAAAAACAACAACTCGCCAAGAGTCTCTCCCTTCGTAATAACAAGTATTCCAAGTTGAAGAAACAATTTGAAACAACAGTGGAGAACTTTAATAATGATGTTGTTCGTTTTCGCAATGGAGCCATGGAGTATGTTTGTAAGCACCAGAACATCCCTCTGCATACATATCCCTGGCTTCTTGAAAAGGTTCCTGAGAATCTACCTGTCTCTGATGTTTCTGATAGTGAAGCTGGCGAAGAAGAAAATTCTAGCGATGAGAATAATAAAACTAAAGAATCAGATGAAGAAGAAGAATCACCAAAGATATAACTCTTTTTGTTTTTCTTTTCTTTGCGTGTAATATCTCGTACATTCTTTGTATCTTTTTTATAGTGAACTTCTTGGATTTTTTCCCCATGAATTCAATTTTCACTCCCCTTTTTTGGTAGTTCTTCCTTGTAATATAATTGGCTAACATTATTGATGTATAACTCTTTCGTCGAAGATGAATAACAATGTTCCCTCTTTTCCATTCCCATACTTGCCTCGTTATTTATCTTCGGATGGAAGATTTTAGTTGTCTTCTTGTATTTGATAATAATCTTATTGTTAATTGAAATGGATCATCGCGACGAGTCATGGTATCTTCATGAATTGAGAATTCTATCTCTTTTGTTGCGACAAGGTCGCAGACCGCCTTTACATTTTCATGTGATGGCTCATTGACCCTTGCCTTATCATTTTTGTGTGGTCTTCCGAGTTAGACCTCCCTAATTAGAGGTCCTCCCCGCCACCTTTTATGGCGACAAAATCGCGGGACGTCCTTACACTTGCATGTAAAGACCCATTGATCTTGTCTTATCATTTTCCAAGTATTTTTGCCTCTGCAGGATGTTTTAGTTGCGACAATATGACAGGCCTAGATATCCTCGCGAACATAAAGCCCCATGACATTGCCGTCGTGCGACGAAATCGCAGGACGTCCGTACACTTTCATGTAAAGACCCATTGATCTCTCCTTACCCTCGCGTTAGTATTATTGCCTCTGCAGGATCATTGCACAAATATGACGAGCCTACGTTCTCTTGCGAAAACATAGCCTTATGACATTTGCGTGTTTTGACACCCCCTAATGGAGAGCGTCGCCTTATCATCTCCCCGGTTGCCCCTTCAAGGAGGCGAAACATCGGCCATACAAGACTAGCTCCTCCCATCCGGTCTTAACAACAACCAGTTGTTTTCGCACCTCTTATCCCTTATACCTATATGGTTTATGGTTACGAGACCGCACCCTAAGTGGAGTTTTCTTCGGGCGAGTGCAACGCATGCCAAGACTTGCCAAGAATGGCCGGGGTAGGTTCATCCATCCCGGCACTACGGCTCAACCGTGTACCTCGGCGCCTTGTGCATACACCGACTCCTTGGAAGAGACCCTCGGTCGCCCAACCAGGGTATAACCTACATATATAGTTGGGAATCCAAGGTATCTCTCCCAGGATAGGCTTTCATGGGCCCCAAATTTTCATGGTTCGAGGCTTCGGGAGCGGTGTAACCTTCCCCCTGAACCATGGCGAGAGATACCTCCTTATATGACGCACTTTAGGTCTTACATTTGCCTCTTACGAAATGTTATTCGCGAACTAGGGTGTACGCCATAAAGGTTCGTCCCATTCTTTTGCGCATTTGTCTTTGTTAGATCATTCAATCATTCATGTTTCATTATTTGCTGATATTTGTTTGCGAAGTATTCGCATAGTTTTGTTTCACTTGTTGTATTTCACTTTTCTTTCTTAATCGAATTCTCATTTTACTCTTGGTTGCGAGATTCTCGCACATCATTACTCCAGCTGCTACTTTGCCTCCTGCTTTGATTGATTGCTCACTTCTTATGCCTTTTGTTCCTCATATCTTTTGCTTCTTTATTGTCATAACATTTGTCTTTCTCCAGGCATTCTCCTCGCGAGATATGTTCAGTCCTCACTTCTATAGCATCTACCATTAGTTTTTCTTTTCTCTGTTCATTTCTCACATGTTGCTTCCAACCCTTTCTTTTGGCATTTCTTTCTTCGTGACTTTATATCGACCTCATGACATTGTTGCGACTCCTTCCAATCTCCCTGGATGATACCAATACCGTTTGGATGTGGAAATTTTATACATTGGTGGTATGTCGATGCGACCCCAAGATTTCATGAAGCCATGGCCTCCCAATCAATGCATTATACGGGGATTCCACGTCAACCACACGAATAAAATATCGGTTGATAACCCCTTGTAGAGGTATTCTCATGTGAACCTCTCCCTTTGGTTTGTTTGCGGTGCCATTAAAGCCATATATCTTGTATGTTGAGGGGATCAAATCCTCATCTTTTCCTCCCATCGTCTTATAAGTATGGTAAAAAAGAATATTCACCGAACTTCCAAAAGATCGATTAGGATTCGGTTGATTGCTGACAAAGCTTCGCCTCATCATCTTCTCCATCAACTGGTTTTGGGTTAATCTCTAGTTTCACAACCAACGGGCTATCATGTGTTTCTCTTCCTTTTGGTACTTCATCTGCAGAGAAAGAAATAGTCTTGACTGCCACTTCTCTAAACTGCGTCGTTCTCGCCAGGACTCATTATTTCTTTATCATTAGCATCTCTCGCAAAGACTCTACCGAGCACGTTGTCATGAAAATCTTCAATGGTACGATAGGAGTGGACGATAGAGTTGCAATTCAAATTCTTAGCCTTTGTCCCGATTTCTATCACAAACGATTCCTTTCCCTTCGCCGACACTCGTTCTATGCATCTCTGGTGGTGGTGGTAATGTCCGGCCCGTTTCTTCTCCCTTTAGAAAGTGATTCGACTTCCCCGATCAATCATCCCGAGAATAATTCTCTTTATGTTTCTACAATCGTTTGTTTGATGCCCATGGAAGCGATGGTAAGAACAAAACTCATGACTTCTATCGCTTTGGCGGTGGTTCCATTCCCACGTTCCAAGGTCTTTGGTACATTTTCCATCACAAGTATAGCTTCCCGAGATCTTTTCCACACTAGCATTCGGTGGAGGCATCTTAATACATTCCCATACTATTCTCGTGGCTTCTCGCCCTCCACGGTTATTTTGCCTTCGTCCACCATAAGTTTCTTACACATGATCCAACCTCCGAATCTTATTATTCTTTGTTACGGTTGTAATAGTTCCTTTCTCGCTCAAACTCTTCTTGATCGTGGCTTCCCATGGCTACTATCTTCTGTTGTCCCTCATCGGCTTTCCTTGCTCTGCTGTCCTGCGAAGTGCTCGCCACTTTGTATTTATGAATTGAGGCAGCAAGCTTGCGTTCGCAGCGTTAGAGCTTGTGTTCGCGATTTGGATAAGAATTCATTTCATTTCGTCTTTCTTCTAAGGCAATATATTCTTCCTGTAATTCTCGCAGTTCGCCATCGTGATTGTATTTTTGATTCTAAAAATTTGAATATATAACAAATTGGTCGCGAAGAGAGCATTCACAAATGAGAGGATGAGGTATCTTTCCTCAACACGTCCCTGCCATTTCGCTACACATGGTCCTCCATCTTATTGTCAATCGCCTTAAACTCTCGCCAACTCTTTGTTTCAACCCGAATACATCTTCAATACGGTCGTGAAGAATTGTTAATTATGTATGCTCCTAGGAATGTGGCTTGTAAATGGTTGAATGATGTGATTGTATTTCTTGGCAAGTCCTTCAAACCATTTTAGTGCTTCTCCTATTAGGCTTGACGCAAAATATTTGCACAAGTATAAATCATGATTCTCCCATTGCAACATGCATCTCATATAAGCCTTGATATGTTGTATCGCACGGGTTGTTCCATCAAAGATGTTGGTTAATGCGGGTAGATTACACTTAGGAGGTATTCCTCCCATTTGTACTTCTAAGCGTGAAAGGATTCTTGCGCAGCTTCTGCGATGGCTTCGTCCAGTTGTCTCCTTCCTCCTTCCCTTCTATTATTCAGTAATCCTCTCATCTCAGCCAGTTCTCTTAAGATTTGTTCATTTGCCTCAGAGTTTGTTTCTACTGGTCTTTTTAGCTCTGCTTCTCTCCTTCTTCGCTCGTGTCTATTTTGATCTTCTTGCTCGTTATTTTCTCCTCTTCTTTCCCCGCGACGCTCTTCTTCGTCTCTTTCGTCAATTCGCACGCCATTATATCGGTTGTTCTCTCTTCTTGGTTGCCTCTCAGCTCTCATCATCTGCACCCTCTCATATTCTTCGTTGATATTTCTATTGGTACGATTTTGTTCCCTTCTTCTTTCGCGGTTGTCATGGTTATTCTGCCGGATTGCTTCTTCCATCTCTTGATTTTCCATTTCTGCTCTTATCCTTTCTCTCTCGCGAGCTAGTCGCGCTTGTTCAATGTAGTGTCTCTCAATGTCATCCTCGATCTCTCGGTTTCTTCTCAATTCTTCTCTCCCGCAAGATTATTCTTCCCTCGGCAAATTTTGGGTCATTCGGCCCTTGGAGTTGCATGTTTCCTTGATTTTCCCTATTCCGCTCGTTTTGAAAATTTTCGGCGAGGAATATAACGATCTTCCATTTCTCCTCTTCTCTCGCCATGCTCTATGCTTGGATTTTGTGTTTCCTGTTGGTTTTCTTCCTCGGTAATTTTTGTTGGTAGAACTCTCCCTCTTTCTTCCCTAATCGATCTCGAGCTTGATCTCGCACTACTTCTTGATCTTCTATTTTGCAATCTCATATTTTCCATCCTCAACTCATGATTCTGTCTTGTCAAGTTTTCTCGTTCTTCTGCCTCTAGCCGTCTCTCTTCGTGTATTGTTTGTCTCAATCTTTCTAATGCTGTGATTTCTTCGTTTCTGGATTGGTTTCTCCATTCGTCCCTTGCTCCCCTTGTCCATTGCTCACTTTGTTCTCTTGCTCCTCTTCTCTCTCATCTTCGAATCGATCTCCAAGTATGCACACTTACTCTATCATAATCCACAGCCGCATTTGCTGCGGGAAATCGGTGGTTGATTTTGATCTTCCATCATTTCTCATATTCATCCTTGACGATTCTCTGTTTCATTCCTCCTTTCTCCAGCAAGTCTCCCACTTCTTCTTACAATCGTTGGTTGCCTTTGTACATTTCTTCTTCTAGCCATTTTTCTTTTTCTTTGAATTCTTGAGTATCACTCCAAATCTTTTCTCTATTAATCCAAATTCCTTTCGATTCTTTGCGTCAATTCTGCTCGTCCTCAATTTTTCTAGCGCATATGTAGTAGCAGGTTTTCCCACACTACACCCCTTACTCGATTTTGCTTAATTAGTCCATTGAAAGTTGTATAATTGAGAATGTTTATTGATTAATTTCATGAATTGTCTACACGGGAAAAGTAGAATTACACTTAGCAAGTAAAACACTCTTAAACTTTCTCTTTCCTAATGACTTGCCCAACCATTCCCAAAAGATCTCCCCTCAGGACTCACTCAACCCTTTATATAGGGTGATACATAGTGGATGACAGCTAAGCTACCCTTTATTTTGGGGAATGTCCCGCGAAGTGTCGCGAGATGCACAAACATTCGCTTCTCGCGACACTTCTTAACCCTCGCCGAGATCTCACGTCTTCTTTATGTTTTGCCCTGTCGTTATTCATTGCGTCGTTTATTTTAGCTTCTGCGACTCCCTCGCGACATCGTCGTTTATTAAACCCGCGAGCCCTGTACATTGCGATATTATGATCCTACGGTGGGAAAAAAAAAAAAATCGAATAGGTAAAAATCTTTTTCCTAACTAATTTTTAAGTTCATATTTGGCGCATAACTATGGCTTATCAAATCGCTAGGGCAAGAAATTTTCACCTAGCTAGTGTGAAAATTTTTAAAAGAGCATAAAATCTAAAATTAGCTAGTGTTCTTTAAACTTCCTAGTTGTTTTTGTTCCAAATACTTGATTAAGATTAGGTAAAGTTAGTTTTGTTTGAGTTTTCCGAGCCAAAATTTCATCGATCTAGCCAATCTCGATTTTAAAAGTATGGACTTTTACCATATTTTATGCAGTCAAGCAACAAAAACTCATTAAGAAATATGCCCGAGTTTATAATCTCGTTTTATTCATTATCTAAAAACATTTGTTTCAGATTGTAATGAATACTAAAGTAAATTTCTTCATTCTCCGAGATAAAGATTCGCCTACTTAAAGTTGTTACCAAAATCACTTATTTTCATTACAAGAATCTCAAAAGTTAGGTTTTATAGAGGTTTTAAAAACTTCTTTCTTTTTGTTCTTATTATTCTCCCCAACTAATAATTAATAATCCTAGTTATTTAACACCGACACTCGATTCATATTTTTAATATAATCTCATTAATCTGATTTTACAACTAACATTCTATTAATTTAACCAATCAATTATTTCAAATAAAGGCATTTGAAGTTTACTTCAAGATAGCCTCATTTTGTCTTATTCCACCATGATTTTTTGTATCGAATATAAACCCGTATGGGTACCATAAATACGGATACTATATGGTGGTATCAGTGGCACCAATCGGTACTAATTCAAACTATAGATTTTTGTGTAATTTCGGTTCCGTTGTCCTCCATCATATGAGTGATTTCATGTGTTAAATGTTTAAACTTACTTTCAAGTACAATAAATAAGTTAAATTTTTGATTGAACTATTGCATCCAAAAATATTGTAATTCAAATAAATTATTGCACTAGATATGACAAGGGCATATTTCAAATCTCCATTGATCATAACAATAACATGAAATATATCAAAGTTCAAGTGGACTTATTCTCAATATTTGAATAACTAGTAAATTGATGACTTTGTTTTTTTTTTTAAAGATATCCAGTTTGTACGGGATACATGTAGGGACTAGATGAATCTTCATAGGATCATTATTGCCTATCATGACAATCGTGCATTAGATATTGAGAATGTTTCGAAATTCTATCGATATTCCATTCTTAAAAGGATTAATCACTAAATGATATTTGATATATTGGTGACTTAAATTTTCCAATACCGATTATATCCATCGCCTAGATATTGAGGCTGCGTCTCATCTTGTCTATCAAGGTTATCCGATAAAGCTAACTTGTTATGTTGTAAATTATATGGATATTGTTGTCTTGCACAATGATCTTGATCTTGAATACCAATTAAATACAGAGATACGTAAAAAATATTGATAATCCTAACACTAGCTAATATTTTTATAGAAAAATCCAATGCGAGTGTTAGAAACAATGACAATATATAGATTTTCAAATCGGTGTAGAAACTTGAGTATGTCATTAATGCTTATGCATATTTTTTTATTCGTATTAGTAAGTATTATTCATACGTATCGACGGATACAAGTTCGATACGCCGCGATACGAACTATATAATAGACACAAAATTGATTCCACGGCCAGGGGATAACAAAAAAAGAAGTACTATCAATATAAAAAAACACATATATGATACATTAGATACACATATGTATCGAAAAATAACAAACTATACATATACGATACGGCAATATGTGTCAGATCGACAAATACAAAATGATACTAGCATTCCTTAAATAGGGATAGAAATGGAAAGGATATGGGGCGGAGACCTTGAATCTCATCCTACATTGAGAGTATGCTCACCGGTTGAACCCACAAGCTTCGTTATCTCAAGATAGCTTGTTTGTTGTCAATATTAGTTGAACAAAACTATATCTTGATTTCGGTCAACTAAAGTCCGATGTCGGACTAGGATTAGAAGTTGTGATTGAGTATCAAACATCGTGATAACCATCGAAAATTGAATATCAAAGGAAGACATCAATGAGAACTTCATCCACAAAGGTATTTGGTGACCGATTTCATTTGGAACTCTTGTTCAATTCTACCTTTCTATGGAACAATTCCTATGATATTTATGTATAACTCGAGGATATTTGAGCCCATGACTTTATTGGGAATGACATTTATCCCTGAAAAGATCTTCATGGTGTTGTGAATGAGCATACGAATTGAACGAGCCAAGAATCACTCAATTCCGAGTTATAACGGAGAAGTTATGAGTGATTGATTGAAGAAACACTTATAAGTGTTACTGTTGTTCTTGCAATTTGTATGGTTCACGGACTTGAGCACAAAAAACGTGACTAGTTGCCTTTTTGGTCAAGTTTTTGATGTTTCCTATTCTAGGCAAGATGGATATTCTTCCACACATAATGATTGCCATATTAAAGTGTGTGTGATATTTTAAACTCCTTCCTAAGTTAAACTGTAATTTATTTTACAAATATACAATTCGTGCTAAAGTAATTATTTATGCAAGAGTTGTAACTTAGGATAGACTTTCAAAATAAGGAGAGTCTTGTAAAAGGAAATAGCTCACGAACTTGCTTAGAATTCAAGCAATCATTCACTATAAATGGTTCATGTAAGCTACATAATTCATCTCTCAAAAAATTTGTTTGTGCTTCATAAGGTTCTTTTCCACTATTTGTTCTTCATGAACAAAGCTCGCCTGTACAACTAACTACACATGCATAAAAGAAAAAAATATCATTCAACAAATCGTCAATTTATGAGATGTTAACGTGACGCACACTGTTGTTTATTTTGTTTTACCATGCAAAGGGTCGTCATCTTTTCATTTGCGTAGCAGACGACCACTAATGTGATCGTCATCTTTATTTACAGGTTAATGACACTAAAGTCGTCAACATTAATTTTGCGAGAACAACGACCTTTTCTCGATAAATGACGACCCTCTTTATACACAGACGACTCTACATTCCCAAATATAAACCATTCTGCCCAGTTTTCACCTTGGTTCGTTAGTGTATATATATCTAGCTTGATGACTCTGTACGAAGTTATTGCAGACTTTGAAAATCAACGGTAACTTTGACTAGTAGGAGCAGTTATTGCAGAAGTAACCATTTTTTATTCAAAAAAAACTAGACGTTGGTACATTTTTGCTATAAATAGATACCTATCTCTTCCAAACTTATTCACCCATCACTTTCAATCTTCCTAAATCAGTCATCCATCACTTTCAATCTTCCTAAATCAGTCACTCATCACTTTTAAACACTAAAAATGGCTCCAACTCCGTTCAATAATCTAGAAGATGTTACTATTGTTAGAGCACACACCACTCTCACAAAGCACTCCATTATTGAGGGCCTTACCTCGGGTTGGATCAAACCATTTATGCTTGGTGGAAACGTGTGTTTATGGTTTTCAAAGCGATAAACGAAAATCGTTCAAGGAGGACGCTCCACGGATAAGGGAAAGGTACGCTTATTTATACGGTGAATGTTTATTCTTTGAGAGACGAATTGAAGCTAGTGCTGACGCTATTCCCAACGAACCTCGAATGAGTAGAGTAAGTTTGTGAATCAATAAGCCTTTCATCAAAAATTATTTATGTGGTTATGATTATTCAACAACTCTAACTTATTAAAAATTATTTTTCCAAAGATACTTTGGGTCGGGAGCCAATACGAATTAAAGAAATACGGCCATGAGTTTTTGCACGAGGACTGCTACACTCTCTTGGAGGAAGTTGAATGGCAATTCGCCCAATATAATTAATCTCGTATAGATTTTCTAGCGCAATGTATTGAACAATTTTATGTGTTTTCCTTCTATTTTATTTCAACTACATGTTTGTTTTTTCAGATTCAATAAAATGCATGACTTCAAATATTGGTTCAATAACTATAGTTCTGATTGGGTCATCATGGTTTGTAAAAAAAAGAGTGACGACTCTATAGATTGTTTGAAATTGTTGGCATGAGTCGTCATTTTTGGAGAAAGACATATTAACGACTCTAAATGTCACTTAACACAAGAGACTCTTTGTGAGTAGAGTCACAACAAAATAAAACACAAAGACGACTCTTTTGATCATCAAGAGTCGTCACTTGGTTAATATATATATAATAACGATCCTTATAGCGATTATGTGGAATTTTGAATTCACCAAATGTGTTTGATTAGGACAACGGTTAAAAATTCAAAAAGTGATTTGTTGGGTCATTAATCTCTATAAATGGAGACCCATATCTCACCCCTTCTTCACCCAAACCATAATTCTCAACCTTCATTCATTCTCATTCATTTATCATCCAAGAGGAAAAATAAGAGGAAACACCATGACTAGTACTTGCACTTCGGAAGAGAATTACGCTATTGTGAGAGCTTGGAAAACAGTCACAAACCACTTTGAAGATCTAGGAAAAGACATTGATCAAACATCAGATGCTTGGTAGAACCGTGTATTCATCGTTTTTGTGGCGTTAGGCGGAAATTACAACTCAAGGTCTTTGAAACTCGTCAAGGAACGGTTCGAGGAAATAAAATTGGAATGTGATGCTTTCAAAAGAGAAATGAAGGCCGTAAGGGAAGCCATGTCCAATATGTTGGGTGCTATAAGAGTAAGGAATTTAAACAAGAGGTCAAACTTATCGATAGCTTTCAACAATACTAACTATGTTTTTGTTTGGGGTTTTCGGTTGGGAAGGCGTATGTCCGTCATGAGGTGCTTCGTGGAAAAAGTTCGAGTTCTACGATTGCTACTTTATCTTTGGAAGGAACCATGTATAATTACATGCTTTATGATTAAGTGTATAAGTGCACCGTTATTATCTATTGTATTTCATTTCCTTCAATGTATCGTTATGAAATATGTATGCCTTTTACGATTCATGAAATGATTCTATGAAATCAAAAAGACACAAACGACTCTACTTAAAATTTGAAATGGCTGGATAGGGTCGTCACTTTATATGAATACATATATGACGACTCTACAAGTATTTTATTTATTGAGAGTTTTGGTTTTTTAGAGTCGTTTGTCTCGTAAACAAAAAAATTAACGACCCTTTCTCGACCTAGCTAAAAGAGTCGTCGGTGTTTATCACACCAACCTAACGATTTTTCATAACCTGGAAAGTTGCGAGGTTTAAGTCGTCATTGGTAGTGTCAATTCAATGAAGACCTTAAAAGAGTCGTTAGTTTTATACAACACCCGACTCTAACGACCTCACTGCGAGTAGTTCATAGTGACCATGAATCGACCACTTGGAGCACCATTAAGACGAATCGAAGGGTATACGATGTTTACTCCGATTGTTTTGAGCTCAGGGTTCTTCATTTCGAGGAGTGGTTCCTTCCTTTTGAGCAATAGGTTATTCATTTGCACCATTATCCATGGCTTCCTCTATTAACATTTCTTCATCAAACATCCAATCCATAGGATTAGTTGAGACAATATAACCATTAACACAATCATGGTTGTTATTTGAAGCTTCACAAACCTCATTCCCTCCACTTGAATCACTCATTTCTAAAAACCCTAGTTTTCCACTCAAAAACTCTTCTGTTCTTCTCAACACATAAAAACCCAAAAATAAAATTTCCCAAAAGTTTTATCCCAAAATCGATTTTAATCTAAACACACTTACCCCACTAATCAACTTAATTACATAGGGGCATTTTAGCCATTTAGAAAAAAAATTTTTAAGGGGTGACCCAAATTAGGATTGGGTGACCTTTTTTGTCCTCTAGTGCAAGGCCCCCAATTAAATTTCATTGCCCCCAATCAAGCTAGGTTATTTAACGAAAGGGCTATCTCGATAATACATCGAATGGAAAAAATAACATGTTCGATATAATGATTAATATTGAGAAAAGAAATTAGGGTTACTAGAGTGTCGTACTTGCGAGGATAAACCAATCCGAGAGGAACCAATAAGAATAATACGATATGAGTGACGAGTAGGATGATCAAAAAATTAGCGAGCCAAGCTAAGAGCGAAACCAAAATAAGATTTTTTTATTTTTATTTTTTTTTCTTGAGCTAAACCAAAATAAGACGATTCTTTCTGAAAAAAAAGCATTTATATTTCTAAGATTAAATTAGGGAAAAATATGGTTTGGTCCTTTTTTTTTGTGGTCCCATGTCTGTTTAGTCCTTTGGGAAAACGCCTTTACTGTTTCATCCATAATTATTTAAAAATATTAAATGGACAAAAGTACCTTTTCGTGTTAATTTCTACTTATTTTTTTTGTATCAGTTCATTCTTCAAAATGAACTCCGTTAATTTCTACTTGTCTTTCGTAAATCATCTAAAAAAACTCGAGTTCATTCCGTAAATGAACTCCATATAAAGCTATAAAAAATAGAGTTCATTCCATAAATGAACTCCATATAAAAAGCTAAAAACACGAGTTCATTCCGAAATGAACTCCATATAAAAGCTAAAAAAACGAGTTCATTCCAAAATGAACTCCATATAAAAAGCTAAAAAACAGAGTTCATTCGAAATGAACTCCATATAAAAAACTAAAAAAACGAGTTCATTAAATGACCTCCATATAAAAAGCTAAAAAAACGAGTTCATTTTAAATGAACTCGATAAAACTCTTCGTCGTCTTCAACAAAGTAGCAACAAACATCATAGTCTTCAAAAAAAGCACCAACAATATCGTATTCATCATGTTCACCATCTTCAACAACAACATCAAACAGTAGAGACGAAAAAAAAGACACAAAAACTACATCTTCTTTAAAAACTAAATCATCATCATCATCTTTGGCATTAGCAACATCATCTTCATCGTATTTATCATCTTCCTCATCTTCAACAAATGTTATAGGAAAATAAAAAAATAAAAAACGAAAAGCAAAACGTAAAACTTCATCATCATCTTCTTTATCGTCTTCATCATCATCATCATCAACAACAACATTAGCAGAAAAAGAGCCCAAAAACATCGCCGTTCATCATCATCTTCATCTTCTTCATCACGAGCAAAGAAAAAAAATGGGGAGAAGAAAACTAGATTCGGAAATAAAGAGAGAATGTAAATGCGAAAATAAAGAAGAGAGAGAAAGTGAATATGAAAATAAGATATTTTCTTCTCTTTTTTGTGTATATATAGACCAAAATATTTCTACCATTTCTGAGACAATTAATTATCCAAATCCCGTGACGTCACTTTAGGACTAAATCATTATTTCTAGGACCATACTATAATATATATTTCCCAAAAGGACTAAAATGCATGACGAGTTGACTAGGTCAATCGGTTAGACTCCCTCTAATACATTATTTGTAGGACCTATTGGTGGTATTTCCTACATTAAAAAATATAGAGGTGGATAAAATGTACCGAAATTATTAAAATGAACAAACCTATAGATACAGGCCAAAGACAAGCTTAAAAAGTAACATGCGCACCAAAGCTAGGGATGCTTGCATTTTCGACCGTTAATACAATAATTTTTTTCTTTTTCTTTTCCTTTTAATATTTTCTTGTATTTTTAAAGGCTTGATTGGTTGGTGATCCTATATTGATTAAACATTTGATTGTATTCGAGCAATATCTATGACGACCCTTTGCTTGTAGGGTTTTTAGCTTGGCAATATGGAAAGAAGGCTAGTCAAAAATCATCATTTTTAAAAAAAATAAAGAAATAAAAGAAAAAGGAGGAGCTCCTGATCATACAAAGACAGAGAAAACAAAAGATAAAAACATGGCTGAAAAAAATAAATTTAAAACAAAAATAGATTCAATCCTACGCGGCTCAGATGTGATATATATGACATGCCACCGAGCCAGACTTATCAGTAACAAGTTTGAAGATCCAAGGGAACAATGATTTGAGTGGTTGATTACCATGCCAAATATATGCATGACCAAAAGAAAAACCCA
The DNA here is from genome assembly GCA_023531295.1 of Papaver armeniacum. Taxonomy (NCBI): domain Eukaryota; kingdom Viridiplantae; phylum Streptophyta; class Magnoliopsida; order Ranunculales; family Papaveraceae; genus Papaver; species Papaver armeniacum. The sequence continues at coordinate 39,155 of JAJJWW010012972.1, forward strand.
CTGGCATACTAGACGAGAATGGGGTTAGACTGTTTTCCCGGATGGTCTCAGATGTGACTCTAGGAGACCAAATTAAATCGGCAGCAAAATCCTAAAATGTAAAACTAGCATTTGAAAAAATGTTGGATAATTATCTTCGTTACCGATTCTCCAATAATACATCTCGTGTATTATCCACCGATCCGTTACAACTCTTTGTAACATGGTTTTCATCTATGTATTACGTTTGTAATACCAACAACAAAACAAGAAAAGAATGATAGAAAAGGATGATCAATCACAAACTTAAACAAACTTACTTGGGTGTATTGAGGCGAGTAATCTCTTTGCTTAAGACATTTGATGCCCTTGTATATAATCTTTATTCTGATTTAGCGGCATATGTCTCCAACATTCAACAATACCTCGATGTTTTTCGCAGCACTTCGATAACACCGAACAGCGAACGCGAATAGATGTAGCACAAACTCTTCTTTACTCTTGAAGACACATGCAAACTCTTAAATTTCTAGTACTAGTTTTATAACTCCAAAAACACACACCTCAAATGGAGAATATGTGGGGTTTATATAGGTCTATATGTGACTTTTGGAGAAGTCCTTTCATGAAAAGTCACATCCCTTAGTGGAAAGACACATCCCTTGAAAGGTTTTATATGAATAGACACAACCCTTGACAAATTGGTTGTAACTAACTTAATTTCTATTCAAATTTCCAACAAAAAAAAAAAAAAAAGATTAGGAAATAGTGATGTGAATTGCTTACCAAGTTCCTACACCACAACTGCAGAATCTGCAAGATCTCTCTGTGTGGCAAACTGGCAACTCTTATAAGCAAGCTTTCGAAGCTTCACATCAGCAGCATCTAGGTCACTGACTCTACAATGGAATTCTAAGCCTTGGAACTTTTGGTGCTATAAGCGAGTTCTACTCTTTGCTCTTCCAAGCATCCATATAAGAAGTTTGCACTATAAAGAACCGGACTTTCAAATGTACATATAGTTCATTTTTTATACTTTTGAAGCTCACTGACTCAAAACAGTTTGCGAAGATTTTAATTTTTAATCCTCCTGTTTTTTTTTTTGCCAAGTCCAATAGTTTTTGAAAACAAAACAACGTAATTACAAGAATTACAAGAGGGCCCCACCCATAAATCAAAAGGTAAAACATCAAGAGAAAATTCATGGAAATTAATAACGTCTATATACTCCTCTCAAGCGTCCCTATTTCCAATTCTAAAGTTTCTTCTCTTAGAGTGTAAAACCCAAAAGAATTTCTTCCAAAAGCTCATATTCTTCACTGTTCATAAATATCATCGTACTCATCTTCATAATCTTCCTCCGTAGTTGTTTGGATTGATAATCATGGCGTCTTGGCTCCTCAATTTCTATAAGCTCCATTTTTTAATGCCTTTTTCCTAACTCTTTCAAAGAAACTAAGGTGTTCTTGTGAGGGAATACTTGAGAAAGAGAATTCTTAAACATCACAAGATTTTTCAAGGTTGAAGTTTTTGTTTCATGAAGGTTGATATAGTATTTACTGTAAGTTAAAAACTCCATCGCTCTTCATAACGGCTAATACTTTATTATCGTCAACCGTAAGCTCTTTAATCCAACCCAATGACAGATCATCTCCGTCTATCATCTCATGATTTCCATTCTTCTTTTTCAATAGCCATATGTCAAAAAAATTTGATTCTTCGATATCAGCGCACATCGCAAAAAAACAAAACCCCATCCACAACACCTATTCCAGTAAATCCAACTAATACCAAAATTTTCATCTAGTGGCAAAGGAGGTGGTGAAAGATGTTCACGAAAAATTTTCCTCCGCCAAATCGAAAGTGATGATCATATTTAACAATCAATAAATGTCATTGGCAGCCAATAAATCGAAGCTCCATTGGCAATGATAGAATATATAGTAAAACTTTGTCTCGAACAAAATGGGTCGAATCCTCTAAGGTTTCTCCAACCATTTGCCATGAATAAACATGTACCTAAACTCCCTAAGAGGAGGAGTGTATATGCACATGGATCTCTTCCATCTTGCTATTCGATGAATATATAGTTAAAACTTTGTACTCTTTGGTAGAAGAAACATAAGCAGACCACTGGTTTGCCAGGAAAAATATCAGAATAATCTCTCTCAATTTCTGGAAGAAAAACATATTCTCTGGTGATTGGGTTACAGATGTAAACAGATTGGTCTTCGGCAAAGCAGATCAACCCATTACATGAATAAACATAGCCAAACTCCCTAAGAGGAGATGCTAAATTAACTCTTCTAATTCTCTGAACTAGTAAGGACATGTGCGATGCACATGCTTGAATTTTACTCTTCCAACCATACTAAATTTAAAAGTTATGAAAATTTTTTCCTAAAACAAAAATTTGCTATTCTTATTTGTACTCGTTACGTACATAATTGAAAGAGCTTTTCAAATATATAAATTTTACAAAAATCCGGTGTATATTTTGAAAGATATTAAGTTTTTAAAAATTTTGATCTATTTTTTAAAGCAATGATATTTATGTAAATATGTAAGAAATAGGGACAATTAAGTAATTTAGGGGTCTCTTACCAAAAAGAGCTCTTTTCTTTATATTAGTACTAGATCTTAACCCGTGCCGTAACGGCACGGGATGTTTTGTCTTTAATACGATATTGTTCACATTCCTCTTGCTTCATTTTTTTCGTGAGTAATTATTTTGATATTCGAATAGGTTTTGGGTAGAAAAATAATGGGTTACCTGATCTTTTTATTTTTTACTTAAGCATGTTTTCAATTTATTATCTGTACGGAGTAGTAATGTTGTGCCAACATGAAAAAAAAATAAAAAAAATATGTAACGTGAATATTTGGCAATTGAATTACTTCTAAACCTCCTCAAGCAAAAAAAATAAATAATGGCAATTTTTTAATTATTTGCCAACATTAATCTAAACCTCCGAGACATTGTGCCAAAAATTGACATTGAGGAGGCTCTTTTAAAAAAAAAAAAGAAATATGTAAACTTTGGTGGACTAAACCATAAATATATATGGACAAAGTACTATTTATAAAATAAACTAAAATTTTATATTAAAAATTTAAGGGGGTTAGAGCCAGGTTAGTCAACCCTTGGCTCCGCCACTAGGTGGTGGTGGATAAAAAAGTGGATTCATATGGTTTTATAGTGGTGGCGGGTATTGGTGAATAAAAACATATTATGCTAATTTCGTAACGCATACAAAATGTGTAACGTTATATTATAAAGTATAAAACGTGGTTGATCATTCTAATGTTAAAATAAACTCGATAAAACACATGTCCATTTTAAAAAATTGGTGCAATCAATTGCCATGCTATGTAATAACTAAATGAACGACACGAATCAAGATCGTAACATATGAAATTATTTATTATCGATTTGTTTATGTAAATAGTTGTCGTGGATATTTCCTTGGCAAAGATAAATGATCAATTAAATTTCTATTATAAATGTCCCTTCAATAATCTAACATAAATACATAAATAGATATTTCCCCATTTATTGTTCCATCACACCATAATTTTAAATTTCAAAAAAGAATATTTCATCTAACAACACCCGTACCTAAACTGGGCAATCCAACTCCATGATGTTTATGACTACATTGGTTCCGAAATTATTGATAACTAAGGCTCTAAGGAGTGAAGCAAAAACCCATAATATTTTCCCTACTATAGATAAAAACTATTTATTTATATTTTGCAAATGTGAGAGTTATAAAAATGAAGAACCCTTGGGTACATTGGAAGGTCGAGATATACACATGTGACTCGAAAAAACAAACTTACAAAAGTAAATCAAAACATGTGTAAGATTCTTCTTACCATATTGATAACATAAAATTGAAGAAATTTGTGGATAAAAAGATTTCACGCCAACTATGCTAAGTTGTGCATGAATGACGTTTCACATCTAGTGTTACTCAAGTAATTTGGGGAAATAAAGAGCATAGTCATATTGATATTTGTATCCACATAAATTTAACTAACCTTCTTCAAGAAAAATTATTAGTTTCAAGGTAGAGCCAACACAAACTTATATCTCCTTCAATGTGTAGAACACATACTTGAGGTTTAATCTCCCGTGAGATTAAACAAATACCCCAACATTAGTCAAATAATGTCTACAAATACGGGATCGAAACAAAGTGCTAACGGGTAAAATGAGAGACTAACATCGGTATTACAAAGAAAACACCTATACGTATCAAATTTTGTTAACCAAACATGTATTAAAATTAAAAAGTCATCAACTTAACACAAAAATATAAAAGAACCAAAAGTTAAATCAATACTTGCATAAACAAAACTTATAAGAGAATTTTTTAACAACCAACTATATTTTTCACAACACAATGTTACCCGTCATGTAAAAAAATAAAAAATTTATTTTTGATGCAAAAAGAAAAACCAATACCACTACCGTGAAAACCATCCAAATACCACTATTTCTTCCACCAAAACTAATATTACCACCTCCACCACTTAGTAACACCTTCCACCGCTTCCACCACCTACTTTCTTCTACAACCACCGCCAACACTAATATCTATTGATTTTTGTCAAAATTATTTATTGATGTAGATATGTATTAATATTAATTAAGGGACATTTATGATGTAAAATTAATAAATCATTTATCATGAGAAATTAATGAGACACCAATTAATAAAACACTTACACTAATTAATATTTAAGTTGAACAAACCATGACCATAGATCTTTTTTTTTATGTTGATTGATCTAATCGTTATTGTGTTGTATGCATATACTATACTAATAAGGAATTAGTTTTGATTGATTATTATTTAAGAGTGCGGTCATGGTTAGTACAATCTTAGAAATAAATATTATAATTAATTAAGAAAACATTTATAATTAAAAATAATTAGTCATTTATTATGAGCAATTAGTGAAACACTAATTAATAAAACATTTTATAAGAACGGGCCCTAGCTCACCGAAGTCATCCCCCAGTTCCCCAAAGTTTAATGCGCTCAGGAGAGGTCCAGTTCGAGTCCCCAATGGCGTAATATTGCGGGGAATTAACATGGAAGGTAGTGTTAGTTTGCCCCCTTGTGACACATCCGCCCCTCTCATTGCTTTCGGCCTCCTTGGCAAGGTTCCCCATGAGGCCGTATAGGCCGGTAAAGAACCTGTTCAATTAATGTAGTAGTATGTCAGTTGGAGCTTAGCTTGTTAGGCTTCAACTAGTTTCATGTAATATTTATCCAATAATATATGCCGATGAAAATTTTATGAATAGATTATTTATTATGTGCAATTAGTGAAACACTAATTAATAAAGCAATTATGGTATTTAAGTTGAACAAACCACCACTTTGTTGATTTATCTTTTCTATCAATTCCAACCAAGGTGGAACAGTTTAGAGGCCACTCTTATGACACAATAGGTCATGAGTTCGAACCTCTCGATTATAATTTTGAAATTCCATATCTTGACTTCGAGTATTCATTTTTCATTCATAATATTGAATTAATGCCACGTGTGCGAAGTTGGCAGGGGTGGTCAGAGAACCACAACCCTTGATTTATCTTTCCCACGGACAAATCGACCACCACTCATTGACAGCAAACTTCAGCTAAAGCTTTGTTTGTATTATAGATAAGATAAGATAAGAAGATGGGACTTGACTTATGATTCTTATTGTATTCAAAATAGTGAAATATAGCATCAGGATAAGTACAATAGTGAAATCTATCATCAAGATAAGTACAAACAAGAAAACCCAACTTATTACCATCAATAAAATGAGGATTATCGAGATGATGATCATAATGCATCTTGGAGAAGGATGGATGGCGAATAAAACTTCTCCAATCTCTCGAAACTAATTTGCATTCTTAACCTGTCTCGGTTGGTAGTCGACAGACAATATCTAGTGAAATATCTTCAAGAAGATTCTTGAAATAGTCCATCAAAGCCCTATGTAATTGCAGAAAGAAAGATTTAAAAAGAAAATCTAAGGTTTACGAAGTAACGATGAAATTGGATTTTATAAGCAAGGAAAGAGGAACTTTTATATAAAGATAAAATAAATCAAAGAAAGAAAGATACTCTACGGCCTAGTTAGCAATACGAGTGCGGAGAGGAGTTCGGACGGCATACGTTCCTCGAAATTTTACAGTTTGGATAGGTGGATTTGATTCGGTCAAAAAAGTCGGTCAAGCGGTTCGTTGTTGAGTGTAGTTCGGAACGGATGCGTACGTCTGCATAATTCGTTTTTAGAAATATAAGTTCGGGTACGGAAAATTCGGGTTACATAAAATTAATAAAAAGTATATTTTTAAGGTTGTATGGAGTTGAAAGAATGATTTAAACCAATTTTATTGTATTATATAGATAATACATTAGGAATAGACAAAAACAATCAAATAGCTCAATGGTTTGAGCCTTAATTTAGCAAGTAAGAGGTCATGGGTTCAATCACCACCAATTTCTTTTTAATAACTCTCAAAAAACACTTAAATGGGTTCGAATCACCGAGTCACTGTTCGAATCGCCGAGTCACCTGTCTGAATCGCCTAGTCACCAGCCCGAATTGATTCGCCGAATCATACTCGAATCGAATTATTCGCGAATAATTCGGAAACCCCTATAATGCGCGTAACCTGTTCGGTCTTTGGATAATTCGGCCGAATGCAACGGATTCGCGAATAATTCGCGAATCATTCGCCGAATTGCTAACTAGGCTCTACGGTTTAAGAAAGACCCCAGCTGTTAAAAGGGCTGTCATCGGGGCCACCTTTCACAAAGGGACAAGATAAGGAATGAATTATGAGTTATGGGTGAGCATGGGCCGGTATGGATCGGTTTTCGCCTCATCCGCATCCAATCCATTCACTACGGATTTCAAACTTGGCATCCGCATTCAATCCATATCCAACGGATTTGCATCCAATGAATACATGGATGGACGGATTGGATGCGGATAATCAATGAATTTGTTTTAGTTAAAATTTATAATAAAGAAAATAAAGCTAACACAAATGATCATTATAAAACGTGCATATCCTATATATGTATACAAACATAAAAATGTCATATACAATACCCCAAGCAAACATCTTAAAAATTCCTAAATGATCCATAGTATTTTCAAGAACTATATAAATGACATTAATTTAACGGATATGGATGTCCAACGGATTTTCAAGGTTGCATCCGGGCCCGATCCGTTATCCGTTGGATTTCAAAAATTCCATCTGCATCCAACCTATTAACAAACGGTCCAGCCATCCATCCACAAATGAACGGTTGGTCCCGGTTAAATCCGCAGATTACGGGCCAAATGCTCACCCCTAGACTTATGATGACAAACGTGTCAAGTTGTAGATATTGAAGCACCCATCAAATAAGGGTCACAGACTCATGGGCTTTTGAGATTTTGATTTCACTAAAGATTACTAGTTTTCCACTAAATACTGGTGGTGTCAAAGCTTTCACAAAATTTTGAAGCAAATTCTTTTATTCACGTTGGTAAAACAAGTTTTGATGTTGCATCAAGAACTTGTGGCTTTCCCGCGTGCTAAGGACTTCCATACATTATATAAAATGTCTAGCTACAAGACAGCATCATTGAGAAGTTAGGTTTCCGCTTTATATATAGTTTACAGCAAGATTCGAATACGGTTCTGTAAAAATTGGTGTGTTTCTGTTTTATAGCCGTTATAATGTTCGAAAACTCAAAAATATTGATGTTGTTGTGGCAGGCAAGTCGGGAAGTGCAAGTTTTATCAACTCATTTCTCGAAGTCTTGCCAGGAGCATTCTTGGTATGGAATCAAGGAACTCGAACTCTACTCTGCTTGTCCTGTATGGTGCCACCTGCAACATTGTTGCCATATGATAGGAATTATACTCTCCTTTTCTCGCTTTCGAACCACCACACCATACTAAAAGTATAGGTTGTGACCATAGCAATGCCGGGAGTCAATTTGCAAAATAGATTATGGGCTAGTACATCAATTCCAAACTAACCTTGACTTAAAATTAGTGCTGTTCTTAGACAGGTCATATCGATAAGATCATTGAACTTACATCTTTAAGTTAATCCTGCAAGGCTAGTTTTTGTGCCTCCATCCTTGAATGAGCCTTTGCCAACCTGCATGAAAACAGTAAACTCACGTTTATGTGATTTTTTGCCCAGAACTGATTTTTTGAAACAGGAATGAAAGCATGATTGCAGAAGGGAAACAATGTAAGCCGCAAAATTAAATGACAGGGCACGCCACATAAAGAAAAAGAAAATACAACAAAAAGAGTTCAACGAGGGACCTCTTTGAAAAAACTGGTCCCAAAATATCGGGAGTACCTTGGCAGGTCTTATCCTTGTAACACTGTCAAGGAGTAAAAATCTCTTGTCAAAACAAAACCTTGTCCATCAACAGGGTCTTTATTTTCTATCTGATCTACATTTGCAGAACCCTTTGGGCTTTCAAGACCCTTTTGCTTCGAATTGTGTAGAAAGCTACAAATGTCTGTACATGCTAGAACATCTGTTGAAATTAACTGGGGAGCTTGAGCCTGATACAGTCTTTAAGAAATAAAACTGATAGCGAACTCATATCAAGCATTGCAAACTGATAGCGAACTGAACCCTGAATAACACATCAAAATACTACTAACCTGACCACGTTCAAATCCTACAGCAATTTTGGCTCCAGAATCTGTATATTGTAGAATTAGAACTGGAGAACTCAGGATGCAAAAGGCAGCTAAATATTGAAGTCCTTTCACTTGATGCAAACTGTGAACTGGAGACAAGTTGCAAACATGACTAACATAATTTTATAACTGCTGATAGACAGGATGCATATAAGTCACATAAATCTATCAAATCACCTTCTTTATTATTTTCTGACACGATGTGAAAACTTGTCTCCGCAGAATTACCAAGTCTATATATGCAAACCTACAAAAGAAAAGATAATTAGAATAGCCTAAACAAAAATTTAAATAACCATTCTGGCCAGACTGCTTTCCCTGCCAACAGCCAAACTTGTACTGAGGAAGCAAAAATCCAATGTTGATACAGGGGCACTGCCATTAGACATTTCAATCTTTTGTACTTGCCGAATACAGCAGTAAGAAACCATTTTCTGATACCAAGTACTAAACATCACTTTGCTAATTACTAACTAGCCTTATCGCAGTACAAAGACGAACACCCTGTGCTAGTAGTAAATATGCGAAAAGTTCTGGATCATCTGTGCTTACCGACGTCCATCGTGAAACAAGTTTCTGGTTTCTCAATGTTCCAAGAAAGATAAACTCCGCTTGAGAGCGGAAAAGTCCAACGCTTTCCACCTATAACATTTGAGAGGAAACAAAATTAGATCAGCACACAGAAAATCCTATAATGCTAATGGGTTAAGGAAATAGTGATGCTAATTGCTTACCAAAGATCCTCCACCGCAACAGCACAACCTGCGAGATTTCTCCGAGTCCGGTAACTTATAAATTTCTGAAGCTTAACCGCAACAACATCCAGTTCTCTGACAGGACCCGGAGGAAAACATATTGGCTCTACAATGGGAATTATGAGCTTTGAACCTTTTGGTGCAATAAGCTAGTTCTGCTCTTCGTTTTTTTGAAGCAGCCAAATATAAGAGGTTTGCACTATCAAGAACCAGAAGTATGTAAACGTACTTCTGCGCTTTAATTTCTCAGTTTCCATATTTTTGAAGCTCACTGACCCTTCATTGATCCAATTATGGGATTCACCGGAACATAAAAGAGTTTAATTTTTCAAACCTTTTTTGTAGGTTTCGATGAAGCTGGAAAACAAATTCAACTCAAAGATCTTTACTGGACGAGCAATATACACTAAGCTATTGCAAATGCTAAACAGTATCAACCAATTATCTGTCTAGTCAACAATCACTACTGTAAGAGCAGAATAAAGCAAAGGTCCTAAAAGTGCTACAACCTTTTCTTGAAATTTGCTATTAATTTGTTAAAATTTAGGCTAAGTCTTAGCAGAGTCTTGATAGAATTTTAGCTGCTAGATAACTGAAATACAATCTATGTATAAGGAACCAGTTTTGCTGCCCCATTAAGAACACTTGTGGCTTTCGTAGGCAGTTACGAATTACATATATATCAGAAAAATTGATAAGCCACTACAATTTTAGACATGAAGCAAACATCTACAGTATTCTCAAAAGCTCATGGACATGTTGGAAGACAAATTCGTTGGAACTAGTAGAAACAAGCATGTGGCATGAATTTCTAGAACCACAACGGTCAAGTGTTTTGACCTGCGCACCAATCTTTTCTACGATCTAATCATCACTAGCGACATTGACTCACAATAAATATACACCAAAATACCTTGCTATTTGATCCTTCACATGGAAATAGACAACTAGCACTATGTATATATGACAGAATGGAAACACAAGTCATGTTAGTTATCACTCAGAAACTGATGATGCAGTTTCCTATTGTAACTACCAGTTTCTGTAAAATGATACTAGTAACTACAACACTAACAGTATGCAGTATAAATACAGTAGAAGAAAATATGGAAAACGTACTTTTAAATTGGATCCGTAAAAATATCAGATAATGTTAAGGCTTATCCCCTACAACTGGGAAAGCTCTCACCATATATAAATGAGTCACTAATCCTACACATCACATTCTCCCACTGCATAAAGGTCGAGTCACTAATAAAATGTACAATCAACAACCAATATAGCTTATCCCAATATGAAATATACTACTGTAAAGTTGGACTGATCATATAAAGACATAATAGAAGTAACTTGCAATACAGAACTCACTAAGACAGTGCCAATAGCATTTGGTTCACATAAACATTACCAGTAATATATTACTTCCGAAACCCAAAGAAGATTACCAGTTTATAAGTATATGTATTCAGGGTCCGCATCCTCCTGTAGCTGCTTGGAAGGACAATCACGGCTTCTTGTCTCCTCAATTTCAACCGACTCTATTGTTTTTGTATCTTCTTCCCCTAATTCTTTCAACGAAAGTAAGGTGTTCTTATGAGGTTCAACTTGAAAAAGCCCACTCTTAAACTTCACAAGCCTTTTCCAAGTCGAATTTTTGGTATCATAAATGTTGACATAGTTCTCATCATAAGTTAAAATATCAGCACTCTTTGTAACGGCAAAGAATTCATTATCAATAACCTTAACCGCTTCGCCATCGTCAACCCTAAACTCTTTACTCCAACCCAATGACTGATGCTCCTCTCCCTCATTCTTGTCATGATTATCATTTTTCTTTCTCAATAGCCATATTTCAGAACTATTTGCTTCGGGGACTATACTAGTAGTAGTATACAAAAACCCATCCAAAACCCCTATGCAATAATCTAGCCGCCAATCACTGTTTTGTGGCAAAGTAGGTGGTGAAAGACGTTGAAACTTTTCCTCAGCCAAATCGAAGGTCATGATCATTTCCGAATTTCTGCTCATCCAATAAAGAGCTCCATTGGCTAAGACACCAGCTTGATTCCAATCATAAATCCTGAACTCAGAATCGAACTTTCCAATGTTTCTCCATCCATTCCCACTACCTAGAGTGTAAGTGTGGACTTCTATAGAATCGAATGTGGGTAAGTATATTCCTACGACTTTGTACTCATTGGTCGAAGAAACGTAACCAAAGCTGATCGCCCCATAATAATCCCTCCCAATAATATCACTACAACAAGATTTCTTAAATTCTGGAAGCAAAACAAGTTCTCTAGTGACTGGATTACATATACAAACAGATAAGCCTTGAGCAAAACAGATCAACCCATTACAAGAACCAACAAAGGTAGCACCCGTAAACGGATATGTCAACAAATTAACCTTCTAATTCTAATTCTTTCAATTGGTGTAATTGTTGAATTATCATGATTCTCATTGTATTCAAAATAGTAAAATTTCTCATCATCAGTTAAAGCAAGAAACCCCAACTTACCAGAATCCTTAGTATGATGATTGAGATGATGATGATCAAAGTGCATCTTCGAAAAGGATGGATGACGAACAAGACATCTCCAATTTTGGCAAACTGACTTGCATTCCAGGACCGTCTCTGTCGGTAGTCGACTGAGAATATCTAGTGTAATCTCGGTCGGGAGACTGTTAAAGTACTCCACGATTAAAGATCTTTTCATGGTGAATAAATTTACAGGGACTGCGGAATCAATTCGTTTCAGAAAAAAAACCCTAGAAATTGAAGGCGATTTCTGTATGGGTTATTTAGGGGGTACATATATTTGTTATTTCACCCGTCTTCATTCTCAGCCCTTAATTTTTGGGTTTCCCTTAAACACACACATTCTGACTGGAGTGCCCTTAATTTATGGGCTAGCCCTTAGTCAAATTTTCTTACAGTTAGTCAATGACTCAGGGTAGTCAACCAAAGTCAGACATTTGACTGGAACCGTATGTCTGGTCACTCAAGTTTGAAGGAATCAACAAATTAATCTGATAACCAGGTGCTGTACCAAAGAATACAACTTAGATAATAAGTGTATTAAGGAATCGAATTTCAGAGTCTATGAATTTTGAAAATTCATATGCTGAATCAAATTAAGAAATGAACCATATCCGACACCAGATTTTGTAGTCTAGAATTCACAGTTAAATTACTGGCTAGAGCGCGACTCAGAATAATTTTATTTTGGCACAGATAGCTTATGCATCTAGTTATATATGCACCACGAGGACACCATAGTGGACAACCAATCTATCCAGCAGGCATCGTAGCTCCACCAGTGAAAAACTGGAGTGTTGATGGCAAATTTACCTAAGCATCTGCAGAAAGCGGTATACAAAAGAAATATGAATCTTCAGGCTTCAATCGTTAACTTTTTTTTCCTACTTGAGAGTGGAAAGAGAATTACACGAATTTGAAGAAACTTACCGTCTTACAGGTATTTGATACCTTTGCATTGCAAATCATTCCTCGGGAATCATTCAGCTTAGTCTGAAATATAAAATGAGGTACGTCAATCTCGTATCAAATATGACTTGAAAATTCTTAGTGCAACATTACTAAAAGATGGATAAAATTGTTGGTAACACTGAAACTGGATCAGTATAGTTTGCATAATTTGACAAGGTCCCTGAACCTACACTTTCAGTTACAAGGCTAGTTTTTGCGCCTCGATTAACGGTTGCCAACCTGCAAAATAAGAGTACAGTGCTGTTTAGGGGATTCTTTGACCAAAACTGATTATTTGGAAGCTTGTATTGTAATAGTGGGAAATCCCACCACTAACACCCCTTAAGAATTTGTATAGATCTAACATAATTCGCGATCAAAATGGAAATTAAAGTGTTAAAATTATAAATGAACACAAGGGTTTTTTACATGGTTCGATCAATGCGATCTACATCCATGGTTCTTCACTATGATTATTGAGGTTACATTGGTATTACATTTAGAATCTCCATTAATGGGTTTTTGGGTAGAATCTAGATCTAGTTTTTTGGGGAAGAAGATGATAAAGAAAATAAAGTTTCTCTCTACAAAAACGAAAATGCTATATGACCACCATTTACGCCACGCTTGACAGCTGATTACGATGTGGCAGTTACACGTAGGACTTAGGAAACTGAATTTTCCACGTCTTTAACACTAACAAAAAAAAATGGGAATCAGAAAAATCTATCTGTCTTAGATAGATTGCTGATGGAAAATAACAAGTTTTGCAGCATCAGCTGGATGTTGAATGATGAAGTTTTGGTTATTTGTTTTCCTTTAGACTCCACTAACAATGGTTCTAATAAGAAAAAATAATCTGATTTTTTCTTTGTATAGCACATAGAGTTGATAAACTCCATTGATATCAGTGAACTTGGTTGAAAATCTAGAACCAGATTGTTGCTGAGCTTTTGAATTGATAGCACAAGTTGAGACTTCATTCCTTTGTTGATGATTGTCAAGGGTTATACATCATGCCTATCAATCAATGACAACTTATGGCTTTTGTAGAAATTTCTCAATCACCATTTGATAAAAATTCGTGACTGCAAATGATATATAATTGCCGATACCATTCTCTGATTATAATTAAAAAAATGATTTCATATCTTTAACAAACTTTAAATTATGTTCACACCACTACATAATCCAACGTACAAAGCCCATACTCAACTCAATTATGAAAAACCCATACTCAACTCCTTCCGAGATGGTTTGATTATCAAAACTCACACGTCCAGAGAAATACCATTGCCTGACTTTGCACCGAAGAGTTGCCTGAATGTCGAAATAGTCTAGGACTTTAGAACCCTAGTTTTTCTTTGGAGAAGAAACGAGGAGATAATTGCTTAACTTGGATCTCTAATTTCTTAGATATATATCTACAAAATGTGGTTGCGGTTTGCATTTTTTTATTTTTTGAATACGTGTTTTTTTTTTAATACGTGGACGATAAGGGAAAATTCACTCTCTCCTACACATGGTTGCCACATAGGATCATTTGTCAACTAGTTGTTACCTACCGGGGGTCAATAGATTGCTACAAAAATGTGTCTCTCCTATTTACAAAGTGTGTGTCCCCCTTTTCTCTCTCCCCGCCTTTCTCTTTATATAGGTGTTTACATAGTGGAGGACAACTAATAACGCCCTTATTGTCGGATCTGGCGTGCGTTATTCTCGCACACTCATATTGGATCTTCTCGCACGTGTTACGTCTTAGCACGCTCATGCTACGTCTTAGCACGCTTGTGCTACGTTCTCTCGTGCGCTAAGGAATGAATGAATCTCGCGCGCTAATGAAATGAATGAATCTCGCGCGCTAAGAAAATGTGTTATGCGAGATTTTGCCCCTACATTTTGCCTCTTTTTCCTTGAATATCGCTTGAAGAGCGATCTTTAAGGAAAAATCCTCCTTGTTGTAGTTGTTGAAGCATGGCGTGTGATGTTGGAGTAGTCTTTGATTTTTGTTGTTGAAGGAACGAGCGAAAGAATGCTAAACTTTAAAAATACGTATTTGCCTCTATTCTTTTGTGAAGTTCCGAAACTTTGCTGTTGTTGATCATAAGCTCTTGATGGAAAGATTCATTTGATTTTGCCTCTGCGTACTTTGTGTCGGAGTAATTGAGATGATGTTAAACTTTTGTGAGAATTATGGAGTTTGAGGTTGAGGACTGATGCGTGTCGTAGGTGCAATCAAATTAATATCTTATTTCCACTCAATTAAAAATAATATAATGGAAGTCAAGTTCGTTTTCCCACGAAGAGCGGGAGATTTAGTTGTCAAAAAGTGTCACAATGGGGGTTTGTTTTTGATTCAAAGTAAATAACAAAGCAATTGAAAGTAATAAAGTTTGCAAGCAATGGAGAGAAATATGATCAGGAAATCCTTCTTCGTTACTAAACCGTCATCAAGTTATTATATTCATCCATTAATACAATTAATCACAAATTATTACCAACCGTGGAATAACAGCTAGTTCAGTGCTATCCCCTAAATTCCTTAAATCACTTGGGTGCTAAGCTCTCCAATACCCGGATTCTATTCTTGAAACCACCTAGTAGTAGCTCACTCAAGGTGTAATTTTTCCGAATGCTTTATCTTTTGTGAATTATAGATTGATCCTAATAGTTAGACTCTTAGCTCAAGGTCCACTTTCTAGTGTTGTTTATACACACAATCGCTACACTTTAATCCCTCTGCAAGGTCTTGTGTTCTCTACTTTTGTATGAATTATTCGACTATTACTTATCTCCTAACTCAATACTAGCATTTGATTGAATTAACAAATTAATTGATTGGCCACCTAAACAATCTATCGATCAATCATAATTATTTTAATTAGTATAAACAATCAATAATCGTGTGAAGAACTTCAAAATAGATTTATATAATAACTCAAATCATGTCTAGAACTTAGAATTCATCCCCAATCACTAAGAAGTTTAGCTACTCATGGTACTAATAAAACCCATGAGTTTCATATTATATAATAGAAAAGAAATAGTTACGGTGATGAATCACTCCAAAACCATAGCTTTTCTCCCTTGTGTTCTTCTCTCCAAAACTAGATTAAAAGATTATAAGATATCCCTTCAAAAATATTCTCTTTTATAGGTATCCAAGTTTATTATTGTACCCGTGCGCCAAATCCGGTGCAAACTTGGTTGCAAAACTTGCCAAAACGCACCAAAGAAATTGATAAAGTAGCTAATGGGCTTACACAAGTTGTAAAAGAATCCGGTCCATTAACGTTTTGTCTTGTCGGCTAATCGGAATTGACAGCCCATTCCCTTATTCCTTGATTTCCCCACGGATACATGAGTGTCCGTGAAAATTCTAAGTCCCACGGATTTTCACTTCTCGAGTAGTTTCCTCGGATACTCCTCTATCAAATTGAGTATTTTATTTCCCTGGATTTTTGTTTTTCGGTGTCGAACTCGCGTTCCCTTGTGTCTACGTGAAAACTCAAAACATCCGAGTTTTGGTTTTGAATCGCTTCTTTCCTCGGACCCTCATCCGTCGCGTGAAAAATCAAACTCCCCGACTTTATACTCTTTTCTGGTTAGCTTCACTTATACCAGGCCCTCCACGAAAATAATTTTCTTCTGGAATTTTCCCTTAACTCGAACTCCATCTCAGCTCCTTCTTTCTCGTATAAACAGATATCTCATCAACATTACTCCATGATCCAACAACCACTGCCTTACTCCACCACAACCAACGATGGGTTATGGCGGTTAACACCGTGACTCACTTTCCTCCATCTAAGCACCTCCATGAATCATTTTCAATTCCTATGCCATTCGAAACCCCATCAGAAACATCTCCTTCTTATTAAGCACAATCACCATCATTACTGCCAAGCTACGTCTATGGAAGTCATTCTTCAACTGAGCTCGAGAATAGGTCACCATTAATGCCTCATCGCTGATGATGATCACCAGCAGTTATCTTCTACTTATATGAATGGCCCGAGAAGCAGCCAACAACTTCATTCTTTCCATCAGTCACCGTTAAAACTTCTCGATACTCTGCTTGACTTCTATCGATAATCACAGCACGACTCCAACAATCCACCACTTTATCTCTTCCTTCTTTCTGCTCGATAAAGTTACCAACTTACCATCAATACCCATCTGCTCGTCTTTACTCTCTCGAGAATACCACAACATCTTGTTTCTTCGACATTGCTCATCATACACGCTGCCAAAACTTGCCCGTCGTCCTCTTGAGTTCAACTTCATCAGCGTCCAACAAACATTGTGTCCCTGATTCTGTTTAGTCTCGAGTTCTCCCTTGATCATCAACACAGCCTATTCATATCCTATACTCGAACACAATAACTACAACAACCCATTCCATCCAATCGAGCTCCATCGTTCTTCTTCTCTCGTTTTCTTACTCAAGCTCAAATCCATCACCATCTTCAGCAGAATGAACTTCTCCCATCGATCACCGGTAAGAACCATGAATAGCAACTCCGTCTTCTAACTCCATTATCTCCATTGCTGCCATCTGGATTCTTCGTTATTCGAAACCATCATACACCGCAACGAGCAAAGACTCGTTGCTCGAGTTCTTCTCGATCCGCGCCGACCAAGCCCTTTTCATGTCGGGCAAAGAACCTTCCGAATCAACGGCAAAAACTCCATCATTCATTGCCATTTTGCCAAACTCCTTCTTGTGCTAATTCGAGCTTGAAAACTCGATCGACTTAAACAATCTTCTCACGCCATCCTCCATTAATCTCCATCGATTTGCCAATGGCGATTTACGATTCAAGTTTCTCGAAGTATTCTTTGGATGATAAGGAAGAATATGATGATGGCAGCCCTGAGTAATAAGGACGGGTGCCCTTATAAATTCTGTGCGTAAACAATTTCGCAGCTTTGCTTTGCTTCAATCGTCCGTAACTTCTTCGTACGACATCGGATTAGCTCAATTCTTTCGTCGTTGGCTTCGTCTTTTCGTCCCCTTCGAGATGATATCAAGAACTTTTGGATTCGAACGAGTTCCACTTGATCTTTGGCCCTTCTCCGCTTGCTAACTTCTTTATGGCACAAATATGTGCCAATTCACTTCTTTTGGATGATTCACCTAGCAAAACACAAATAAGACAAAACAAACGTAATATACAATAATTTGCAAGAAACTAAGCAATTACTGGCATGGATTCGACACAAAATATATGCAAAATATGCACTTAACAAATTCCCCCACACTTGGCTTTTGCTAGTCCTCGAGCAAACTATCTAAAATACAACAACTCCATGTCGCCGAGGATACGATTACTCTTAGCATGAATAACAGGCCTTTAAACCCCTAGGTGTCCCTAGTGGACGAGTTATAGTCTCGTGAGGGCTTACGAGAGGTATACCCACAAAACCTATTCCAACTTCAAAGAGTTCCAGCTTCCCAAGCATCCAAAGAGCTATGAGGACATAGAGTTTACGCATGCTAGTAATAAGAAGTTAGAAATACCAAAGAACATATTTATTCTTAAATCTTGAGTGAGAAATAACCACACCATAATGAGAGAATGCGTGTTTGAGAGCGATCAATAAGCATTTCGCCTCGACTTCGCCTCACTTAAAAGGATTTTTGATAATTGCACTCAATAAGACGACTTTTTATGGGTCTCACATGTGTGCGGGTAGGAATGAAGAGAGAATCCTACACACGTTGAATGGTGGGAAGGAAACCTTAGAATTATTTCTCGGAGACTCCACAAAATCGTGGAAAATAAAGATATTTTCTCGATGATCTCTACGAAAGGAAATCAACCATTATAGCAAGGATGAGAGTACTTACCACCTTCACATCCGATTGCAATGATGAAAGCACCACTCTCACAAGCATCCAATAGAAACGTCTTCCTTTCGGCTGCGTCTTCTTCATCTTCTTGGTCTTCGGTCTTCAATCGGTTGATGATAAACTCTTGAACTTGTAGAACTTCGACAATTTGTACTCTTTTCCTCAATTTCCTTGTTGCTTGAAACTTCTTTATATATTTTTCTTCCACATGGCCTTATTGAACAAATAACAACCTAAATGCAAATCTCTTTGTATATATATATTTTCTTTTTTTTTTTCTTTTTTTATCTTTTTTTTTATATTTTTTTTTCCAATTTTTTGAAGAGAGATTGCAACTAAAACAATAAATATGAAATAAAATTAACATGGCCATGAAAGAAGTACGTTACCACTTTGATCTTCACAACTTGTAATGCCTTCGTATCATAAACTTCAATAACTCTCATCTTTTGATTTTCTTCGCTCTTGTAATAAGTCTTCATACTTAGATATAGAATTCCGCTCTTTATGTGTAAGTCTTCAACATGTATATAAAAATCTGCTCATGTATATGTTGCTTTACTTGAATATGAAATTTCGCTCTTCCTTGTATTGTTGCTTGTAAACCTCAAACGTCTTCAACTTTCCTTGTAAATTTTGATGTCGCTCCACTTGTTGATGATGATGGTGTTTCTATGGATCTGTTGTTGTCGAGAGAGAGAATGGTGCTAACTGCAAATCAAACTACAAAAAGGTGGTTTTTGTCTATAGACGTCACCCTTATGATTGACAAAATTAGCACTCAAGAGATCAAAAATAGTGCTTCTATTGGTGGGAGGTTGGGTAGCTCACAATTCTACCCGGAATTAACGTACGGTGACACACACTCACAGCTCTCTAAAAGAAAGCTGGTGCCTTGGTTGATATGAAAATGGGTAGTCTCCACTAAATTGATCAAATTAATGCATTTCTCCTGCTCCTAATTTGGCATGATTAAATCCATTATTTGACTCCAATTGTAAGAAATGGGTAGTTCCCTAACACTTCCAAGTTCAGTTATGTCGGTCAGAATCTCTATGTAAACATACCTAGAAGTATGCTAGTGACTCTAAAATCTCTACAAGTTGGAGGTTTTATTCAAATAAATACAAAGAAATTGAAAAATCTATATGCAAAATACTCCCCCACACTTAAACTTCACATTGTCCTCAATGTGTAAAACCGAAAAGTTCTGAATTCTGACGTAACAGCAGATAAAACGCAAAAACTGTGCAAATTGGTAAGGAATTTGGAAAAACTCCATTTCACAAAAGTTGTTCATCTACGTGTTTTCTACAAAGTGTCAAAAGGGAACAATGTTTCGATAAACGGTCTGACAGTTATGGTCTCTGGACTGAACTACGCGCAGTCTGAATTTTTCTGACGAAAAGGTATTCATCATAATTTTCTTCTAAAATAGATTCCGGACTCAATGAAATTAAACATGGGGATGCAAATATGATATGAAAACAATAAAAAACAAAAATAGAAGGGTTTAAGATACAAAACCTATGGGTTGCCTCCCATTTAGCGCTTGGTTTAAAGTCACAGCCCGACTTGGCATTCTCCTTACTACTCCTCGGAGAGGGAGTAAATATTTAAGCTCTATCTCGTCCACATTCACATAAGCGATGTTTTCATAGTATGGCTTCAATCTATGGCCGTTGACCTTAGAAGTAGTCCCATCTCTAAGACTAGTGATATCAACGGCACCATGAGAATAAACATTAGTAACAACATATGGTCAAATCCATCTGGACCTTAGCTTACCAGGAAATAGCTTAAGACGAGAATGAAATAAAAGAACTTTCTGTCCCACAACAAAATTCTTCCGAGAAATCATCTTGTCATGGAAAAGCTTAGTCTTTTCCTTATATATACGAGAACTCTCGTAAGCATGATTACGTATCTCCTCTAGCTCATTGATTTGTAGTTGCATATGTTTCCCGCTTTATCATACTCCATGTTGCACATCTTTACCGCCCATAATGCCTTATGCTCAAGTTCAACTGGGAGATGACAAGCTTTTGCCATAAACCAACCGATATGGAGACATACCAATCGGTGTCTTATATCTTGTTCTATCGCCCAAAGTGCATCGTTGAGTCTATAACTCCAATCCTTCCGTGTAGCATTAACGGTTTTCTCAAGGATGGACTTAATCTCACGATTTGAAATTTCAGCTTGCCCACTAGTTTGTGGGTGATACGGCGTACCAATCTTGTGTGTAATGTTGTACTTCTTGAGGAGAGCATGGAAGGATTTCTTAAAGTGCGAGCCTCCATCACTATAACCACTCTTGGTGTACCATGTCTAGAGAAAATATATTCCTTCACAAACTCACAAACAACTTGAGAATCATTAGTAGGGGTGGCTTTAGCTTCCACCCATTTAGAAACATAATCCACAGCAAGAAGTATATAAAATTTCCCATTCGAATTAACAAAAGGACCCATAAAATCAATGCCCCACACATCAAAAATCTCGACAAGTGAGAATAGGATTGAGTGGCATTTGATTTCGAGCACCTAGATTGCCCGTTCGTTGACATCTATCACAAGATTTGCAAAAAGCATATGCATCCTCAAATAGGGTAGGCCAATAAAAGCCACTCTCAAGGACTTTGAGAGCGGTACGTTTTGCAACAAAGTGACCACCACAAGCATAAGAATGACAAAAAGATAGAATTGATGAAATTCGGAGTTTGGTACGCACTGCTGGATAATTTGATCAGCACCATATTTCCACAAGTAGGGCTCATCCCACACATCTTTGCTTGGCTATTTTCTTAAGCTTTAGCTTTTGAAAATTAGACATCGTACTAGGTACTTGCCTTGTAACCAAATAGTTCACTATATCAAGATACCACAAGGTGTTGATTCTTCAATCGAGAAAAATTTGTTGGTCTGGAAACGATCCTCAGTAATGGGAGTTCTTCTTCGGAAACAACAAGTCTACTAAGATGATCAAAGAATGTATTCTCAACACCTTTCTTATCTCTGATTTCCATATTGAATTCTTGCAGCAAAAGAATCCAACGTATGAGTCTTGGCTTAGCCTCCTTCTTTTCAATAGATACTTAGTAGTCTTTGCATGATCGGAATATACAATCACATTAGTACCCACCAAATAAGATCTAAATTTTTCTAATGCAAATACTATAGCAAACAACTCTTTCTCATTAGTGGAATAGTTGATTTGAGCATCATTTAGGGTCCTTGATGCATAATAAATCACATTTGACCTCTTGTCTACTTTTTGACCCAAAACACTCCATTGCATAATCACTTGCATCACACATTAACTCGAGCGGCAAACTCAAATTCGGGTGACTTAATAATTGGTGCAGTAGTCAACAATTCCTTCAATTTATTAAAGGCATCCTTGCACTCGGTCGAAGTTAAAGGCAACCCCTTTTGCAACAATTTGCACATCGGCATTGAGATTTTGGAGAAATCTTTGATAAACCTCCTATAAAACCACGCATGACCAAGAAACGAACGAATTTCCCTCACCGAAGTGGGGTATTGTAAGTTCCTAATCAAGTCTATCTTTGCCTTGTCTACCTCGAGCCCTTGAGAGGACACGATGTGGCCAAGTACAATTCCATGGTCTACCATAAAGTGGCATTTCTCCCAGTTTAAAACAAGATTAGTGTCTATGCATATTTTAAGCACAAGTTCAAGATTATTTAAACAAATATCAAATGAATCACCATAAACACTGAAGTCGTCCATAAATACCTCAATGATGTTTTCCACGTAATCAGAAAATATACTAACCATACATCTCTAAAAGTGGCAGGCGCATTGCAAAGACCAAATGGCATTCTTCTATATGCGAATGTACCGAAAGGACAAGTGAAAGTAGTCTTCTCTTGATCCTCCGGTGCAATAACAATTTGATTGTAGCCCGAATAACCATCCAAAAAGCAATAATGAGAATGTCCCGCTAACCTCTCTAACATCTGATCAATAAAATGCAAAGGAAAATGATCCTTGCGGGTTGCCGAATTGAGCTTTCGTAGTCTATGCACACTCGCCATCCTGTTTGAACTCTTGTTGGAACAAGTTCATTATCTTGATTTCTAACAACGGTGACATTTTCGATTTCTTAGGCACCACTTGCCTTTGGACTAACCCATTTCTT
Organism: Papaver armeniacum; assembly: GCA_023531295.1. NCBI lineage: Eukaryota > Viridiplantae > Streptophyta > Magnoliopsida > Ranunculales > Papaveraceae > Papaver > Papaver armeniacum. The sequence continues at coordinate 62,148 of JAJJWW010012972.1, forward strand.
CGTTGAAATTGGGTAAATCACCCCACACTTAGTAATTTGAGGATCTCTTTCTTCACGACCTCCATCATTGGGGGGTTAAGCCTACGTTGAGCATCACGCACGGCTTGATATCATCTTCCATAAGGATTCTATGCATGCACATGGATGGACTAATGCCTTTGATGTCGGCAATTGTCAACCAATAGCCGTTTTGTGCTCTTTCGGAACCCTAAGGAGGCGTTCTTCTGTATTGTTGTGAGATTATTTGCAATAATGATCGGAAGCTCTTCCCCATCACCCAAGTAAGCGTACTTTAAGTGATCAGGTAGAGGTTTCGGCTCTAATTTAGGTGCACAACAGAAGGTAAAGGAACTTCATCGATTATAGGTAAAGAGATATATGAAATATTACCTCTTCTAACTTCTTGTGATGTTTGTTAAAGCACCACATGTCTCAACAAAATCCTTGGAAATATCAACATCCAAGTTAGGCATGCCATGGACGTCCAAATCAATGCTATTTTGTATACATATTCAAGTTCATCTTCGTTATTCAAATCAAACATCCGTTGTGCTAACGAACTAATAACATCAACAGAAAACGGAATGGATATCACTTGGATAACGCATGGCTTCAAAAATATTGAAGCGTATAACCTCTTTGTCAAACTCCATAGTGAGTGTTCCGATTATCACAATCAATCTTCGTCTTAGCAGTCTTCATAAATGGTCTCCCAAGAAGTAATGAAGTAGACGAACAATTGTCCCCATTCTCGCATATCCACAACAAAGAAATCAATAGGAAAGATTAATTCATTCACTTGCACCAACACGTCTTCCACGAGTCCCTTAGGATATATGTTAGACTTATTAGCTAATTGAATGATAATCCCTGTCTCCTTTAAAGGTCCGAGATTCAATGAATCATAAACATTGGTGACATCACGCTTATGGAAGCTCCCAAATCAAGCAAAGCACGCTCGAACCGTTTTTCACCAATAGTAATCGCACTTTGTAAAACCACAAGGATCTTTACACTTTGCAGGCATCTTCTTTAGCAACATAGCTGAAGCACTTTCTCCCACTGAGTGATCTCGTTAGCAATCAACCTCTCCTTCCTTGTACATAAATCCTTGAACTTTGGAATACACGGGTAGGTCGATGGCCTCGATAAATGGAATGTTGATATGCATGCTTCTTGAAAATATCCATAATCTCCTTGTCAAGAGCTTGCTTCTTTGACTTGGCAAAACGACTAGGAAAAGGAGGTGGTGTGGTAAAAGTAGGAACCGTGTCCTTAGGTTGGCCGGTTGAGGTTGGCTTTTCCTTTGGAACAGTTTCCACCTCTACTTCCTCTTCCAAGTCGTGACTAACCTTTTCTTGTTGTTTTGGCTCTTCATTCTGCTTCCCACTTCTTAGAGTTACAGCATTGACATTCGCTCTTGGATTCACAAAAGGTTGTGATGGCAACTTTCTTTGAATTTTTGTGCTTTTATTTCATTCATGTCTCGTAGCCAATTGTCCCATTTGAAGTTGCAAGTCCTTTATAGCCATGTCTTGTTTCTGCAGGATTGTATCTTGACGCTGAGCATTGGAATCTTGCTTTTGCATCATCATTTTCATCATCTCCTCTAAACTAGAACTCTGAGTCTGTTGTTGAGGCTGAGGTGGAGGTTGTGGTTGGAATTGTGGTTGTTGAAAACCACTCTGTCGCCCATAAGGATTAGGAGCCATGACTTCTTTGATTTGCATAATCGAAATTTGGGTGATCTTTCCAACCTGGATTATAAGTATTAGAGTAGGGATGATACCTTGGCCTCTGATTAGGGAACACAACATTCACTGTTCGGACTCTTCTTCATAAGAAGGAATAATCACTGCTGCCATTCGTTGTACTACCTTTTCTATGTTGTTCATCCGTTGCTCGATTAATCTGAGACTCTCCCATCTGAGTAACTCTTCGACATTAGAGTTGTTTCTGGTGTAGAATTATTGAGCATTGGAAGCCATACTCTCAATCAAACTGGTTGCTGCGAGATTGTCTTCTCATAAGTGAACCACGGCAACCGCATCAATCAAATTCCTCTGTTCTGGAAGTAATCCTTCGTAGAAGTATTGAATGATAAGTATTGAGGATATATTATGGTGTGGGAAGCTTGCCAGCAACTTCTTATACCTCTCCCAATATTCATATAGAGACTCCCCAGACATCTGTAGAATGCCACTAATCTCCTTCCGAACGGATGCCGCTTTGGAAGCAGGAAAATATTTCTCCAGAAATAGCTTTTTCATCTGAGTCCATGTTGTAACACTCCATGGAGGAAGACAATACAACCATTCTTCTGCTAAGTCTGTCAATGAGAATGGGAAGGCTTGTAGCATAGCCATATCTCTATCTGCTGGTTTATGCCTCGGACTTGTCATCGTGTTGGAACCGTTGAATGTCGATTTGGATTTTCACCTGGATGTCCCTTGAACTTTGGTAGATGATGAAGTAGATTCGACTTCAGCTCCCCTAGGTTAGTGATTGCAATGCACAGTGGTTGCGAATCTAAGCATGGAGATGTCAACTCTCTTAAATTCCTCTCCGGAGGTGGAGGATCTCTCGTCGGTCAGATTAACCATCTCTTCGTAGAGGGTTCTTGTTGCGGATCGTGGACGTGCTTGTAGTACCGTTCCTTGCGAGTTTGAATTCCGCACCTTGGATAATTCCAATCCTTTGATGCCAGAGATTAAGTACTGAAACAAAATTCTCAAAAAGCTAAATCAAAAACTAAAAATAAGACTAAAAACAAAAAAAGAAATAACAAATAAAGCTACTCGATTGCTCCCGTGATGCGCCAAAATTTGATGCGTGTCGTAGGTGCAATCAAATTAATATCTTATTTCCACTCAATTAAAAATAATATTATGGAAGTCAAGTTCGTTCCCACGAAGAGCAGTGATATTTAGTTGTCAAAAAGTGTCACAATGGGGGTTTGTTTTTGATTCAAAGTAAATAACAAAGCAATTGAAAGTAATAAAGTTTGCAAGCAATGGAGAGAAATATGATCGGGAATCCTTCTTCGTTACTAAACCGTCATCAAGTTATTATATTCATCCATTAATACAATTAATCACAAATTATTACCAACTTAGTGGAATAATAAACTAGCTCGGTGTTATCCCTAAATTCCTTAAATCACTGGTGTGGAATCTCTCCAATACCGGATTCTATTCTTGAAACCACCTAGTAGTAGCTCACTCAAGGTGTAATTTTTCCGAATGCTTTATCTTTTGTGAATTATAGATTGATCCTAATAGTTAGACTCTTAGCTCAAGGTCCACTTTCTAGTGTTGTTTATACACACAATCACTACTACGTAATCCTCTTGCAAGGTCTTGTGTTCTCTACTTTTGTATGAATTATTCGACTATTACTTATCTCTAACTCAATACTAGCATTTGATTGAATTAAAATATTAATTCAGTTGGCCACCTAAACAATCTATCAATCAATCATAAATATTTTAATTAGTATAAACAATCAATAAGCGTGTGAAGAACTTCAAAATAGATTTATATAATAACTCAAATCATGTCTAGAACTTAGAATTCATCCCCAATCACTAAGAAGTTTAGCTACTCATGGTACTAATAAAACCCATGAGTTTCATATTATATAATAGAAAAGAAATAGTTACGGTGATGAATCGCTCCAAAACCCTAGCTTTTCTACCTTGTGTTCTTCTCTCCAAAACTTGATTAAAAGATTATAAGATATCCCTTCAAAAATATTAGAAGTTCTTTAAGTAGGTATCCAAGTTGTTGTTGTACCCGTGACGCCAAATCCCGTGAAATAAGTTGGTTGCTTGCCAAAACTACTTGATCGTGTAAAGAAATTGATAAAGTAGCTAATGGGCTTACACAAGTTGTAAAAGAATCCAATCCATTAACGTTTTTGGCTTGTCGGTTCGCTGGAACGGACAGCCCATATCCCTTATTCCTTGATTTCCACGGATACATGAGTGTCCGTGAAAATTCTAAGTTCCTGGATTTTCACTTCTCGACCGTAGTTTCTCGGATACTCCTCTACCGGTGAGTATTTTATTTCCTGGATTTTTTTTTCGAGTCGAACTCGCGTTCCCTTGTGTCTACGTGAAAACTCAAAACATCCGAGTTTGGTTTTGAACCGCTTCTTTCCCTCGGACCCTCATCCATCGGTGAAAAATCAAACTCCACGACTTTATACTCTTTCTCGGTTAGCTTCACTTATACGGGCCCTCCACGAAAATAATTTTCTTCTGGAATTTTCCCTTAACTCGAACTCCATCTCAGCTCCTTCTTTCTCGTATAACAGCAGTATCTCATCAACATTACTCCATGATCCAACAACCACAGCTTACTCCAGTCACAACCAACGATGGCTGTTATGGCAGCAACACCGTGACTCACTTTCCTCCATCTAAGCACCGCCATGAATCATTTTCAATTCCCTATGCCATTCGAAACCCCATCGAAACATCTCCTTTTTTATTAAGCACGATCACCATCATTCATCGCCAAGCTACGTCTATGGCGAGTTCATTCTTCAAATGAGCTCGAGAATAGGTCACCATTAATGCCTCATCGCCGATGATGATCACCAAGCGATTATCGTCTACTTCCATGAATGGCTCGAAGCGACCAACAACTTCATTCTTTCCATCACCACCGTTAAAACTTCTCGATACTCTGCTTGACTTCTATCGATAATCACAGCACGACTCCAACAATCCACCACTTTATCTCTTCCTTCTTTCTGCTCAATAAAGTTACCAACTTACCATCAATACCCATCTGCTCGTCCTTACTCTCTCGAGAATACCACAACATCTTGTTTCTTCGACACTGCCCATCATACACGCTGCCAAACTCTTCCCGTCGTCCTCTTGAGTTCAACTTCATCAGCGTCCAATAAACATTGTGTCCCTGATTCTGTTTAGTCTCGAGTTCTCCCTTGATTATCAACTTTGACCTATTCATATCCTATACTCGAACACAATAACTACAACAACCCATTCCATCAGTCCACGGAAGTGTTTCGAGCCCATCGTTCTTCTTCTCGTTTTCTTACTCAAGCTCAAATCTATCACCATCTTCGCAGCAAAACTTCTCCCATTGATCCAGTAAGAACCATGAGTAGCAACTCCGTCTTCTAACTCCATTATCTCCATCGCCGCCATCTACAAATTTTCGTTATTCGAGTGATCCTCCATTATCTCTTGCTCGAGTTCTTCTGCCGACCAAGCCCTTTTCATTAATCTAAACTCCATCATTCATTGCCACCGCCAAACTCCTTCTTGTGCTAATTGAGCTTGAAAACTCGATCGACTTAAACAATCTTCTCGCTGCCATCCTCCATTAATCTCCATCGACTGCTAATGGTAGTTACCTGATTCAAGTTCTCTGAAGTATTCGCCTAGATGATAAGGAAGAATATGATGATGGCAGCCCTGAGTAATAAGGACGGGTGCCCTTATAAATTCTGTGCGTAAACAATTTCGCAGCTTTGCTTTGCTTCAATCGTCCGTAACTTCTTCGTACGACATCGGATTGGCTCAATTCTTTCGCCGTTGGCTTCGTCTTTTCGTCCCCTTCAAGATGATATCAAGAACTTTTGGATTCGAACGAGTTCCACTTGATCTTTGGCCCTTCTCCGCTTGCGGCTAACTTCTTTTATGGCACAAATATGTGCCAATTCACTTCTTTTGGATGATTCACCTAGCAAAACACAAATAAGACAAAACAAACGTAATATACAATAATTTGCAAGAAACTAAGCAATTACTGGCATGGATTAGACACGAAATATATGCAAAATATGCACTTTTAACAAGGACTGGTTGTTTACGTTGGACGACTTGAAGTTTTAATGGGCTTGGTGATTTGGAAATCTTGTTGAGCTTGAGTTTGTTTGGCCTTGATTTTATTCCATCTTCGAAAATATAAGGCTTAAATATCCCGGCTAAATTGGGCCATGTGATTAATTTGGGCCTAAGACTACAAGACAAAAAAGGGTCATTAAGAAGCAATCTCTAGAAACCCCTTATCCTCCTATTTATGTTAATGGCTAATATGCCCTTATTCATTAGTTAAATTGAATACGGTGAATCTGACCGAGTGGAGCTCATGAATCGGCGAGCAACTCGCGAAAGTTTTCTTCTCGAGATCTCGATTTCAGTGCCTTCGAGGTGAAAATCTTGATTGTTTTGTTTCCTCGTTTTGGATTTACAATGATTACTGGTATTAATTGAAGTGTTGGTTAATGGATTCTTGTCCTAAAAACACTTTGATTGATCAAAAAACTTATGAAATGGAGAGATTAAGTAATGAAAATACTTTTAAGAAAATTCTTTCGATTGAGTTACCTGATGATTTGTTTGAAAAAAGTTTGGATCCATGGAAGTTCTCTATTATTGGAAGACTTGATTTACGTAAGACTAAGTTTGTAGATGCGCAGTTTATTCTAGGAAGTCAATGGAATTAATCAGTGATTGTAGACTCATTCCCTTAGGCAGGGTTTTTTTTCACTATCAAACTTGATAATGAACAAGATAAACAGCTGATTAAATCACAGAGATGGGAAGTTTTGAATCAAATTTTACAAGTTAGAAATTGGGTTTCCAACTTTCGTCCAGTAAGTCAAAGAACCTCAAAAGCAATGGTGTGGGTTCGTTTTCCTGGTTTAGGCTTAGAATTCTGGAATGAGAAAATTTTGTTTACAATCAGTAAAGAAATTGGTACTCAATTAAAATTGATAATGCCACTGCTAGGTGTGAAGTTGGTTATTATGCAAATGCATTGTTTGAAGTAGATTTTGCGATCATATTCCTAGTAAGGTTTTGAAGTATGGAGGTTTTTTCAAGATGTTTTGATTCGGGATTGTCCTAAATTTGTTCATCAAAAAATTGTGGGGCACTTAATTCTTTGAATGTAGATTTGAGAAGAACAAAAATATTGGTGAACAACAAGGAGAACATATGGATTAGACAAATCCAATGAAAGAGAAGACTAATCCAATGAAAGAGAAGACTAATCCAATGGAAAAGACTAATCCAAAAGAGAAGCCTACTCCAATTCCCTTTGATATTTGTGATTTTTCATCTAAAGAAGATTGGAGAGTAAGATCTATTTAAAATACATTTCCGGCAAGCAATTCTAGTGGTGAATTTTTGTTACAACAAAGTAAATTTAGCCCTCTGGAGATTGAAGACAATGTAGAATTTCCTGAAGCAATAATAAAACAAGTATCAACACAAACAACAGTTGAAGCAGTGGATTTGGATAGTAACATGGTTAAATTTGTTGATGGAAAAAATGGTATCTTGTGGTGAATACACGGTCAAGTAACTTCTTGGGCCAAGGTGGTGGATAAGGAAATGGTTACTTCAATAGCTAGTGCATCTGTTTCTAGGAGTCATTCTTCTCATCCTAAGGTAACTAAACAAGCTCCATTGAATAATAAATACAACTTTAGAAAGAATCCTCGGTAAAGGGGTACAAATAAAACCCTCCACCTAAACAATGAAGATAATTTTTTTGAATGTCAGGGGCCTAAGAAGATTAAGGGCTCAGGACAAACTTTGGTCTTTAGTTAATCAATTTAGTCCTTCATTAGTTTGTATAACATAACCAAAGGTAGTTTGTAGTGCTTCCTTTTGTCGAAATTAAATCTTCGAGGTATGGAAAAAATGGTAATTCATAATTCTTGTCTAGGTAGAAAAGGAAATATTTGGCTGTTCTAGAACAAAAGTATTGCTCGCCCACAAGTCATATCGCTTTCTAGTCAAATGATTACAAAAGTGTTGGTGATGTATTAGTGTCCGGTGTTCATGCACATGTCAAGTGGTTCAAAGAATATTTTTGTGGTCTGAAATGTAGCTAATTAGTGATCTCAACAAGCCATGGATAATACTTGGCGATTTTAATGCAGTAATTTTTCAAGAAGAAAAAGTTGGTGGAAGGTCTCCTAATAGAAATGCAATGTTGGAATTCAGTGACTGTCTCAATAAGTGTGAACTGCTTCCTTGTCCAAAAAATGGTCTTCAATACTCATGGTCAAATTTTCCAACAAGGTAGTAAGAGAATTCTGTGCAATTTAGATAGAGTAGTATTCAATCAGAATTGGTTACAATTGTATGGTGATTGGGGTTACAAGGTAGGTATGTGGATTGTTTCTGATCATGCTCCTTTGTTAGGTGGATGTGCCAGTATTCCTAAGCCAAAAAACATTCCTAGGAAATTTCAAAAATGTGGATTAGTCATCCTAATTTTATGCAAGTTATTTCTAAATGCTAGGAAAAGATAATTGTTGGTGATCCTGCTTTTCAGTTTTTAGAAAAATTGAAGGACTTAAAAAAGGTGTTAAATGAATGGAATTGGAAAGTTTTTGGGGATGTTCAAGTTAAGATAAAAGAAGCTGAAGAAAGAGTGAAGTTGGAAATAGAAGTATCGATAACAATCTATTTAATGAAGAGTCTCTTAATGAGTTAGTAAAAGATCAAAATGAACATGCCAAAGAGAGAGGTTCAAGCAAACACATTAATGAGGCAAAAATCCAGGGTTAAGTGGATGAAAGAAGGGGAAGCTAATGCAAGTTTCTTTCATACAAATATGAAGATTAGAAATTCAAGAAACATGATTAGTGAACTAGAAGATACTGATGTTAATGTAATTGCAAATCAAGAAAAAATTGCTAAACATTTGGTTCAACATTTTCAAAAGAAATTTGAGTTTGCTCCAGTGGCAAAAGATGATAAGTTATTGGAACTGATACCAAAATCTATTAATGAAGAAGATCAAAGAATGTTGGATATCATTCTCAAGCAAAAGAGATTAAGCAAAAAAATTGAAATGGATCCGTAAAGTGCACCTGGTCCCGGATGGTTTCTGGCATATTTATAGAAGTTGTTGGAAGATAATCAAAAATGATTTGGTTGTTGTTATTCAATTTACTCGGAGGAGAAAATTTATACCCAAAGGAATGAATTCAAGTTTCTTATTCTTACTACCTAAGACACGAGGTGCTAAATATGTTAATCATTTCAGACCAATTGGATTAAGTAATGTGATCTTTAAAATTTTCACAAAATTAATCAAAAAAAAAAAATGAGTGAGTTAATGAAAAAGTTGATATCACCTCAACAAGTTGCCTATGTAAAAGGGAGAAGCATACATGAACAGGTTCTACTAGCATCCGAGCTAGTAAATGAAATGAAATTTAAAAGGAGGGGAGGAAATGTTGGTATCAAGCTAGATATTTCTCAAGCTTATGATACAGTCAATTGGGAATTCTTGATTAAGGTCTTAGAGCAATATGGTTTCTCAAATGATTGGTGTGAGTGGTTAATCACTTTATTCAAATCGGTAAGAATATCTGTTCTAGTTAATGGAGGTCCATGTGGCTTTTTTTTTTTTCAATTGAAAGAGGATTGAGATAGAGAGATCCCTTATCTCCAATTATTTTTGTGCTTTTGGAAGATGTTCTAAGCGAAACATTTCCCACTTTGGTGGAAAGAGGGGAGTTATGATTAATGGTAACAAAAAAAGGTATACATCCTACACATTTATTTTTTGCAGATGATGTCTTCATTTTTAGTAATGGAGGTAAAAGAGTCTCATAAATTTACCCAAGCGTCTAGATACTTATCAAGTTTAATGGTCAAGTTATTAACAAAGTCAAAAGTAAACTCTTTGTGGATGGAACTACACAACGGGAAGAAAATGATTAGTGAGCTTGTAAATATGGATATTGCAAAATTTCCAGATAAGTATTTGGGGGTGTATCTGGCTCCTGGTAAAATTAGTTCTGCAATGGTATGGCCCATAGTTGAATTACTTCAGAATAAGTTGGCAGCATGGAAAGGAAGATTGCTTTCATTTCAAGATAGGTTGGCTTTGCAATGTTCCAATTTATAATATGTCAGTCTACAAATGGCCTTTGTTTGTGATTAAGGTGTATGAAAAGCTTATTAGGAATTTTTTGTGGACTGGTGATGATGAAGTTAGAAAATTTAAGACAATTTCTTGGAGGAGAGTTTGTACACCTTATGAAGAAGGTGGTCTTGGTATCAAAAGATTGGAAGTAATTAACAGATCATTATTAATGAAAATGATGTGGAAAATTCTTAATTCAGATGAAGAATGGGCTTTGTTTTTCTTTGAAAAATTTAAAGACAGAAATGGGCAATGAAAAGGATTAAAATGGGTTTGGAATGCTTTAAAAGAGGATATAAGGTGGAAATTGGGAGATGGATCAAAGATTTCTCGTATGGTTTGATACTTGGTGTGGTGGAAACTCATTAATTAATGAAATAGGTTTCACAGTTATGTTAAAGAAAACATTGAAATGAAAGTACAAGCTCTATTACATGAAGGTAGATGGTGTATTCCAAATTAACTACAACAACTTATTCCTATAGGAAATTTGCCATAGTAATAAGTGGTGGAATTGATGAGATGTGGATTGTTGGAAAAGATGGTAATTAAATTTTCCACAGATGTTGATGTTGAAAAATAAGAGATAGAGAAGTTGTTTTTTCATGGCCAAAGCATATCTCAGCGTAATTTTCTTTATCCTTGCATAGCTAGTAATATCTCGAAATTAAAGCAAACAAGGTATGTTGATGATGAGATAATAAGAAGTAGAGGATTGAAATGGTGTCAGTTTGCTGTATATGTTTTGCAGAACAGGATATCATGAAACACACACTGTGGGAATGTAATTTCAGTGTTGCAGTCTGGGATTGGCTGAACAAAGTTTTTTTTTTTTTTTTTTTGTAAATCCAACATCAGTAAAGCATCCAAAAACAAAAGCCCCATGGTCAGGCAAATATGGATGACATCAGCATGTGCAACCATGAAAGAATTATGGTTTCAGAAGAATGCAAAGTTATTTGATGAGAAGAAACCTAATCTGAATGGCTTTAAGAGCAGACTTTTAAAATGATGCATGAGGGAGGTTATAGGATGAATGGAGTTAGTGGAAGCAAACATATGATACTCAAGGTAATGGATTTTTTTAAAATTATGAGATGAGTTAAAGTATGTTCAGTCATTTGGCCTCAGTTTTTGAATGTGTGCTTACTCTTTGCATTGTAAAAAAGTGAGGTTTATTTTAGCTTTGTGGGATTTGTTGTTATTATTAGGCCAGTAGTGTCTTTTTCTTTTTTTATTTGGGTCTGTCCTGTTTTTCTCTTATTGGGTCTGTCTTTATTGGTCAGTCCTATAAGTTGACTTTTCAGTCTTTCAATCAATAAAAAAATGTGATTCAACAAATAAAATAAAATAGTTAAATTAATTAGTGTTTGAATTTGATTATAGTGTTAGGATTAGAGTAGAAATTCATTTCCTCTTTTAAGGTTGGGTTAATGGGTGTTTGGTACTTACATTTTGTCCAATGTTACTGTTTGGTCTAACATTTGTCCAACTTAGTAGTTGGTACTTGGAAAAAACGTTGACCAACGTTGACTTGTTAAATCATGACGTGTATAAATTTTAATTAATTAAATAGCTTGAATACTAAAATATCCTTATCTTTACTAACAATGACCTAACAAGTCCTTAACTTCTGTTAGGTGCCCCAACTAAAACCTACGGGTGCTATACTAACTCTTTACTATTTGGATCAGCCCATCCTATCTCTTCTTCTTCCCAATCATAACCAATCTAACCACACGTCTTTTACACAGAGAAAATTTTAGAGATGATACTACGGGGGAAAGAGGAAGATTTCACCACGTAGACATGCATCTCGAATTTGGATCTCAAAATCACCTATAACCCAACTTCATTTGAGTTCCTATCTCTCTGGCTCTCCATATATAAATCTTAATTCCAACTATATATGAATCCTAACCTAACTATCTATGATCATTTGATTAATGATTTTTTTGTTAATTTTGTTTTCTAATACAAGAAGGAACGATTTTGTATAGTCTATTGGCACTTATCTATCAATTTTATGTTCTTTGTTGATGTGGTGATTATGGAACATGCAATACAAGACATGTGGAACCTAATAAAGAGATTGAATAATGGCGAATCAAGGCTCAAGTTTGACTGATCGAAAAATTAAAGATGATAATGGTCTTGAGAAGTTCGGGTAGACTAATTTTTGAAATTTCTCTGTAAGAATTGTGTTCAGACTTTGTATTGATCTTATTTTTGATATGTTCATTTATGGGGATTTTATCATGTTAAGAATTTGGGATTTTGTCTTGGTGATTTTCGATTTTTTGAAATTGAATCTGTCTTGGTGATTCTGAAGCTAGGGTTATAGGGTTCTTCATTTTGGGAAGATGTTCTTCGATTTTATCAAGGTGGACATGTGAGTTTCACGTGTTAAACACCATAACAACGTTAAGTAATTAATTGTTTTTCTTTTCAAACATAGTTACTAATAGGGATGGCCATTTGCCCCACCCAAACCCATCCCCGTGCATTCGCCCCGTTTGGGTAGGGTTTTACCCGCACAAATGGGGATGGGGTTGAGGTATGGGTAACGAAACCTAAGTTAACGGGGATGGGGTGGGGATGGGATTCAAGGTCCCCGCCCCATATCCGCCCCGTAGCTTTCATATTATAAGGGTTTAGACTTTTATGCAAGAATTCGTATCGAATTTTTATACTTCTACCACTTAGTCGAGCTTTCTCTCATTTATTTTTATACTTTTGCCACTTCTTTCATTTATTATATTCTTGATTGTTCTTGTATATTCATCACTTTCGCTTCTTTGTTATGATCAAACACATTCTTTAAAAGTTAAAATAGTGAAAGAGATATAGATAATGCAATGGTTAACATGGACGAAGATAGAATGCGAAAGGAAAAAGTAACAAAACTAATAAGTCATTTACAGATTCTTTTGTTCACTCTAAGATGAATTTCTGAATTTTAAATTTTAGAATGCATCGTTCTTATGTTATTATTTTTGCTTAAGTTTTGATTATAAATACATATATGTATTAACACCGTGTTACGGGTAACCCATGGGAAACCCGCCCCATACGGGTATTCCCCATACCCGCCCCGCCCCAATTCATATGGGTAATGGGGCGGGTATGGGTAATTTTTTTTTACGAACAAGGGGTTGGATCGGGATTGGCATACCCGCCCATACCCGCCCCATGACCATCCCTAGTTACTAAACTCGGAGTCAAAATTTAATATACCAACGCCGGTCAACGTCTTTTCCAAGTACCAACCACTAATTTGGACAAATGTTAGACCAAACACTAACATTGGACAAAATATAAGTATCTAACATCAATTAACCCTTTAAGGTTTGGAGGAAAGAAGAAGTAGAGGGAAAAAGAAAAACTAGGGTTTGTGCTTTTCTTAGCAAACATGAAACTTTATAGTGATGATGAAGACTCTAGTAGTGATGAAGAAGTGGGTGCATCGATAATCATGATTTCGATCCTACCGAATTGGATAATTTTTGAATGAAGAAGATCATGACAACCAAAGAATGCTTGAGGATATTATTCAAGCACAAGAACAAGATCTCCGGGAAGAAAAAGGGGATAATGCTTCAAATAGACAGGTATGAGTTGTAATGATCCACAAACATCTATTTGCATGTCTAGATCACCCACAAAGGAAAAAGTTTTCAAAATAAATTCCCTTAATCGGTTTATTCGATATCACCACATAAACCGATTCTAGATAAAATCCCCAAAATGGGTATCATAATCGGTTGTTGTTCATCACCATATAATCCGATTGTAGTAAATTTTTGGCGCGATGGGTACGTGACCAAAATCGGTTTTTGTTGGTGATGTACATATGTTGATTCCTTCACTTGGATGTTCACGTAAAATACACTAGCTAGTTAAGTTCACAATCGGCTCATTTATTTATATATGTAATCCGATTTTGGAGACGAAATGATACAGGAATATAGATGACGAAAATCGGATTACATGTTATGCAATGTGAACCGATTGTGAAATATGGAAATTTTTCTCTGAAATCATCAAGTCCTTAATCGGACTTTATAATTGCTCATATAATCCGATTCTTGTCAATCGGTTGTCTCGAATGTGATGCATAAACCGATTCTAAATCCTACACCTTTCGATATATGTTGTAGATTGTTGCGGCGTTCGACGAAGATCTGCCCAAAACCGTATCTCTGCTGGGTGCTAATACCTCTGCCCACTATTTCACCGATTTGGAATGGAAAGAAAGAAACGATGCAATGGTTCATAGACAAGGGCATAGAGATCAAATGCGCATTAGTTTTAGGTCGTCGTTCAAAAAAAGATCGTTTGGAACTTGTTTGTGAGAGAGGTGGAAAGCAAGAAAGTCACTGGGAAAAGGACAGACCATACGCGAAGAAGAAGACAATGGAATACATTAATAAATCAAAGAAGTATGGTTGCACGTTTAAGATTACAGTTAATAGACCCAGTGGACCCAATGGTAAGGTATACAAGCTCGATAAAGTGATGAATGGTTGTCATAATCATGATGATCCGAATCTCTTATTGGACACGCGGCCGTTTTTGGGTTGAAACCACATCAATTGGAAACGGTACGGTCGATGAAAGCGTGTAAACCAAGTGACATCCTTAGGAATATTAAGGGGGATGATAAGGATTACTTGTCCACTTTGAGGAAAATTTACACGGCAAGAGCAGCCTTTAGGAAGAGGGAATGAGATGGTAGAGCGGTTATGGAACAATATCGGTGGTTAGCCGATCAACAAGGATACACAATAAGGAAGTAGGTATTGGAAGGCAAAGTGACTCGTATTTTCTTGGCGCATCCGGAGATGATCAAGTTGGCCCAATTCTTTTATCAAATTTTGTTAATAGATTGTACATACAAGACCAACAAGTACAACATGCTTTTTTTAAACATAGCTTGCCATACTTCTGACAAGCAAACTTTCACGGTAACATGGGGGTTTATGGATCAGGAGAATGATGTGAGTTTTACTTGGATGCTAGAGACCTTGAAGGAGATATACCGTAGCGATCAAACTCCGAGGATCATAGTAACTGAGATAAGGACCAAGCACTAATAAATGCCATAGGAGTGTTTTTCCGGACGCTAAGCATTTTCTTTGCACGTGACACATACAATGAATTATTAGAAGTAATTGTAGGGGTCATATCCAAAGGACAAAGCCAAAAAAAGGTACCGCTCGTGAAAAGGAGGAAGATGAGCGTCTTCAAAAACTAACTCCGGAACAACGAGAGGAGGACAAGAAGAAAAGGAAAGTAGAGTATGAAGCGAATGGGCTACTATGGAAGGATTTTCAACATCATTGGGATTTAATGATACACTCAATGTCCGTGGCCGAGTTTAAATCTTATTTTGAGAGTTTAATTTGGCTATGGAAGAAGGATTACGAGAAATGTGTGGTTTATTGCTTGAAGGAATTGTTGGATACGTACAAGGAAAAAGTTTTCTATGCTTACACCTACCAACACATGCATTACAAGAATGAGGTGACAAGTATCGCGGAAGGATCTCATGGACGTTTGAAGAGCTTGCTCCGAGGGAGCCAAAACAATGTGGTTACGGTACAACAAGCCATCCATGAGTACACCAAGTCTGATATCATCAAGATAACCGCGCAAATGGAAGAGAGTAGGATGAAAATCATCACAAGCTACAAGGATTACCATTGGTTGATTAGACTTTTAAACTATAGGGTGTCTCACTGGGCAATCATTTCTATGATGAAGGATTACAAAAATTATGTGGAAAACGAGATGGGGAGAAGGAGAATTGTATGTTCATGTATGACGATGACGGCCTTGGGATTTTCGTGTCATCACATGATTGCGAAGTACCAACAAGGAATTCCTTTTGAAGTCATTGATCCGTTTTGGAAGCAACTTACTTTCAAACATCCCCCAACCGAAGAACCACTCGAATCCTTTGTGGACACGGATATTGGAAGAGAAATCATCGAGAAATTCGCAAAAAGGGATGGCTTGGCACGACAAGTTTTGATGTACGACTTAAAACTAGCCGCTAACCCCCATATGGTACTGAAGGGCCGAGAACCAACGGTGCTACCGCTGACGGGTAGACCACCTACCAACATGGATAGGAAGGAAGAAATGAAAGAGTTTAAGGTTGCAATGAGTACCGGAAAAACCTCGTTATTGAGTCATAAAAGAAACTTTTCTCAACATGAGTATGAAGACGCTAAATATGAAGAGGCGCAGTTGCAAAGAAAAGGGGTCGACCAAAGAAGGGGGAAAGCGGGACAAGTAGCACACAATCCAAGACAAATGTTCTAAATGTTCCTTCACAAATTGAGCATGAAGAGGCACCGACTAAGAGGAAAAGGGGTCGACCAAAGAAGGGATAAAGCGGGACAATTAGCACACATATGGTCCTTTCAAATGATCCAATCGCTCCTTCGCAACATGAGGATTCAATCGATCCTTCTCAAGAAAGTCAAGCGCCAACAATAAACAATAAGCCAAACGATCTAATCGTTCCTTCTCAAGAGAGTCAAGCGAGTACAACACGAGTATCAAGGATACGTGCATGGAAGGGACAAGCAAGACAAATGGGTTCTATGGTGACTCTAAGGGCCGCTCTTGGTGATGGAAGCACGCCTAGGGATGAACGAGGTAGACCCCATCGAACGTGTTACACCATATTCGAGGAGTATTATTCAAGACATCCCGAATTCATTAAGCCCTATGTTTTATCTACCGACAATGTGGATGCAGATGGGATTTGTGGTTATCACGTTGCGTCGGAACAAATAGGTCATATAAGTTTGGCGGACGATGAGAACCTAACCCAATGCCAATATTTTAGAAAGACGATGACCTTGCGCCTACAAGAAGACATGGATTTTTACATTTCAATGGTGAAAGAAGGATCAAAAAAGGGACATAGATTTGACCAATTCCAAAGTATTGGATGAGCATGCCTCTATGTGGTCATCTTATGGCGGAAACGTGGAGTTATGTTGTTCATTTATTTGGTTAGGGAACATATTATACATACGCCCCAAGTACACCATTTGGGATGAATCGCTTAAGGATCGGAGAATTGTTTTATTCAACCCTAACAACATACATTATATCGGTCTTAGGCTACATGAAGATTGTTCGTTACCACCGCTGTGTAGGTTTCATTATGACTCATAGATCACCAAGAAATGGCTTGAAAAATACGAGCCCAACATGAAGCGTTGGGAAGAGTTAGTCGAGCCGGATCAAATGAAGGGTCTTCAAGTGTTGGAATGAGTATTTTCCTTTTGTTAAGAACTTGAACTATCAGATGTTTATATTTTGTCGCTTTCATATATTGTATGTTGCAAACCGAACCAAGCTTAATGAATGAAAGTGATTTGTCTTTTTGGGTACGTTGGACTCATGAAGTTTGTTACATAATCGGTCTTATAATACGTTTTTAAAGTCCGATCTGGAGGTAGTTTGCTGCAGCTTTTTCAGAATCGATTTATACTACAACTGTTATAAACCGATTCTGACTTCAAACAAGAATCAGTTTACTAAGGAACTATTATAAACCGATTCTGAACAAAACTTGTCTGGGATTATTTCAGAATTGGTCTTTATGAACGATAATGTAATCCGATTTTGGGAAGAAAAGGTTACAGAAGAACACCCAATTTTTAACTAAATAATCGGATTACATATGGTCTAACATGATCCGAGGTTCTTCCAAAATCGGTCTATATGTACGATAATATAATCCTATTTTGGAAAGAAAAAGTTACAAAAGAACAGATAATTTTTTAACTCAATAATCGGATTACATATGGTCCAACATGATCTGATTGTGGATCATTTCCACTTTTCATAAACTCTTAAAATTGAAACTAGCACGGTTCTATTTCTTAGTGTGAGCTTCAACTATCAATGCCGCTTCGAAATGATAAACCGCTCTCCTCTCCAAGATTTATATGCATCTTGTGCAAAGAACCTGTCCCCTCTGTACCTATCGAGAAACTCATTGTACTTGATGCATAATTTCCTAACATGATTCGTCCTTGAACAAATGTGGGATGGTTCATAATTATAACGTGGTTTCTTGCCCGTATGTTTAACGAAAGGACCCCAACCAACTTCAATCCAAAATATAGTATGATCTTTAGGATCTTCGGGAAGATCCTTGAGAATGTAAAAGTTTCTAACCCATTCGGTCTCTTCATCAACATCCTTCATTCTTTCCCTTAGTTGGAATTGCTCTTGACCTCATTTCTTTTCCTTGAGTTTCTCTTCATATTTTGTCGCAGCCGATGACGATGATATGGTTACTTTTTTAGTTATTTGTTTTCTTAACACTTCATCCATTACATTAATATATTTGTTAGGTGATGAAGACGAGGTCGCGTTTGTAGTTGTTTTTCGCTTCTTTTGCGTATCTCTTCTTCCATTGCCGCAATTGATTTGGTTGTTCGCTTGCATCTTCTAAGTATGTGTTCGATTGAATTGGTAGTTGATGATGATGGACTTGACATCTTCAAATGAAAAAAATTAACAATGGAGAAAGATTTCTTTGGATTAGTTAGTGTATGATAGAGAATAGGCTATCCTCTTTATATACACAAAGTACCAACGGCTATAATTTCAATTTCAAAAATAGCCGTTAACAGTCACAATCGGATTATATATATGCACTAATAATCCGATTCTTAATTTCTACAAACAACTTGAACCCCAATCGGTTAATGCATGCATTAACGTAAAACCGATTATGGTTGATGTTCACCTAGAATCGGTTTATGTAGGTGCACAATAAAAACCGATTGCTTGTAACATCAACCATAATCAGACTAATATGGTGCACACATAAACCGATTCCGGGTGGATTTTCAGAAAATTTGATGAGTGAATTTCAAAGATTTAGAGGTAAATCATTGTAGTGTACCTCTTAGAAGGAATGGATTAAAGGGATTTAACTCAATCACTTGAATTGTTTGGTTTTGGGTTTTTTTTTTCCAAAACCCAAAAAGGGTCATTAGATTTCAATTGTTGTTTATAATTGATTAGGTTTTAGTCTTAGTTTTGATTTTGTTAGAAATTGAAAAAAATTTGTGTTTTGATTAATGATTTTTTTATTTGTTAATTAAGTGACTATGATTTTGTATCTGTATTAGAATAACTAAAGTTTCTTTCAAGGTTAATTTAGTATTTTTACCATCATTTGGACACCCCATATCCTACTCTTTAGGTTAGTTGAAGTAATTCATAGGCCCCAATTAATCACCGTAGGCCCCAATTTAGCCAGGTTAAATATGGCTTATCAAGCAGAGTGGAACATCTACGCCAAAGATGGTTAACATAAAAGCCATACTACACGTACAATATGTGCTGCCATAGTTATTGTTGGTGCTCTTTCACCATTTATTATTACATTCACAATAGATCGTACGAATACAAGCTTATGATATTACATTCACAATAGATCATACGAATACAAGCTTATGATATTACATTTACAATAGATCATACGAATACAAGCTTATGATATTACATTCACAATAGATCATACGAATACAAGCTTATGACAGTCTTGGTGGTAATCATTTGTCTAAGAAGAGATACCAATGGTCTTAACATTATTGGTTTTCTTAACTTCTTGCTTTGGAATAGTCACTGTAAGCACTCCATTTTCCATAGTTGCTTTGAGTTGATCCACCTTTGCATTCTCTGGAAGCCTAAATTTCCTCATGAACTTACCGCTGCTATGCTCAACACGGTGCCACTTATCGATCTTCTTCTTTATCTATATTCCTTTCACCCTTAATCTGAAGCACCTTCTCTTCTACCACTTCCACTTTCACCTCTTCTTTCTTAAGTCCCGGAAGGTCAGCTTTGAATATGTGAGCTTCTGGGGTTTCTTTCCAATCAATTTTAGTGCTGGCAAATCTTGCAGTTTCATTAGAGAACTCAGAGTTAAAGATATGGAGAGGGTTAGAGAGAGGGAAATCCTTGTACGGATTCCATACGTCCGCAAGAAAGAAAGGATCGAAAATGGTGGCTTTGCTGTCGCCAAAGAAGCTTGGAATAATCGACATTTTTTTTTTGGTTATGTGCTGCTGCTTCTTGTGATGGTTTTAAGTTCATGGATGTCGGATTTTATAAGGTGAAAAAGTTGGTGCTAGTGTGATCCAAAGTGGAGAATTTCTGGCAAAGTGAATTAGGAGCAATTGGATGGAAGAATAAACGAGATAAAGTGTTTACTTTTTTTATCATACCGGTTCTAAATGTGAGTGCTAGTCATTTTCTCTTTCCTGGAATCAGGTTCCTTG
Source organism: Papaver armeniacum (assembly GCA_023531295.1). Classification (NCBI taxonomy): domain Eukaryota; kingdom Viridiplantae; phylum Streptophyta; class Magnoliopsida; order Ranunculales; family Papaveraceae; genus Papaver; species Papaver armeniacum. Next base: position 82,411 of record JAJJWW010012972.1, read on the forward strand.
AGGATATATAATAAGTATACACACAATTAGACGGTCTTGCCGCCTCGCCTAGCGCATGGGACATGTGAAGCATCGACATGCCAGTATTGGTGTCGTGTCTGTGTCAGATAGATGCCGGATACAAGACGTGAGTTGGATGTCAACACGACACGCATCCTACACACTAAGACGACAATTTAGGCTAATAAAATTTTATTTCACCAAAAAAATTTAAATTAACCTTAAAAAAAGATGAGAATTGATACAATAGATCATTACTTCTCTGAAGATTTACAGTGTTATTATTGACAATTTCTTGATTCTCAATTTTTTCATATAGCTAGTGCTATTATCTATACAATACTATAAAGCGAAGACCCCTTAGGCACTGTTCACGAACAAGGTCCCTAAGCTGCAAATTTGAATTGCCGAATTTGCCCTTAATTTTAACCTATTCCAATAAATGTCTTGAAAATATAATGAGGGTATAATCGTAATTTTATATGGACGATTTTGCCCTTTATTCTATGCCTAAGTATGATGTAAAATAAATAAGTATAATAGTAATTTAAGTTTGCAATTTTTATATGGACGATTTTGCCCTTATTCTATAAAGTAGAAATGATGTAAAATAAATAATGTGAGGGTATAATAGTAATTTAAGTTGTTCATGAACAGTGTTCTAAGTCAGTAAATTTTGAAAATCCAAAATTGCCCTTATACAATGTGCACCTAATTTATGTGATATAAATAAAAACGAGGGTATAATCGTAATTTAAGTTATTTTTGAAAGTGTAAATTTTAGAATTCCAAAATTAACCTTATATAATGTGCACCTAATTTATGTGATATAAATAAAAACGAGGGTATAATCGTAATTTAAGTTTTTTTTTTTTGAACACACCCACTCACTCTTTCACCCGAATCAAGCTTACACGTGCGTATGCTAACACCCATTAGAGGAACAATTGTTGAAGATGTAAATTAGGAACTTCCTATTTTGCCCCTAATTTTATTTACTCATCCAATCCTAATATAAATAAAAGTGAGGACATAATGGTAATTTGATAATAGGTCTCACTACCCATAACACAAAAAAAGGATTCACTTGCACGTGCATGTGCACGTGCCAAAACAATCTAGTATACATAAACGTGTCCGTCCATGTCCTCTTTTTTTTTAAAAATTTTTTTATCGTTCCTCGTGTCGGCGTTGTGTACAGTCCCTGTTCTGTATCCGTTAGGGTGCTTCCCAGCCTCAAACAACATGGATAACTCATAGCTCTAAATATTTATATATTTTAAACAAGGAACCTTTTCATTAATGAAACTTCGAGGTTACAATGAGTTTAAGATCGAAAATAAGAGAATACAAAGTAACAAGAACATACCGTAAATACAAAGTAACAAGAACATACCGTAAAAGTATAATACCAAGAAATCCGATAAGAAAAAGAGAATGATTAGGAGTAAGATAAATACAAGTATGAATAAGATCCGATTAAATCGGAAGAAATATGGTTTTTCTCGGAATTAACTTCCAACCATTTAGTTTGTTTTTCTTCTATAGAAAGATGTGATCCCAATATAGGAGTGATTTGCTCAAATCTCTTGTAACTAGTGATGAAGCTTCCGTCGTCAAAAAAGACCACCTATGGAGATTCCTCACGGATAAGTTGATGATAAAGATTCCGTCACGGAGACAGCCAAGATGAAGATTTCGTCATTGGAGAGCATGGAGAGCATCACTATTGATCTTAAAACCCAACCCAATAACCAAGAATCGCCATTAAAACGAAGATAAACCTCAAAAGAGTAGATAAAACCACCATAATGGTGTGGATAAGTAGGAAACATAATAAAACTACACTAAACTACTAGCAAACCTCTTTTTTTTAATAGGAAAAGAAATTTAATTGATAGGATTAAATAAGGTTTACATTGAGTTTATCTCTGATAAGAGATTTCAACCATAATGGAAATACAGAGTTCCAAGATTCATCAGACCTAAGATTCCTAGCTCTTTTTGCTAAGTTGTTAGCAACTTCATTGGATTCTCTGTGCACAAATGTGCATTTTCAATTTGCAAAACTTCTTAACAATTTCCTATAATCCTGGATTACATTATTATTTGTCCACTTGACTACTCCTAAACTACCATTGATAGCATTACTACATTCAGAAGTCACCCTCCAAATGCAGATTTTGTACTGCCTCAGCTTTTGCCCACTTTATTGTTGCAAGTGCCGCTAAAGCCTCAGCCTGTTCCTCATCATTCGCTAGTCCATGAATTGATTGTGCACCAATCCATCTATCATTGATAGCATTTACTACATTTAGACAGCCACCCTCCTAAACTACTAGCTAACCTAGAAAATAAGGAATAGTGAAGAAATCTGCTCTAAATCTGAGCGGAAAAGGGTTGTTCTTGATAGGTTTTTTCGGAAGAAGTAGTGAGAAATTAAGGAGGAGAGAGAGAATGAATTGCTCTGAACATGTCCAGCGCCACATGTTTCTTTTATAATTTTTTGATAGATAAAACAAGGTAGTCTTCGTTGAGAACAAATCGGGTTGTCCAATGTGGAGACAACCTGGCGGGACCCACGGACCCGCTGGAGCTGGAGTTAGCAGGGGGCGGGTTATGGTGGTGTGGGTCCCGCCAGGTTGTCTCACACGGGACAACCCGTTGTGGCGAGCCCACGGTCAACTAAGCATTATTGTAGATAAAAGGAGTGCGTTGATAAAAAAAGAAGAAGAAGAAGAAGGTGTACAAAGATAGTACCACCCAAGTACTCAAGTGAGACTGACTGTAATAAGGTACTTCTTATCCATAAAAACCCTTTGTTTGTCTCTTTTCCCCCTCTCTTCTTTTCATAATTTTCTTGATCAAATGATTGAACTAATGTGTTTTCTGATATGGGTTTTTGATGATTCAATCTGGGTTCTGTTCAATTTTGTGAAATTTGGCTGAGAACTTATCAATTTCTACTCTTATTATAGTTAGGGTTTAAATAGTACAGGAAAATTTTAAATAGTTCATGTTCTATGGGAGTTGTATGCAGGTTGAGAAGGGATGATACAAAGAATGTCCTTCATTCAGCTGTGTGTGTGTGTTGGGCTAAGAGGTATGATTTTTATGTTGTTTGCTTTAGAAGTTTGATTCCTTAAATGTGTACAGTTCTGAGATTGGAGCCTTTACATAAATGATTCTAACCTATTTCACAAGTGATTTAGTGTAATTTGGTATGGAAAGATGAATGTGTATTTGAATGTGTATTTGAATGTGTAATTGCTCCCACCACAACTTGTTGACACGGCTAACTTGTTTGTTTCCTAAAAGTTAAGGTTTGTTGTAGACAATCCGATGCACATGTGATTTCATTTTTGTTGCAGGCCTCCAACGATTTCATTTTTGTTGGTACTTCAATAAAAAAATGGGAAGCATATCTTATATACTTCAAGTGCTTTGCCTATCTCATAGTAGACACCGAATAACATACCTCGAGAATTATAATAATACCAGTCGATGATTCTGCCTCTTGATGAACGCCACGGGAGAAAAGCATTGTCATTTTCATCAATGTTAGGGACGGTCAGTAATGCGACTGGATTGTGAACTGCAGTCAATAAGCTCAAGGTCCAACAGCAAATTGAGGTACTATTTATATTTTTAGATAAGAAGTTGTTAAGTAGAAGTGATACAATTGAATGGCATTAAAAACGATTCAATAGTTTTAGGAATTTACCAGTCGGAACTTTCAGATCTGACCAAGTGCAACTAATTGACCGGTGGTGGTCTGTTAGTTATCAAAAGAGATTCCTGCATCAAACCAATCCAGCATAATATCCCTAATGCCTCCTTGATAATGGATCTGAAACAAACTAGCTATCCAATCAGCAAAAACTGTATTAACCATACTCTGACCCAGATTTCTATCTATTGCACTCCATACATCCTTAGCAAAAACAACATTCAACACAAAGGACAGATGGGATTAACATGGCTAACTTGTTTGTTTCCTAAAAGTTAAGGTTTGTTGTAGCCTATGTTATGCACATGTGAGGTTGCAGATCTTCAATATTTTCAGGGATTTCTTTTTGTTTGTATTTCAATAAAAATTGGGAAGCATGTGTTATATGTACTTAAATTAAGCTGTATTTTATTATGACTTACCTACTAGCTTCATCTGCATTGTACATATCGACACCACATGAAACAATCTTACAGGCTAATAGACACCTAATAATGTGCCTCGAGAATTATAATAATGCCAGTTAATGATTCTGCATATATTGCAGGCCTCTAAATGAACACCAGGGGAGAAAAGCATCGTCATCTCTCTGTCAATGTTACGGATGCTCACTAACATGACTGGATTTTTGCGGTGACTAATGACAAATTTGCTGCCTTCAGAATGAACTTATTAAGTTTGTCACCGGTCTATTCAGAATTTCAGCTCTCTACTAAATTTCTATAGAAACACCAACAACAGGAGCGGAAAAGGAAAAGGGTTAAGTGATCAACAGAAAATGGAGCAAATCAAGCCAACAATACCACATGTGGTCATCTTTCCCTACCCAGCACAGGGTCACATGAATTCCATGCTCAAGTTAGCTGAGCTTCTCTGCCTATCCGGAATCCATGTCACCTTTATCAATACTGAGTTCAATCAATCTCGTCTCCTCCGTTGCACAGATGCCCAATCTCGCTTTGGCTGTTTCCCAGGGTTCCGATTCGAGACCATCTCTGACGGTCTTCCTGATGATCACCCTCGCGAGGTTGGTTTCCTGAAGCTAAATGACATGTTTGGTCCCCTCAAAACTGTCATTGAACCTGCTTTCCGGGAAATGCTTATTTCGGGTCGCCTGAAATCTGACGTCAGAGGTCAAGTTACTTGTATTGTTGCTGATGGAATTTTAGGCTTCACCATTGATGTTGCTGAAGAATTAGGAATACCCTCCATCTGTTTCCGCACTGTTAGCGCTTGCTGTGTATGGATTTATTTCTGTTTGCCAAGACTTGTCGAAAATAAGGACTTACCATTCACAGGTATGTATCACTTTAAAAGCATTCAATGGTTCATCAATTTGTAAGTTTTACTTAAATGTGCGTCATATGTGTTTTCTTGATTCATGTAAACATATGAACTGCAGATGAGGAGCTTGATCGGATTCTAACAAGCGTGCCAGAAATGGAAGGCTTTCTACGATGTAGAGATCTGCCTAGTTTCTGCAGAACTAATGAGCTCGATGATCCTGCTTTAGAGTTTGTCAAGACTGAAACTTTCAATTCAACTAGATCCACAGCTCAAATACTCAACACATTCGATGACATCGAAGCACCTATTATTTCGCAGCTGAGATCTTACTGGCCAAATCTTTATACCATTGGACCTCTCCATGCTCTCTTGAAAACAGTGAGGGGAGATTCTGCATCTGCAAAAGTATCTTCAAATGGTTTATGGCAGGAGGACAGAAGTTGCATGAGTTGGCTCGATCTGCAACCTCCAAAGTCCGTTGTGTACGTAAGTTTTGGTAGTCTAACGACAGTAAGTCGAGCACAGTGGTTGGAGTTTTGGTATGGTCTAATCAATAGCGGAAAGAGATTTCTGTGGGTTAGACGACCAGACTCCTTTGTTCAAAATGAAGTAGACTGTCAGACACCGGTCGAGCTGACAGAAGGTACTAAACAGAGGGGTTACATAGTTGAGTGGGCACCGCAGGAGGAAGTACTGCTCCACCCTGCTGTCGGCGGATTTCTGACACACAGTGGATGGAATTCAACGCTGGAGAGTATGGTTGCTGGAGTTCCTATGATATGTTGGCCACATTTTGCTGACCAGCCGATTAATAGCAGGTATGTTAGTGAGGTGTGGAAGATTGGAATGGACATGAAAGATACATGTAGTAGAACAATTGTGGAGAAGCTAGTTAGGGATATGATGGATGATAGGAAAGAAGAGCTGATGGCTACAACTCGTAAGGTGTCGGAGCAGGCGCGGAGGAGCATTGCTGAAGGTGGATCCTCTTATTGCAACTTTGCAGCATTACTGAGATTCTTAAGAACAACCGCAAATGTGGGTTCCTGAACCCGGGAACACTTATGGCAAACCAAATTTAGAGTCAAAATGCAATTCCTGGCATTCGTTTAAGACCCACCATTTTTGTCTTGTGTCTATTTTTCTTGTTATTTTGGTTGTAAGTGGCATGTGACAATAAAGCTAAGAATCCATATTTTAGTGGGAAGCGAATGATTCCATTTCCGTGATTTAAACACAATAATAATTAAACTTTTATTCTATGAAAAAAGTTATCAACATGAGCGATACTTGTTGTTTGTTAGCAGCCTTTGTTTAAGCAACATGATAAGGTGAGAATTTTCTACCTGTAACTTGCTTACAATTGCATTATCCTTTGGCGATCATGCAAGATTCTGAACCTTTCAGACTTCTTTGTTTTACGGTCGTAACAAAATAGGCTATCTGAATTTTCAGGTTGTATGAAGAGTAACTTTGTACCCGTAAGAGCTTCAATCGAAAGATGCTTACCAGCAGTCCAGGCACAAGGTAATGAGATTTTCTCTCCACTCCAGTTGCAAAACTCTATGTCTTCATAATCCTCAAATTGCATTATCGTTGGATTGGTTGTATATACGGAGGCTTCATAATCCGACATACGATTCAGTACACCAACACGTCCATCAAATTCCATTAACTGAATAGTAGGTAGTGGACTTCTTTCCTCATATATACAAGTCATCGACCAATACTTGAAATCTTCATTTTGAACACTAAATTCTGCTACTGTTCCTGGTGGTCTTCCTTCTCCTTTACCAAACAACCAATATACAGAACCATTCACATAAACAGGAGGACCAACAAAATGAAACCTAGGAGGTCCATATGCAGAAAGGGTACTAGGAGTTACATCCTCGCAGAGTCTTCTCCATTTACTTTCGCCACCACCCGTCCATGTATTTCTGTCAATAGTCATGACTTCAACAACTATCGCATCAGCATCAACTGTGATGCCAATCATTTTGTTTAATGTAGTTGATACACAAACTACTTTATGTTCATTTGTTGTTGGATCAAACCCTAATGCAATGTACTCAACGTCACGTCTACTTTCTCCTCCTTCTAAAGCCTTGGTAGTTTTAATCCAGGGTGATTTTTCTCCGGTAAGCGGATTATATATAAGAAATGACTCCTTATCCCAGCTAGTTATACACACCAAACCATTCACAGTTTGCCTAGGTAATCCATATGGACCACCTTCACGCAATACTAACAGTTTACTACTTTGTAACCCTACAAATGAAGGAGTGGTGAATTCAATAATACCTCCGCCGCCGCCGCCGCCGCCGCCTCCAACTTGTTCATTCATATGATGAGACTCCATGGATAGTAATTGTCGAGAAAATCCTGAAAGAGACAAAACATATTTCAAGTATGCAAGTCCTTGAAGATATACCTGCTGCTGTTCTTCTTCTTTAAATTCCTGGGACGGCAACTTCTTATCTTCATCCTCTTTCTTCTTATGGAAGTTATTCGATTCCACGCGGTTCTCCTTATCATTAATCTTTGCTTCCTCTTTGTTGTTATGAAGATATGCCCTATCTGATCCCCATCTGCTCAACCATACTAATCTTCTTAAGTAAGGAGGAATCAATTGTCTTCCTTCTGAAAAACGAATGTTGCAAGGAGGAGAAATCTTTTTCAAAACTGCTCTCATCGCCATAGCTGCAATCTCTATCTCTCTCGTAAGTGTTTTAACTTCTGTGTTTGAGATTATATCGGATCTTGTTTGAGATTATATCGGATCTTAATAAATGGGCTTTATGCCCATGTTACTTGAAATTCGTCACGCATTGGATTGGATGTTAAAACCAATTTAATTCGGTCCGTAGATAACGGAGCTAACTTTAGCCCAGGAGGGACACGCCGGTATTGGTGCCGTGTCCGCGTCCGACGCGCGTCGGACACATGACGCGCGTGGGACACCGACACGACGCACGTGTAAAATTTCATACTCTATTTTACTAGTTGGGTAATCTAGTGTGCCATGGAAATTAGTATAATAGTTAATTTTTCTACATGTGGACTCATTTAACAACACATAATTGAGTTTTTATCATATAATTGTGTGATTAATGTATTTCATATACCATAACACATGATTTTAGTATATAAAAACTAGTATAACTGTTGCCACGGTGGGAGGGCCGACCGAAAAAGAATCTCAACATGGGGTTCGTCTACGACTACTTTCGTCCCGTTTAAGAAAAGGGGATATTTTCACCCCGTTTCTGAAAAATTGATACTTTCGCCTGCTTTCAAAGAGTGATACTTTCGCCCGTTTCGGAAAAAGTATCACTTTGTAAAGATTTGTGAGATTATGATCTGTGAGATTTTCTACTTGCTTACGAAGTTCGATAAAGATTTGTAAAGCATATGAACGTTGTACTAGAGGGAAAATCCAGTGAAATGAGAGTAAACATCCATAAGAAGCATATAGTCACAATAACCAGTTTTAGATAAATGTGGTGAAACCCAAATTTCAGAAACAATTAAGCTTAAAGGCTTATCATTGATTGTATTGCTAACAAGGAAATACAATTACCTGCTTTTGCTGATATGGCAGGAATGACAAAATCAAACTGTTTATTGGAAATTAGAAGAGAAAACTGACGACAAATACTAGAGACAGTACGCATCATAGGATGGCCTAGACGTTGGTACCAAACTGGTAATGTAGGTGAGACATATGCTTGTGGCCTGACCGATTTGTCTATAGTGTCTGCCCTTTCAAAAATGTAAAGCCCATTCCTATTCAGCCCTCGCAACAGTGTTGTTCCCATGCGCTTGTACTTCACAACAAAATAAGAAGTGTGAAATTCAAAGTAGACATCATTGTATTTGCAAAACTGTGAGACAGACAACAAATTTCTCGCATTACCAACATTGGCAATGTTCAGCGCATTACCATTACCAACATGCACCTGCTCAATGTCATCGTATTCATGAGGAATTTCCAGGTTCCTCATATTTGTAGTTAAGTGATGAGTGGCACCAGTGTCAGTCACCCACTGATTGTCAGTTTGCACTCCAGGTAGGGAAATATATGCAGCTAGTTGCTTATGTTGATTGTTGTTTGGCTTTTCATATCGAAGCCAACACCTATATGTTGTGTGATTCCGTTTCATGCATATCTGACATGGTTTTTCTCCCTGATTAAAACTCCTCTGAGGTTGTTGAGGACGACGATTGAATTGATTGTTGTTTTGCTGATACGGCCCTCTGGGTTAATTTTCATTCCAGCTGGACGAAGCTGAGTTGGAGGTGGTAATATTTGCTATAGGTTGTTGTATTAGAGCAAGCTATTGTTCGAGTCTCATATCAAAGGTGAGGAGATGTGCATATAATGTATCTATGTCCATCTCATCTATTGTGTTTAATGCAGTGACAATGGGATCATAAGATTGGTTTAACCCTTTGCTAATAGATCTCATCAGCAGTTACAAACTATCCATACGCTGCAAGTTGATCAATAAGCTTTTAGCTTCATTCAAAAAGTCTTTCAAAGTTTTGTTACCTTTATTCATATTGTGAAGTTGTTTCTTGAGACTCATCTGATGAGCCTTTGTTTTTGGTGCAAAGTGGCCTTCCAAAGTATCCCAGACTTGTTTTGATGTTTCAAAGCCGCCGACTTTGCCAAGTATTTAATGTAGAATTCAGCCATCCAACAAGAAGCGTCATGTGCTTCATAATCTGTGAATGCTGGAATGATATCTTCTGATTCAGGTAGGGTTCTTGGTGGTTTTACTTGGGTTCCATCAATGAAACCTGTAGTCTTCCACAAAAAACTGTTACAAAGTTGTTACAGAATTCAAAATCTTGTTCAACAAACTCTAGAGAACGAGTTATTAGCCAACCAAAAGAACAACTTACTAGCCTATAGACTAGTGCTGTTATTTTCTTCTACTGACTGACTCAGTTGAGAGTCTTGAGGAAGACTAGCTGTTGTTTGGTTAACACAGACCAAATATAGGCATCAAATTAATAGAACTAGAAGTCTAAAAGCATCATTTGTCTGAATAAAAACACATCACCGTTCACAATTGCATAATCCTTTGGCGATCATCCAAGATTCTAAACCTTTCAGACTTCTTTGTATTACGGTCGTAAAAAAATACAAACTCTGAACTTTTAGGTTGTATGAAGAGTATATTTGTACCCTCTAGAGCTTCAATCGAAAGATGTTTACCAGCAGTCCATGCACAAGGTAATGAGATATTCTCTTCACTCCATTCGGCCCGGTACCCCATAATTTCCGACTTATGATAATCACGATCATCATCCGGTATCTCCACTGTTCTAAATTTGTGTAGTATTTTTTACAGATGCTTCATAATCCGATATACGTTCCAATACACCAACACATCCAGCGAACCATTCCATTAACTGAAAAATAGGCAGTGGATCTCCTTTCTTCTTTCTGGGAGTGAAAGGGATTGAAGCATACCTAAAATATTCACTTTCAACATCAAATTCTGCTAAAAATCCCACTTCTCATTCAGGACGGAACAACAAATATATAGAACCATATACATAAACAGGAGGATCCACAAAATGAAACCTCTGTCCAAATTTAGAAACCGCAATGGGAACTTCACGGAGTCTTCTCCACATACTTTCGCCTCTACCCATCCATGTACGTCCGCCAATATGCAAGACCTCAACTACGAACGCAACATCATCGTCTTGTTCGGAAACAACGGATGTTTTATTATATGTAGTTGATACACAAACTACCTTGTGTTCATTTTCTGTTCGATCAAATCCTAATGCAATGCACTCAACTTCACGTCTACTTTCTCCGTGTTTCCTCCCTCCTCCTGAAGCCTTAGGAGTTTTAATCCAAGATGATTGATCTCCCGTAAGCGGATTATATAAAAGAAATGACTGCTTATCCCAGTTAGTAATACACACCCAACCATTCACAGTTTGTGTAGGTAACCCATATGGACCACCTTCATGCAATGCTAATACTTCAGTTCTACTACGTAACCCTAAATCAAATGGAGGAGTGGTGAATTCGATAATTCCCCCGCATTCTCCTCCAACGTTTCCATGGACAGTGCTACTAGTAATAAGATCAGACTTCATAGATACTAGTTGTCGTGTTTGAAACCCTGAAAGACTCAAAAAGAATTCATGTTTACCCATTGAAATCCTTGTTGATATCTCTGCTGCTCCTCTTTTTTTGAGTTCCTGGGATGACAAGTTGTGCAACCGAAAAACCTTATTAACGATTTCTTCAATCTCTTTTTCCATACAAAAGTTATTCTCCTCATCAATCTTGGTCGCACAAGAAATTACTTCCTCTTTGTTGTTATGAATATATGCCCTATCTGATCCCCATCTGCTCGACAATACTACTCTTCTTGAGTAAGGAGGAATCAATTGCCTTCCTTCAGAAAAATGAATACTACAAGGAGGAGAAATCTTCTTCAAAACTGCTCTCATCGCCATTTCTGCTCGATGTCTCTCGTATGAGCGGCGCCTATGAAAAAGTCTTTCACTTGTAAATTTTATAGCGTATCGGATCTTAATAAATGGGCTTTCTAGGAAAGTTACCCGTTCACAGTGGTAAAGTATTTTGTGTGATAATACGAATGACTCAAGTTCGAAACTCGCCTGCATCATCAAACATGATTCTAACCTAGGAAGTTGGAGCAGATTTTTGGCATTTTGGCAAACTCAGTAGGACAATTCATATTCATAAAGACAAAAAAAAAAAAACATAACAAACCTCTATTCAACAGTCTACAACATCCAAAATCACCTTTTTCAGATGGGGTTTACATGACTTTTATGCTCCAATCTAGTTAATGCAAAAATATTTAACATGACTCTGCATAACTTCACAAGAGATGGATCAAACATGAAACACCTGGAGACTCTAGCTTCTTTAGCTAACTAACCTATCTGATAAGTCTAGAAAAGGTCTTGGAACATGCTTAATTACAGCAAAAGATTGACTAGAAAGTAAACAAAAACTAGACATGTAAAAGATAATGAGCACTCCGCAGATCCACTTCATGACAGCCTTAGAGTGAGTGCCATTACAAGCTGCAGAAAGATTATAGCAATCACTGTAGATGCAAAAAGAGGTGATGCTAAAGGTCAAGTCTCTGTGATTGCTAGCCGTCGTACTTTGTTTCTACTATTCACATACCTATCAACAACAAAAAATAAAAATGAGATGGTTAAAACAGTTAATAGAACGAACCTCTATTTAGATCAACCAAGCTACAAAATCAAAGAGGATATACCCAAACTTCCCTGTCTTCAGCCATTCGAAATAGTTGCCGTAATCAAAAACCTAAAATATGAAATAGATGAGCGGTTAGTAGAACAGCTAGTAAAATGAAATATACAGCAAGATCATAGAGAACCATATGTTAGGAATCCACAGAAGTACCACATCCGTGGAGGTAGTGTTTAGATTCGGCAGCAACTCACAAGGCATGAGTCATAACACAGTATTTTCTACATTAAACATACAAAAATCACCTATAAACGTTTGCAGTCATGCACGAGAAAAAAAGAAGAAGAAGAAGTTGTGATAGACCACCACTGACCAAGACTTGGATAGGGATCAGTTCTTCAGCCGTCCACAACTAGCGATTGTGAAATTTGTGGGCAAGACAAAAGTTGGAACTAGGATAAAGAAGTATGCGGCATTGAATTTCCTTGCATGGTCTAATATGCCCTGCACCAACCTGTTCTAAGCTCTAGTCATCACTGGCCACATTGACCAAAAATAAATTTGCACTAGCAATTACCAGGTAGCTTGCATACATATCCTTCCCATGGAGATGGAAAGTAGCATTATTTGAAGAGAAACCTATTGGGATGGTTGTGGTTAACGACAGTGAACACGTAAATTGTGCTAGTTATCACGCAGAAACTAATAGTGCACTTCCCTATTGAATCTACCACTTCCTGTAAAATGATACTAGTAAGTAGTAACTACGACAATAATAATAAGCAGTATCAAACATTAGACGAAAATGTGGAAAACCTTAATTTAAGGTACTGTAATGTTAATATGTATTCCCTACTACTGGGGAAGGTCCCACTTTCCTTGATTTTGCATGCATAAACGTATTCGACTCCCAGTATAACACTAAACATCGCATCTTTCTAATGAATAAAGGTTGAGTCACCAACACAATGCAAAAGCAACAAAGCAGTATAGCTTAACCCATATCATAAAAAGAACACTATTATAAAGCTGCACAAATGAAATAAAGACGGAATAAAGGTAATTTTTAGACTTAACTCACTAAGGCATTGCCTATAACATTAGCTTCACAATTTATCCAATTTCAAAATGAAAAACTTCTATAGAAAGATAAGAATATTTACTTTCAAAACTCAACAAAGATGACCAGTTTATGAGTATATGTAATCAGGGTCCGTATCCTCATGTAGTTTGTTTTCTTTTTCTCATAGGAAAGTAGTTAAGATTAACTTCAAACCTAATTAAAATTAAAAACACGAAAAGGAACAGTAAAATATTGTATTCCGATTTTTTCTTGAATTCTAAATTCACAATGAAATAAAAATAGATAAACGGTATCAATACCTTTTTCAGGGATCATGATCCATCAAGAGCTCTTAGGCAGTTTATATGGCATCATATTCTTGATGGACATGGGAACACTACCGTAAGCTGATTCATTTATAGGAGAAGAGTAAATTGGTCGAACGTCCCAAAACGGGCCAGTTCCAGGCGGAGTCCCGAAAGTACTGGAGTATGGGTGACTTGCAAACATTCGAATATGAGTTTGTGCCATCGCCGCCATGGTTTCTACCATTGGGGCAGGCTTTCTAACAGACGTCTCCAGATGAATATGAAACGGGAATAACGCGTTTGGATCAGCTGATTGTTGCAGTTCATGAATCTGAATAGGATTATCAGGTTCTTGTATGACGCAGACATATTGGTTGGCAGGTAGGCCCGACGGTGAGCAGTCAGACAGTTTGCCAGATCCAGTGGTATATTTAGCTGCTGTTTCAGCTACCGACGTTACTCTTGAAAACCAGCTTTTCGACCTGTTCAGATGGAGGAAGGCCTCCAGAGATTCAAGATTGTCATTTGCAGCCATTTCCGGAAACTGAAAACAGTGGTAGCGTTCGAGGAGGAACGAAAGGTGGACATGCTGGTCAGCTTCGCAAGGATATTGTAATCCTGGGGAGCATAGAGAGAAACGTTCAAGATTAGTTCTTTCTGCATGGAGTGGAAATGTTGTACGACCCACAGCTTGTGGAGCGTGAGCGTTGCGGAGCACTGGGGTGTGGTCGAATATCCTCGGCATTACGGCGAGGGTTGGCTCAGCAGCACCAGGTATTTCCTTAAGATGGTGAATCAGAGAAAATATACCAGGCACATTAGGTAGAAATTGGTGTTCAACCTCCGGTCTCATGAGAGTGCTGCGATTACTCGGTCCGAGAAGACTAGGTAAGATTGGAGCTACCTTACCATATGACTCAAACTCTGGCTCAGATGAGCACAGGGTCCTAAATAGTGGTAGCAAGGGACCAGCAATAGGTAGCTGGTCCAACGGATTTTGAGAGACGAAGTTGATCAGGAATTCCTTCTGAGAATTTGATAAGATTCCAGCGTCATCTCCTGCCCTTAAGCATTGAATATAGAAAAGTACTCCATAGTAGAGACGGAGGACGTAAGGATGGTAACCAGGAGCATCCCTTTTGAAGTAATGGTTGTCACATAGATTCTCATTGATGAGATGAAGGATATAATCCATCATTAAGCAAGATGGAGAATAAGTAGATATGCCATATCTTTGTAATTGATTTTCAACCATAAGTAAGGTGAGAGCATACTAGAAACGAAGGGTTTAACCTCTTTGGACTTGGCTTCAGAAATTTTTGCAGGGGGGTTGACGCAGGAGTAGCGGGGCTTTTCCTCTTACAAGTTCCTGCATTAGATGAAGTCCCAGCCGCGTTCTGTGCTGCTCGAAATTCGTCTGCATGTTCTGTAAAGTTATCAACTGACTCCATTGTCTTTGTATCTCTTCGCCTGATTCTGTAAAAACAATAAGACCTGGCTTAGTTTAATTGATGCAGAAGCAGAAGAAGGAAAACTGGAGAAGAGAAGAGAATTAGAGCCTAGAGGTGTAGATCAATTCAAAATCATGATTTGAAAACCCTTTTTCTTTTCTTTTTTTAAATCATGATTTTTATTTTAAACAACCAATCATACCTTCAAAACCGAAAAGATCAGACTCAGAGGTAAGCTTACCTATCAGAAACTCTATTTTCCGGGATTAACCAGAACTTCAAACTCTTCACAGCAGCAGATAAAGCAGAATCTAAAATGATAAAACCCTAAATCTATTCCACCGATTCACTAAAAATACCTTGATTCGACCCCAATTTAATCAACAATCACAAACCCTAACTGTTCATCATATTAGGGGAAGATAAAACGGGTCGATACTACCAATGGTTTTCGCTACTGGGTTGAGTAGAGCGAGGTGTACTTCTTTGTTTTTTTAACTAGTTTTTCACCCGTGCGATGCACGGGTTTGTTTCTTTTTTACGGAATATTAGACACTTGTTATTGATGTAAGTATGATAATCATTGTACAAATAAAAAATCAATAAATTAATATCTTAGTCGATGTGCAAATGAATAAAATAAACCAAAAAGGACTAAAACATATATAAGTTCAAGGGAGCCATTGCAATGAAAAGAAACTTCTTCTTAGTATTCTTCCACATCCTTTTTGTGCCGGCCGTAAAGCATTCTTCTCAGTCCTGAATCTTAGCATTCTTCCATGTGCTCTTTTTCCTGGCCAAAAAGTATTCTTCTCTATCCTGTTAAGAAACGATTGTTTTCTTGGATTGTCTTGAATATAAATCATTGTTTCATTATCTTGAGTTTCTTGTACTAAGAGTACTTTTTACATCGACAAACTCTCCTTGTTTAGAGTTTTCAAACTAAAGGCCTCCCTTTTTATCTATTAAAAAAAATAGTGTTTTAATTTTGGGATTCTCTTAAATCATATTGAAAAATTTATTATTTAATTTAATGTTTTTGGTCACTTAATTAAGAAAAATTATTTGTTTATTATTTTTGGACATTGGAAATTTTAATTTTAATTAACCATTTTTTTGGTAATGTTATATTTTTTTTATATTTATTTCTTAATGTTATAAGATTTAGTAACTTTAGGTAACTATTTTCTAAAATGTGTTTGGCCAAATAATATATTGTGGGGCTAAAAAATTCTTTTCAAATTTTATTAGCTAAAATTTAAAATGGCGGGGCCAGAATCAACCAGAAGTTCTAGTTTGTGAGATCTCTCGGAAAAACTATTTTTATAGAGAACTTGAACCAATGGGTCGGAAGTGAGCATAGTTTTGTATTCTTCTCAGAAGATTAACAGGGTTCAATTTTGGCTTGTATTTCATATATAGGTCTCGAGTGAATGTATATTGTTGTATAATTTTTAGAGATTTTATGGCACTCGGAGTACAACGCCATTCTCTTGGTACATGCATAAGTGTCTGCTTGCATTAAACCATTAAGAAAATTGATTGACTGCAAATATCATTTATTGGAACAAAATATCTTGATTATGATGAGCACAAAAAATGAATAGAGAGACGATCATAAGTACAAAATGAACACTCTATTCATCTATAACTATAACTGCAAGAAAATCATCAGACGTGTGAATGAAAATTTAGCCGTAGCACATTGGTTCTACACTTATACTCCTTTGTTCCTTCAAAACCCACTTTATGTTGGCCTGAAACAACATTTTCAAAAAAAAGTGTATCTACAAATTAATATTTAGATTAAATTAGATCAACAAAATCCAAAACTAATTAAACCGAAAAATGTCCATAAAAATGAACTTGTTATTACCACGTCCATGTACTGTGCATTATTTGATATTTTAGCTTGATAAAATCATAAGTACCATAGGAATAAAGTTAAGAAACAAAGATCACCATAGAAAAAGATGCTCATTACCTCATTTATACCTTCAGATTCAATCTTACTGTTCCAGGCTTGACTATGAGGGCAATTCAAGGAAAAAATTATAAATATAGATCAACCAAAAATGTTGAACATTGAATTTGCAATTCCAGGCTTGCAAATCTTCATTTTAAAACACTTGCGGTAAATTTATAAATTTTAATAATGTCGCTTTAATCCTTCTCTAAATTTTGATATTCTTTACACTTGTAAACTAATATATATATATATATATATATATATATATATATATTCTTATCTTTTTGATCTACCCAGTTATTATGTTCCTTTACTTTCGTGAGAATCGTCATTCGAGATCATGATGTATTATATTTTTAAAAAGATGCCATTCAACCTCTTGATTTTATAAATTCCTTCATCTCGATATGACATGCTATTATAATAATATTTTATTAGGGTAAAATGGATATCAATAATGGATTTTCTTTGGTAACCTAATGATTTTCTTTTGCTTTTTTTTTTCTCTGTACATAAATCTAAACATATATTCACATGGAAAACATCAAACTTAGAAAAAATTGGAATTAAAACAACATAGTAAAAATAGAATCAAATACGAAACATGAACAAATTATATATAAAGAGTACTATGAGAAACTATATAGTGGATAGGTATACCCTCTAGTTCGGCAAAATTAAAATTATGGACTGGAATATTTTCGTAGTCTTTGGTAACCACGGTAATACGTTTTTGAACAGTGAGATATAATATTCCATTTTGTAGGACATGCTTATATTTATCATTGAAAATCAAAACTACGAAATCTGTCATCACTAATATATTTTGCTACTGAAACTTATCCTTATTATTTTCATAATGACTTTTTGAAATAACCATATTGTTTTTCCTGTTAATTGTTTATTGGTTAGTCATACTCAGAAGAACCACAAAAAGTTAAGAAGACTTGGTAGGAACTAACTTATGTTTGTGGAGCAAAATCATGTTGAACTGGAAATATTCTTTTTTGGTGGAAGCTTTAGCTGATTTGCTTAATGTGTATGAAACTGGACTTCCATTATGTGCGAGTATTAGTAACACGCAGATTATTAAATCCAAAGTTGTACATATGTAGCGTGTACATAAATTCTATATATATCAATTGTAATTAAATCTGTGAATTTGCATGAATTATAATATACATGTGGTTTTAAACTCACAAGACATTCGTTCGTCAATGATTTATATTGTACTCGGAATTCTTATGTATTGAACAACGGTGTTTCATTTCAAATCACTAAACAAATGGATTCAAATTGAGTAAATATATCAAGATCGATTGAGTATATGTATCTTGGAACTATAAGAAGAATCCCCAAATTATCGAATAACCCTCGTATCAATGTGTTTTAAGAGAGCATAAGAGTGATACTAAATGATAAATGAACCTTATATTATACAAATCAATCATATATATATATATATATATATATATATATAATTTTTCTTGAAAAATTGGGAGAGCGAAATGCTACAGGAACTGTATAATATGAACTTGTGAATTGAGTGACTCTAATATGTGTACTCGTAAATTGTAAGATGAATTGCCTTAGATTGTGCGGTGGATAATAATTTAAGTTTATTATCCACACATACATCATTTGCTTGAAATGATCTTTAAGTACCATGACACGTATAAAAGTACAGTGCACAACTTTCATTAGCTGCATGGATGCGCATTTTTGGAGCAACAAAATCAACTTTCTTTACAATTTACAACATTTGTAACTTTGGACCGTCATTCATGCTTGAGTTTACTCGATTAAAAACAATGTTGAAATGTCCTATTTTCTAAATATTCTTGAACTCTAAATTATTAATCATTTCATATAGCTGGGAGCGATTTCCTGTCCGATCTCGATAATTTAGTACAACTATTGTCAACCCATGTTTGATCCTCTATATCATTCCTTGCATTATTTTTTCTCTAATATGTCTTCCCAAGAGATGAAGAGATGGTATGTATTGTTCTTTTAGTAGAACCCACTTCCAAAACTCTGGGAATTAGAGGTGGATGCTGAAGAATACCCCAGAATAGGTACGATCGCAAAAAAAATAAAATAAAAATAAAAATAAAAAAATAAAAATAAAAAATAAAAGTCTAAAATCCAGTATTACATTACAAAATTACAAAGACCCTGCATTACTTCACTTTTGTGTTCCATCGCGTGCAGCAGGTGGCCGCACAAGACCCGCCCACGATACCCATACCCGCCCGTACTCGCTAAACCCGTGGGTTTTTGTCCATACCCGCCCGTTGTGGGTGCGGGGTTGGTTAAGGAAAAAAAAAAACCCGTTGTATGTGGGTGCGAGGTTGGTTTTAGGTCATACCCGCCCATACCCGCCCGAAAACCCTCTCAATATACACCGTTGATTACACTAATCCTTCACCGGCCTTGAGAAGTTCAACTCGCTCCCTAGACCACCTCTTTGTCCCTTTCTCCGAGAGACTACACGTTTCAATGGTTGTTGGTGTCTTGTGTGTGAACATATCCACAGAGGTGACAATTTAAGAGCCGGCCTTCTTAACGTTCGAGGAGATTTCTTTACCATCAAAAATAAAACGAAGCGTATTCGATTTGCTATCACTATAATTAGCCGTACACGAGTCATGAAATATATTAAAGCGGACTCCATGGATTGTAATCTTGAAAATTTCGATGTGGTGTAGCAGATTATAGCGAACTCCTCCTCCTCCTGATCAGTATATCTAATTTTTGGATTATATCTAATTATTGCGGGTTTAAGCGGGTTTAAACCCAAACCCGCCCTACCCGCAACGGGTGGGTAACAAAACCCGCCCGCTGTTTGTGGGTGCGGGGTTGGTTATGAAAAAAAAAACCGCAGCCTGTGGGTGCGAGGTTGGTTTGAGCTTATACCCACCCATACCCGCCCATGTGCAGCCCTAGTGCAGAGGAATGAATAATCAAAAGGAAAGCCTAATATATAAGGGAGATCACAATACAACAAAAAGATAGTAGTACTATAACAAAGAAAGTTTGACCCCACCCTTCTTGACTGGCCTTGTGCCAAAACTTGTGGTTATAAGAATAAGAATTATTTGATCCGGCTATTAGAACCATTCTGGAATCAAAATTCATATACCATAGTTAAAAAATACTCTTGATAACAAAAAGGTTCATGCAAAATGAGAGAATAATTGATATACATCAATATATATAGTTTAAAACATAAGTATTACATCAATGGATGAATTACAAAAATGATTCACTATGAAAAACTAAGTATCAACCCACTTTGGATATCAGTTTGAGCTTAAAATTTAGGAAAACACAAGCACCAAGAGATGAAATTAAAAAGGAGTAAAGTAAATTGTGGTAAGAGTACTGAACATAACAACAATTGCTATTATTTCCCCCTTAAATTTTAATATAAATATTGGCTATTGTTTAACAAAACTGATGAAATAAAAGTACCTTAAAGTTTAACAATACCTTAAAGTTTAACAAACATGATGAAATAACAATACCTTAAATCTTGTGATTAGAACCCGACCAGCTTGAAGCGAAAGTTTTTTTTCATTTGCTTCATACAAAACACAGCACCAACAAAATCAATTACAATTATGAGTTCTTGGGATAAGTAATACATTACAAATGGTGGTTTAAGCATCAAAAAAGGAAGATTATTCTGCGCAGCAAAAAAACCAAAAAATCAAGAGAAATCTTACCACTTCTAATGTTTCATACGTATCACGAGAAGCAACACGCAGGAAGAAAAAGAAGAAGCAATCGATCGCACCGTTTCATAAAAAGCCGCAAACAAAACAATAGAGGCGTATTAGACAACAAAACCCGACATTTTAAAAAATAATAATTAAAGCTAGAAGCAAATGGGGTTTGGCTTTTGCTCCAACGCCTTATATAGAGAAAAAAAATTTCTGAAAATAATGTCGATCTGAATAAATGCAGAATTTTATTATTTTCGGCGTGTATATCTTACTTGTTGTATTATTCTTTGAATAATTGATAAACATTCTTATTTAATCATTTAAGACGCTAGTATATTAGGTAAAAAGGAAAAAGAATCCTCCTTTTAAAGATTTGTTTTTCTATTTTATAAAATATTAGCTTAATTAATATTTTTTAAATCTGAAATTACCTAAGTTAGAATTATTTGTTAGTTATAAATACGCCAACCAAAAACACACGTGAAAATTTTCAAGTCCAAATTATGTTTATTTTCCTTTTTTTTCTTTCTTGAGAAATGAAATATAATATTTTTTAGATGGCCATATTTAGTTGTAATAAAAATTTGTCCAAAAATATTTGAATATATCTTGCACGTTTAGGAATATAAATTTTTTTATTATGGATTTAACCATTTTTAGAAAATTAAAATCGAAATTCATCCATTTTGTCTATTGTATTTTTTTTAGTAATATTTTATGTTCTCCCATTCTCAAATTTTTGCTTAGTATGTATTGTTCATCACAATTTTCTATTTAATAATTTATATTTGATTATTGTGCAGGATGAACGACCATTTGTTTTGCGTAGAAGGATGCACTGTTCGATCTAGATGTAAGTATTCACAAATCTATGTATTTAAATTATAAATTTTAATCATTGAGTGGAATTTTATCAAACCTTTTTTAATCTTTTAGAACTATAATTATAAATCACAGTTAGTGTTCGACTAAATTAGTTAGTGGTTTGAAATTGTGATTAAATTGGTTTAATTTTAATAAATGTAATTGGACATTGGACATTTGATTTTTTTTTAAAAATTATGTTTTATGATTGATTTAATTTTTTGATAAAATCATGATGAACAATAGAAATTTTGATATGATTTTATTTCCATCTTTTTATGAATCTTAAATATATTTAGAATAATTTTTTAATATATTTTTAATGTAGAGCTTGATATTTATGGTTTAGTTGTTTTAGGTAATTTTGTTTTTGTTTCATGTGATTGGAAAAAAATATATTGTGGGACAGTAAATATGTTCTTCGAATTTGATTGGTTGATATCGATAATATTACCAAAAATTAAATCTTGGTGGGGCCAGAATCAACCAGAAGCTCCGATTAACCACGTCGCTCGAAAAAACTCTGTTTTTATATAAAGAATTTAATTAAGCCGTTGAAATAGAAATAGTTGAAAACCATAGAAGGGGTGAAGACGTAAAGTCAATGCTAAAGAGACCATATTGCTTTTGTCATTTATTATATATGCGGTGAATTTTATTTTATTTTCCTTTGCATTCACCTCATAAATATTTTATTGGTTTTAAATATTTCTTTGTGGGTGTATCCCCGAATTGTGCTTTCGAAGTAAAAAACTTCTTTATCTTGTGATATAGAATAAGAGGAGAAGAAAACACAAAGTAGAGGGGAAGAGAGAGAGAAATTTTTATTCATATGTGTAGAATACAAGATATTAGACCTCTATTTATATAGATAGATAGAAGAAACCCTAATCTTAGCCACGGGGGCATCTTAGTAAATAAACAATGGTTTATAACACTCCCCCTGATGACCATAGTGGCTAAATCAATACAAACATATCAGGAAAACTCAAAAGAGAAAAACCTGAAATTGTACAAGCACGTAAAAACTTGAAACAGTGTTGGACATGCAAATGTTGCCTCATTAAAACCTTGACAAGGAAAACCCAGTGGGACAAAACCTTGACGAAGGAAAAAGAGTACAACGCGATAAAGTCCAGTGAATGCACCTTAATTTGATGATGACGCTCCCCCTGATAAATACTTCAGTCAAATCTTGGCGTGCAAATCTTTGAGTCGAGACTTTCCAATTTTGAAGAACGAATTATTTTGAATGCAGAAGAGGACTGTGCTTTCATGAAGATGTCGGATAGTTGATGAAGTCTTCATTTGTGTTGCACAAGCAAAGTAATGCCTTCAATAATACTTTCATGGATTCTACATTCTTCTTCAACACATTGAGAACTTGTGTCATGGATTGCTAGCTTCCCGAGATGATTTGCAGAAGTTGTTGATGTAGTTTCTTCAACAAAGTGCCAAGATATGAATACCTTATCATATGTGAACAAAAATTGTATTTGTGAGAAGGAAATCCAAATTCTTAGGAGATGATTAAGTTGGCTTGGTTAAATCAAATGTGGGCATCCACTAAACAACCATAATTGATATAACTCCCCTTGGATGACCATCATGTTGAATTAAATTGCCTCACTAAAACCTTGCCAATAAAAAACCCAATGGGAAAAAATTTGGTCAAGCAAAAAGAGCACAAATATCAACATTATAAATAAAATAAAATAATTAAATGTCAACAATATGTTGCCTCGTTAAAACCTTGTCAGGAAAACCACATGGGACAAAACCTGAAACGAAGGAAAAAGAGTACAACTTTTGACGTAAATATTGATGCTAACCCAACTATATGAGTTTTCATGTAAGACAAGCATCAAAAAAATAACTCTAGTCCATCTTGAATAAGAGTTTAAGCTAGCATAATTCTAAGCGGCAGATTTAAGGGGAAAAAAATAGGATATATGCTAAGCGTGATTTTTTGTGTTTTTATGGACTCCTCAAGAGACCTATATATAAAGTTTGATATCATCAACTAATTAATCCGGATTTTCAATTTGGTACCAAACTTCTAAAAACACATATGTGATTGTTAAACCTCGATATAATCGAGTCAAGTGGTCGCCTAATATAATTTGAATCCTCCAAAGAATACAAATTTGAATATGTTCTCCAAGAAAATCACTTGTGTGAATGCAATACGAGTCCTTCAAGACTACCACGCAAAATGCATCATATAGGAAGAACGATATATTATTGAACCAATCCTCGGGTTTGAACTTATAACCCTCAATCGCTCTTAAAACGACTTATTTCTCTTAATACGCAATAAGACTACACCAACCTTTAATTAATAGGCTTGGCAATTAAATTGTTAAGTCTTGGATCCAAAATTGCGTTAATCAAGAAATTAATCCAATCTAATTTGGAATATATGCCAACCAATCACATTGTCGATATTCCTCTGCAGAGGGGTTAACAACCACAATCTTTATTATTTTAGTAGCTACTGTAATATTCGACAAAAAAAAATAGCTTACTACGAGCTCACACAATTCCCAAATGTATGCATACTTTGAAAATTTCAAAATTTACTAGTACAAAGACCATGGCATTATAATCTCCTCGTTTTCATGTGAGAAGATATTATTATATTTAAGAATGTGATTTTTGTACACTCAATTGGAGCACTACCCGTAGCCTTTATAGAACGCTACTTATTTGCTAGATGTGATTTGGATTTCCTTTAAGAGGCAAAGCTTATATAAAAGCAAAATGAGAAAAATTTCACGCCAATTATATAATGACAGCCTTAATCGATTTGAGTGATGGGAGAGAAATTAATATAACTTTTAAGTTAATGACACCAACCTCCGGTAGTGTATGGTCTCCCCTCAAGTTGTGGCGGAAATACTTTTTCATATACTTCTAAAATAAGTTTCATAAAGTATTATCCGATTAATTGAGACATATACTTATTATAAAATATATCTTTCGACATAAAAAAATGTAGTCTTAATAGACATATACATATTTAACATCAACCATGTGTTACGTTTGGAACCAAAATTAATTGGTGTAAAAGCATATAAAATATGCGTACTCCCAAAAAAATGTACTCCCAAAAAATAGAATGAGAATAAAATTATGGACACTTATGTTAGCAAAAGAAATTTATAGAAAGATCAATTAAGTCGCTCAAGGACTAATGATATTGGCTAACAAGCCGGGTGCGCACCCTTTGATCTTTAATGTCCAATTCCAACTACAAGTGGAACTTCAAATTTAGTAGAATAATACAAGGAAGAGAACTAAAATTGCTAAGTGTCCCTCAGAATGCAGCAATTCTTCGTTCATTGATGTTTGCAATTGTGAATAAATGATAACGACATCTCATCCTTCTAGGATTTACAGAGAAGTCAGTTTCAATTGGCTAAATGATCCTTTATATAAGAAAATAAAGAAATCATTGTCGAATTTGGAAAAGAAAACAAATCCATTATGTGGTCGAAAAATCCACTCCTTTTTTTCTGGCAAAAGTCTTAGAAAAATATGCCAATCTTATGAAAGCGACTGAGAGAATTATAATCAATTATTATACGATTTACCAAACTGTCGTATCGACAAAAATCTTACTAATATAAAGAAAAGAGGTAATTGTTTGGTGAAGCCTTTTACATGACAATAATACCCCCACTAACTAAGCTTTTAGTTAATATTTATATAATTACATGAATGCCATTGTTTTAAAAATCTTATACTAATATAAAGAAAAGAGGTAATTGTTTGGTGAAGCCTTTTACATGACAATAATACCCCCACTAACTAAGCTTTTAGTTAATATTTATATAATTACAGGAATGCCATTGTTTTAAAAATAGATCAAAAAAATTAAAACTTAGATATCTTTAAAAATACACATCGGATTTTTGCAAATTAATATATTTGGAAAGCTCTTTAAATTATCTACGTAATGAGTACAAACAAGGATATTAAATTTTTATTTTAAGATTTTTTTCTTTCCATTATTATCAAATTTGGTGTTGTTAAAAGAATCCAATTCAAGCATGTGCATCGCACATGTGGCCTTACTAGTAAATATAAAAAAAAAATCGTTGTTTAAGTCATCGCAAAGGAAAAATCTACTTTTGTGGTAGATGCATGATTTCTTGTAAACAAATAGAAACCATATACATGATCCTTGTACAATGGACAAGGATACCAAATTTAATTGGCCGTAGGCTTTTCAGCCATGCATGTGATTAAATAGCGGAAAGTTAACTATATCGCGACGACACCAATTTTTGGTGATTACAGTTTCATTAAAAGAATAGAAACCGCAAACCATCTTTCGATGATTTTATTTATTTTCTTCTCTCTGAAAAAATTAGAGAAGAAAGAAAACACCGACGTTTGGTGATTTCAATTTCATTAGAGGAATAGAAACTATAAACCATCTTTTGATAGATTTTTTTTTTCTTTCTTTCTCTATGAAAAGGATAAGAGAGGAAAGGGGAAATCAAGCTTGTTTTACAAAGTTGATCACCTACGCCCCAAAATATTGACGACGTGTTTTTTTTTCTCCTCTAAGGGTTAATGGATTTTAGTTGCACCGGGAAGAAAAAAATAATTGAGAATGAATACATCGCGATGCATAAGGGAAAAAAGAATAAGAGAGGAATATAATATTCAATCAATTAATTAATAAAACAATATAAGAACAGAGAATAAGAAGTCCGTTGTTGTCATGACGGGTTGTCTAGTCTATGCTCATGCACTCCGATTGAGATAAAGGAGAGCGTAATGATTCAATCCACCTAAAAAAAACAGCATATAAGGACAAAACAAGAGTTAGCTAGAGGTCTAATGTGTGAATCAAACGGAACCACTAGATACAAAGTTAATAAAACAACGAAGGTTAAAGATTAAGAAATATCCCTCTGCATCGTGTTTTGAAAGCTTAATCCATCTGAACAGTTCTCTTGACGATCAACATGCCTAACTTTAGAGCGTGTGATTAGAGCAACGTGCGTGATAACGTCTTGTGATATAGAATAAGAGGAGAAGAAAACGCAAAGTAGAGGGGAAGAGAGAGAAATTTTTATTCATATGTGTAGAATACAAGATATTAGACCTCTATTTATATAGATAGAAGAAACCCTAATCTTAGCCACGGGGGCATCTTAGTAAATAAACAATGGTTTATAACACTTTATATATATATATATTTTTTTAATTTAACGATTAATGCGTCGAGTCATGGGTCCGAAGCTTAGTTAGTAATTCTCCGAATTATTCCCGAATGATTCGCGAACGTATCCGAACCGACCGTATCCGAATGATATTTCCGAACTATTTGAACTCCAAACATAGTTTTTGGATTATATGGACTTCACGAATGATTCTAACGTATCCGAACTGACCGAATCCGAATGATACTTCCGAACTAGATTCGAACGCCCAACCTCGCTCTCTCGTAGGTAACTCTCTGACCAGATTAGTTTTTGTTTGATTTTGTATATACTTTATATTTAAATACAATTATTCGGTTAAGATTTTCTATTGGTAGTTGTTTAACTAGTGTTTTATGTGTTGATTTTTGTTTAAAAGTCTATAAATTCGTTTTGTAATACATTTACGATTAAATTGTTTACTTCTTGTTAAATAATCGCGCTAAAATGTTTTTTTTCATCTTATTAATCTCGTAATAAGGTCATAATACTTATCAATTTATTTATCATATATGTAAGCCGAATTTTAAGTGCCGAACTCACATTTATAAACGAATATGCACGTACGTATGTCGTTCCGAACTACTGTCCGAACAACGAACCATTGACCGGATTTTTGACCGAATCCGACCTATCCGAATCCGTATAATTCTCGTACGTATGCCGTCCCGAAATACTACTCGTACCCCGAATTGCTAACTAAGGTGAGAAGTGTAATACCATGTATTTTTATTTACTGATTTGGGTGGGTTATACCCGCCTTAGTTTGTTATTTAGGTTGGTTCCTTTGCCTTAGTCTAGTCTGGGTTGTTTGGACTAGAAAAGCTACAAACTAGGGTGAAAATAGAGTCACCAAATTTATTTTAATAAGTAAATAAAATGAATAGGAATTGAAAAGACAATTAAAAGAAATATAAATATTAGTATTAACAAGGTTTTGATAACAAAATGTTTAGAAAATGAATTATACAAGTTAGAGAACAAAAGGCTAGGGGGAAGAAAGAGATAAAGCTAGGGTTTATTTTAGAGAGGAAGACCATGGAAATTCATTGGAGAATCAATGGAATTGAGGTAGAATGTTTAATCCCTTTTCTCTTTGTGTTTCTTTGTTATACTTTGTTTTCCATTTTGTTTATTCTTATATCATTAGGGTTCTGAAATTTGTCTATTTAATTTGATACATATTATTGATGATCAGACTTCTATTATTGGTACATAACATGATTGGGTATCTCTAGTTAAAATTTGAGAGTATTCCACCGTATATTCACCGTTGAAACTTTGTTTGAAATTGGGTGATAGTTTCTGAATTTCTGGACAGTTTCGCCTTGATGTGATTTTGATGTTCTTAGGAAGTCTTAATGGTATTAAAAGGAGTTGAGGTCTTAATAAAAGTTGTAGATAAACATCTTATCTTTCAGTGTGCTTTGGATTAGGTCAATTTCAGATTGTTATGAATTTATCATGAATTGTTTGGTAACAACATGTAATCTGCCCAGTTTTTATGTTGTCATTATAAATTCAACATCTTTTGTTTGAACCGTTGGTTTGGTGTGATTTTGGATATCTTGTATAATAATTTGTCAAGAATGTTCCTGTAATATTTGAGGATGATCAGATAAAGTTATCCCCATGAAACATATAATGTAATGTGGTTGCAGTTAGTGTGTTTGATTAAATGCTTGAATGAAATTCATGTTGTTAAGCCATGGTTGCTTGTGTTGTTTGTGAAAATGATTTATAAAAAGGAAATGAGTTCATGTTTTACCATTATATGAAACATATTTCATGTTAATGGCGGGTAATGATCCCCGAGAGTTAAATGGGTAATGATCCTCATGGGAACTTGTGTTTCCCGACCATCGATGGCGGCTGTCCGTGCCGATAAACGATAGGTGGTGTACGAACCAAGGTTTTCGTACTGTGAATGAAAAGGGTAATGATCCCATAGAGCATATGGGTATGATCCCCATAGGAACTTTTTTTCCTGACCATCGATGGAGGCTGTCCGTGCCGATAAACGATAGGTGGGTGTACAAACCAAGGTTTTCGTACCGTGAACTCATGGTTACCTAAATTGTGATGACAATATTAAATTGTGAATTTTTGTGTTGAAATATTGAATGATTTTTGTTAATTATGGGTTTATGAACTCAAGTATTGAAATACGAATTGAAGTATTTGTTGGAAAACATAATTGGTGTTATGAACTAATGTGCGAAACATAATTCAATAAATTGTTGAACTCAAGTGTGAACTTATATGGATGAATTGAGAATTGATGTGTTAAATCCCAAATGGGTGATTAGTGAACTCATGGTTTCTCTATGACTATATTTATGCGTGAATATATGTGTTGAATCATTGATGAATGGCCTGTTGACAATTTTGTGGTATTGTAAACTCATAGTTTGTTAGTGACAATATTAATATGTGAATGGCGTGTGGAAACTTATATGGATGAGTTGTTGAAAACAATATTGTTGATGTGAATTGTTGAGTTGATCCTAAATGGATGATTTGTTGATAATAACATTAATGTTGTGAACCCATAGACTGAATTTTAGATTGGATAAATTATCGAAAATATTGAGGTATTGTGATTCTTGAATATATCATTGATTCGTTGAAGTTGTAATACGTTATTGTTATATGTTTTTGCTTGATAAAATGATTATGTTTGCGCATCTTTGGAGAATTGGCAATGCATTCTATTGAGCTGTCATCTCACCCCAATTGACATCCTTGCAGATTTATCGAGAGTGGCGCAATAAAGTTATGAATGATTAGCTTAGTGATCTAATTGTTTTATTATATTGCTTGAAATGTAATTTTAAATAATATGTATGTTGAAAATGTTGTTAATGGTGATAAGAGAATTCATACGTTTAAACTCAGGTTAGAAAGGTTAAATTACATTTGTTGTAATAAATAAATTAGAAGAGTTATATGCTTTTAGTCTCTTTCCGACCCGTAACGCTTCGAGTTCGGATATCCATACGGGTTTGACCCTGGTCCGAAACTCGGGGTGTTACATGTTGGTATCAGAGCTCTAGGATTTAGATCTTGAATGGGACCATAAATAAATTATTTGATATGTTTATTTGATGCTAAGCGTACTTGTTTGACTTGATTGGTGTATTTCTTGCTTCATCGTATTAGTTGTGTTATAGTTTTGTTGTAATTCATGCGACTATGAATTGTGTGCTAGATTGAAATATTTTTTTATTGAATTTTTAGGTTGTAGGTATGTTCTAAATTTCGGGACGAAATTTCTTTTAAGGGTGATAGAATGTAATACCCTGTATTTTTATTTACCGTTTCGGGCCGGGTTATACTCGCCTTAGTTTGTTATTTAGGTTGGTTCCTTTGCCTTAGTCTAGTGGGTTGTTGGGACTAGAAAAGCTACAAACTAGGGTGGAAATAGAGTCACCAAATTTATTTTAATAAGTAAATAAAATGAATAGGAATTGAAAAGACAATTAAAAGAAATATAAATATTAGTATTATCAAGGTTTTGATAACAAAATGTTTAGAAAATGAATTATACAAGTTAGAGAACAAAAGGCTAGGGGGAAGAAGGAGATAAAGCTAGGGTTTATTTTAGAGAGGAAGACCATGGAAATTCATTGGAGAATCAATGGAATTGAGGTAGAATGTTTAATCCCTTTTCTCTTTGTGTTTCTTTGTTATACTTTGTTTTCCATTTTGTTTATTCTTATATCATTAGGGTTCTGAAATTTGTCTATTTAATTTGATACATATTATTGATGATCAGACTTCTATTATTGGTACATAACATGATTGGGTATCTCTAGTTAAAATTTGAGAGTATTCCACCGTATATTCACCGTTGAAACTTTGTTTGAAATTGGGTGATAGTTTCTGAATTTCTGGACAGTTTCGCCTTGATGTGACTTTGATGTTCTTAGGAAGTCTTAATGGTATTAAAAGGATTTGAGGTCTTAATAAAAGTTGTAGATAAACATCTTATCTTTCAGTGTGCTTTGAATTAGGTCAATTTCAGATTGTTATGAATTTATCATGAATTGTTTGGTAACAACATGTAATCTGCCCAGTTTTTATGTTGTCATTATAAATTCAACATCTTTTGTTTGAACCGTTGGTTTGGTGTGAATTTTGGATATCTTGTATAATAATTTTTCAATAATGTTCCTGTAAAATTTTAGGATGATCAGATAAAGTTATCCCCATAGAACATATAATGTAATGTGGTTGCAGTTAGTGTGTTTGATTAAATGCTTGAATGAAATTCATGTTGTTAAGCCATGGTTGCTTGTGTTGTTTGTGAAAATGATTTATAAAAAGGAAATGAGTTCATGTTTTACCATTATATGAAACATATTTCATGTTAATGGCGGGTAATGATCCCCGAGAGTTAAATGGGTAATGATCCTCATGGGAACTTGTGTTTCCCGATCATCGATGGCGGTTGTCCGTGCCGATAAACATAGGTGGTGTACGAACCAAGGTTTTCGTACTGTGAATGAAAAGGGTAATGATCCCATAGAGCATATGGGTATGATCCCCATAGGAACTTTTTTTCCGACCATCGATGGAGGTCAGTTCGTGCCGATAAACGATAGGTGGGTGTACAAACCAAGGTTTTCGTACGTGAACTCATGGTTACTTGCTGTGATGACAATATTAAATTGTGAATTGTGTGTTGAAATCTCTATTGAATGATTTTTGTTAACCTTATTGGGTTTATGAACTCAAGTATTGAAATACGAATTGAAGTATTTGTTGGAAAACATAATTGGTGTTATGAACTAATGTGCGAAACATAATTCAATAAATTGTTGAACTCAAGTGTGAACTTATATGGATGAATTGAGAATTGATGTGTTAAATCCCAAATGGGTGATTAGTGAACTCATGGTTTCTCTATGAATATATTTATGCGTGAATATATGTATTTGAATCATTGATGAATGGCATGTTGACAATTTTGTGGTATTGTAAACTCATAGTTTGTTAGTGACAATATTAATATGTGAATGGCGTGTGGAAACTTATATGGATGAGTTGTTGAAAACAATATTGTTGATGTGAATTGTTGAGTTGATCCTAAATGGATGATTTGTTGATAATAACATTAATGTTGTGAACCCATAGACTGAATTTTAGATTGGATAAATTATCGAAAATATTAAGGTATTGTGATTCTTGAATATATCATTGATTCGTTGAAGTTGTAATGCGTTCTTGTTATATGTTTTTGCTTGATAAAATGATTATGTTTGCGCATCTTTGGAGAATTGGGAATGCATTCTATTGAGCTGTCATCTCACCCCAATTGACATCCTTGCAGATTTATCAGAGTGGCGCAGCGAAAGTTATGAATGATTAGCTTAGTGATCGAATTGTTTTATTATATTGCTTGAAATGTAATTTTAAATAATATGTATGTTGAAAATTGTTGTTAATGGTGATAAGAGAATTCATACGTTTAAACTCAGGTTAGAAAGGTTAAATTACATTTATTGTAATAAATAAATTAGAAGAGTTATATGCTTTTAGTCTCTTTCCGACCCGTAACGCTTCGAGTTCGGATATCCATACGGGTTTGACCCTGGTCCGAAACTCGGGGTGTTACAAGAAGACTCCGAACAAAATGAAAAAAGAAAACAATCTTGCTAGACCCACCATGAATGCACCGAGGGAGATCGCAAGGACCCAGGGAAGCGTTCGGTGCATTGGGATAAGGGTGGGGCAGAAATGGGCCTCACCCATCCTCTTACATCCTCTCTCTCGGTGAGAATGCGGTGCAAATTGTTCGGTGAGTAAATCATTTTCGAAAAGAAAAACAGGGGTGAGATAGTTTTATATTCAAAATACGGAACACATGGCTCCCAGTGTGCGAAGAAAAAAAAAAATCCAAAGTTAGAGATAAGGAACTAACGTCAAGCAATATGGTGAGAGATTTCTCTGGCTATATTTTATTTAAAGCTAAGAGAAAAGGATCTAAAGCCAACCTCACTTTGGCGATCCTTTGAGTTTCAGTGTAAATAGTGCCAAACGGATACCGAGTATCCATGTAGTCAGGGACGGTATTAGGGGGTGGCTTACCTAGGCTTAAGCCCACCCCAAAATTCATAAATAGATGTTTAGTGAATGTTATTTTTAACATTTGTGGAATTTAGCCCAGGTACAAATTTCAGTTAGCCCACTAGGAAGATATAATTCTCCATGAAATTAATTCAACGAAATTGAAACACGGTCCCACTAGAAAGATATAACCCATTAATATTAATTCTCAGTCGTCAAAGATTAAAGTAGTTTTATTTTTCTTTTAAAAACATTTAAAAAATAAAATAAAGAACACGTATTCGTTGAAACACGGTCCCACTAGAAAGATATAACCTTTAATATTAAATCTCAGTCGTTCAAAGATTAAAGTAGTTTTTTTTTTCTTTTAAAAAACATTTAAAAACTAAAGTAAATAACACTTATTCATACTCGTTTTTTAAAATTATTAAGCTAACCAACTAAACACGTATTTATGCTGTTTGTTATGTGTCTGTTAAAACATGGGTCATTTTTCTTTTTTTTATTACTCCTCATGCTTCACCATGCTACGAAAATTAAACAGTAAAGGGTGTGAAGAATAACATAACTTCCTACATGTATCAAATAACATAACTTCCTACATGTATCATTGCTGCATAGGTTCATTTTTGCTTTTCTTTCTCGGCAAATGTAAGTATATCGACAAATATTACATAGCGTAAGCGGAAAGCAACATTCCGTAGAAGACAAAAAGAGCGCAGATGAGCAAAAACCGCAACCACTTCCGAGCATTTTGCTTTGAAACAATTTCCGAACCGATACCCGATATGTAGAAAAGAAAAATAGCATGTCGCACTGTGTATTATAATCAAACATCAATATTGCAATGTAAAAAAGTTAAATAGAGTATTGGCTAAAAAAAAATTAGCCCCACCTGGATATAAAATCCTGGATCCGTCATCCATGTAGTTAAAAAAATGAAAGTAAATAAAAGAAAAATATTAGCGTAAAATAAAGAAAACTGTAAAATGTATCGAGTATCATTGAATATTACAACGCTAAATCTTGTCCATAAAGTGATAAAGGAAATGGATGCTTAATCTCCATGTGGTTTCCTTTTAGCTACTAGGCGCACGTGGATGTGATCCACTTTAAAATATAGCTATGGGATAGATGCCCTAAAAGTGAAGGGTTTTGTATCATGGTATTATGCACAAAATAATAGTCACTCGATAATTGCATTAAAAAATACAAAAAATAATTAAAAAATACGAGAAAGATGGCTAACTTTCCAAATTTGCACTCTCTTTTCATTCATTCGAAGGCATCAATTTTGCATTTACATAGAGTGATTTTCTTCATTCTCCAATCCGAAAAACAATCACAGTGGGCAATGTCGTTGCTCACTATAAGGCTACAGGCGTGCAGGTATCCTTCAAATTTAGTTTCAATTTCCAACTTCGTATTGAAGCTACCGCTGCTCACAAAATGCATTCACAAAATGATAATTTACCATCATAATTTCTACAGCATTTTATTGGTTTTAGCACTCTTAGACTTTTTTTTTATATTCTGTACTAGACCCTCATTTCATAGCTCATAGTCGTAGCCTCGTGGGCATGGTTAGTAGTCTGAACTCTAGGACTTCTCTCTCGAGTAGTCAAGTCAGCGAACCTCAAGTCAGTGTACTTGAGTGCTACTATTGTACTTCCAACTAGGGGGTTCATGGTCGGTTTTGGTTGGGTTTCAAGCCAAACCAAAACCGAAACCAATACTATCGGTTTCTAAAAATTGAAACCAAACCAATCCATTAACCATTGGTTAGGTTTCCAAATGGTTCCGTTCTGTTTCAAGGTTTTTCCTAAATGGTTTTTGTTAACCAATAATTACGCCAAACCAAAAAAAAAAAAAAATTTACACTAATTTACGTAAAATATAGTATTGGTTTACAAAATTTTCAGAAAAAAATAAATAAAAAGAATATCAAGAGTAGCTAAAGCTTACTCTAAATCTAGAGATCAAAAGAAGATTTAACTAATGGCTAATGATATCTCTAATGAAAATTTAATCAATGATTTTTTTTTATCAATATTTGGTTAACTATTGGTTATTGCTCGCTTTTTATCATACCAAAAAAACCAAACCATTAATCTCTTATTCATCTTTTCTAAACCAAAACCAACCATTAGTTAATTACTCTCCTCATTTCCCTAATCTGGCTTGGTTTGTTCTTTGTTAACCAAGAACCGCTCTAACACCCCTACTTCCAACACTCACTGTCCATATAATTCAACTTTCGAGAGACATTTTTTCGGGAGTCGCTTTTTTCCGTGGCCTTTTTATCGGGGAAGGTGCTTGAGAGGGAGACCGTGAGTTAGAATCTTATCCACTTCCGTAGAAAGGGATTTCAGGACCAATATCAAAAAATACCAATTTTTGAAAATATGATATATCAAGGGACTGTTTGTCTGCGCCCCTCGAAATACAAACTCTTTCCGGTCCCCCGTAGTGAGTCACATGCATAGGCCCCAAATGATTTGTATAGACCCCAAACTAGCCCGGGTTTTATACCGCTGCCAATTTTTCACTCCTAAGGGCAATTCTATAGGATGGGCAAACCTTAAATATTGATGGAAAAACTTGAAAAATTATTGGTTTGCCCATTGCACATTACATATCCTTGTGTGGGAAACAAAAGGTCTCTGCACAGAACCATCCTTATGTTCTCGCGGGAATGTTTTGGGAATTATTCGGAAGCCTCAGTAAGTCGATTCAAACCTCAAAAAGCACATCCGGGATAGTCGGTTGACGTGTCGACATCAACCGATTGTCATAGGAATCATTAATTATGGACATGAACGTCGACCTATTATGGTTAAACACAATAACCCAAGATTGCTTGTAGTTTCAATCTTTAATGTATAAATCAATTACAAGTATAATAAAGAGGTATGGGCTGCAATCGATGATGTTTAGACTGATTTTTTTTTTTTCAAGGATGATCGAATTTCCTTTGTAAATTGATCGGTGTTGTTGGAATAGATTGATGAATTTGTGTTTTAATTTTAATTTATGAGAGAAATGATTTGAGTAGGTTTTGGTTTTGAAACGGTTTTAAACTTGGAAGGATAAAGCTTAGGATTGGATTTGAATAGTGAGGGTACCTTAGTACTTTTACCTAGTTTGGACACCCCTTATCCCTTTATTTTAGGTTGGGTGAAGAACTTGATAGGCCCCAAATAATTTGTATAGACCCCAAACTAGCCAGGTTTTTATACCGCTGCCAATTTTCACTCCTAAGGGCAAATCAATAGGATGTGAAAACCTTAAATATTGATGGAAAAACGTGAAAAATTATTGGTTTGCCCATTGCACATTACACATCCTTGTGTGGGAAACAAAATAACACCGGTCTCGCATCTTAACCATCCTTATGTTCTCATGGAATGTTCTGGGAATTATTCTAATCCTCAAGAAGTCGATTCAAAGCTCAGAATAGGCATGATCAGTCTATCTCGTGATGATGTGCCACTACACACTATCCAAGATTTTGTAAAGTTTTAATTTTTGGATGTGCAACGGATATAAATGTTGCATATTTTTTTCCTTTGCACATAACATTAATGCGTTGCACCAAATCCTGATTATCGGAGAAAATAATCAAAAACAAAAGAAGGAATAACAAATAAGGAAAATTAAAAATTAATGTTGTTTAAATTCATATGCACATAAAATTAAATAATTTCATACACAAGATGAAATAAAAATTATTGTTGATTAAATTTTTATGCACATAAAATTATTTCTCCGAGGTAATTAGCATTTGAAAAATATCTATTTATATTTATAAAATGCCATACACCACTACATCAAATGGACTTTAGCAACTGCATCTCGTTGTTGCGAATCGGGGTCGCAAATGCACTCAGCTGTTGCGAAACGTGGTGTAACAAATTTTCCCAACGGAAATGTAGTTGTTATAATTTTGTCGAATCGTTTCAAAAGAGCTACAAGTCGTTGCGAAATTTTTGCTATTAGTTGTAAAATCTTGACTAAGTCAACGAAGATCGACCTTGCATTTTTACAGAAAATTTTCGCAACAGAACATAGTCATAAATTTTTGCAACAAAAAAAGAAGGCTCACCATCATTGACCTAGTCAAAATCTTTTACCCCATTTCAATTTTATCCTACAACTATCCCATAAACCCTGTAATCTTTGTGATTCAATCAATCAAATTCTTCACCACTAATATCAATATGTCCAATGATACATGTTTAAACATTAAAGACACTTTACAAAAGAAATGGAAGGAAACAACTATGTTTATCATTTGTGACTACATTTCCTCTAGATTTCAATCAATACTTAGTTTAGTTTCAAAAGTAAGAGATGACATATGCATGTACCAAGAATATAAGAAACTCCTACTCGTCAATTGGTTCTTCTAATGCGGCTATCCATTTCGGATTCTGAGTTGTAATAGTGTAGCTTTCTTACAAAGCATATTGCACTCTTGCAATGTCAGGTACACTAACCCACCTTTAGACTGCTTCGTCTAGTATATATATAGTGATAAAACATAAACTAAGCCGACTTAAACAAGATAACTTAGCCTAAAACTTAAGCCATGTTGATTATGTAACATAATCTTTTGTAATGGTATATAAAGCATGATGCATAAGACATATTATATGTTCGTACTTGGTCTTTAATAAATGAAATATGAGCACAATGAACACGCAGTAAAGTAGCAAACAACAACTCTCCCAATCAACACATCTATCAATGAATACACTAACCCGAAACAACATCGCCTCTTTTCCTATCTTCGTATATACCATTCGATATTGAGAACTCCTTTTAGACTTTTTAATTGGTTTCAAATTCCTATTCTAAGCACCACATTCAGAACAAAAAAACTATCCAAGTCAGCGCAAAACCGACAAAAAAAGACTAACAAACCGAATCATTAGAGCATCGTTTCTGCCGAACTCGCATGCGTTGCTATCTCAAGCATGTTTGTCAATGTTAGTGATCAAAACTATAAGTCTCGATTTCTAGCCTATTATAGCTAAAGGTCTCGGACTAGGATAGAAAGTGTAGTTGAGCTCAAGACTCCAAGGCAATCATCATACAAGACGAAGGACTACTCAAGGAACTGGTGGAACTGAATCGACTAAAACGTATGTGGAGACTTGAACTTATATGTCACTCAAAAGTCTATTTACTTTATCTCATATTCTTGAGACAAAAGTCGTTTTGATATATAGACTTTCATTATACACATTTGCTATTTCGATCCGAGTTTAACTCGTCTATATATTTCTCGAAATATGTGTTGGTAAGCTTTCTCTTTAGCCAAATTCATCTTTACCTAGTGACGAATGTCATGTTATGTTTCAATCACTTTGAAAATTTCTTCGCGTAAAAATGGTCCGTGAATAACGGCTATATAACGTCCTCTCGAGAATGTTTCAATGATTGAAATGAGAGTTTAGATTACATAACCTTCGTAGGATATAAGCATTGTTGTGAAACACATATATTTATAATTCCTTATTCCTTTAACCAAAGTTTGCGAACTTTGTTGATCAAGAGAAACTAATGTGGCGTGAGCCAAGTCCGCGAACCAAGGAAGTTCTCGACCCGAGAATTTCTGGCCGGGTGTTTGTGAACTCCTTCCGTGAGCTTAAGTCCGCGAACCTAGTCCGCAAACTTGAGTAGGTTATATCTAAAATCGGCTGTTCTTTGAACTCATGTTTATATAAACTAAGGAATGCTCTTGCAAACCGTGCTATAAATTTCATGAACCGATTCGAGTGAATCAAACCGTTTTTTCTTCGATTGTGTCTTGTGTAGTTACATAAGATCTAATCAATTGAACAACTCTAACTAGTTCATTTGAGTCATTTGAACTAGTTATGGTGAACAAGAGTATGGTTGATATGAAATTGCTCATATGGCTAATCATTTGGTTAACTATTGTTGAACCAACAAATGTCAATATTTGGGAACTAGTTACATAAACCCAAAATTGACATTTCATTTTGTGTGTAACAAGCTAAGGTTTCGATCCAACGGTTGAGAAATATTAGCTTGAATCTAATCAGGTTTTCATCTAACTATGAATATTAAATGCTTTATTACCAAGCTAACATTGATTGCAAACCCCGATTTGAAATACTATATAAGGGAGAACCTAGCAACCTGGAAACCTAATCCCTACACATTACATGTGATACTAGTTGCATAAGCTAGAGTCGATTCTCCTTTAACCTTGGGTTTTCTTTCTAAACTAGGTTAACGACTTAAAGACTTCATTGTATTGTGAAGCGTGACGATACTACTTTTCAGAAGTTATGTGATCTGATCTTGTTGTTTCCATTGTATGAGTACAATTGGAATAATTGGCTTGAGATTTATATCTCCGATAGGAAAGATAGAAAAGAAATCACAAACACTTCGTCTCATCGTTTGTGATTCCGAAATATCTTTTCGCTCGTTGTCGATTAAGACTATTGTGAGGTGATTGATAATACTAGGTCGTTTCTTCGGGAATATAAGTTCGGGTTATCAATTGGTTCCTGTTCACCTTGATTTATCAAAAGACTTTAACAAAACTCGTAGGTATATTCATGGAGACGGATTTATCTATTACAATAGACTTTTCGTGTGATACGATTTGTTTATTAAATTCTTCGACTTTGGGTCGCAGCAACTCTGGGATGTGGGTGAGATCACTAAGGGAATTAAGTACGTAGTATCCCGCCGGGGATTAGAAACGTAGGAGCATAATTGTACCTTGGACTGTGAGATTGGTTGGGGTTCAACTACAGCCTAGACCAAGTTAATTTGGAGTAGGCTAGTGTCTAGCTGGATTAATACAAGGTGTGTTCAACTGGACTAGGTCCCGGGGTTTTTCGCATTTGAGGTTTCCTCTTTAACAAAAATTCAAAACCGTGTTATTTCTATTCCGCATTATATTTGTTTATATAATTGAAATATCACAAGTTGTGCGGGTTTAATCAATTAGAATATCCGAACCTTTTTGGTTGTTGATTTAAATTGATTGAGATTTGGATACCGGGTCTTTGGTACCAACCAAGTTATCTCTCTAGTATTTGATAAAGACTCGTATTTCTATTTGCTTGAGTATATATCAAATCGAGAGATTGAGATATAAACTCTTTGATATACTTTTTATCTAGATTGAGTCTGACAGTCTAGTTGATTCTCAAGAAAGTATATTGGAGTTTGTACATACAGATTTCTAAGCGAAATATTGGGGGTGGTTGTTGTACCCCCGCTTTTCATGAACATAAAACACAAAAGTAAATCACCTGGCAACTTTTAATTTCCGAACCATACTACAGAGTTGCCTTCCCCGCAATGCGGGGTAAGTTGAGATCGAATCCATATCATCAAGAAAGCAGAAATGATAGAGAAAAAATGGAGAAGTTACCAATTTGATGATTTTCCCGTGCCTCATGTTCTGCAAATGGGTTCATCTTATGTCCGACCCCGTCCTTAATAAGACTGAATCCATGTTATTCGTGAAGATGTGACCTAGGTAATTCCAACCCGCAAAACCAATTGAGTATACACCTATTAAGCACCACCTACTAATTGCCTTGAACCAAGAACTATTGTAAATCCGCATAATGCCAAAATCATGTAGGGATAACACCTTCAACTCGAAATCGTGTAATAACATCACCTAAACATTGATAACATATCATTGAGGTGAAGTTTCCTTTTGTCCTATTAAGCATGTAAAATATGCTCAAGATCAAGTTTCCAAAATAAATTACACTATCTATGCAAAGAAAACTCCATACCTACCCTAATGATTTTAAATCCCATTTTTTCAACAACTTCAATTCAAAGAAGAAAACATGATCTCATAAGTTTTGTCATAAGGTTCCATTACCTCATAAGGTGCGTCATTTATTTTTCTCGCTCAAGTCCTTACCATTTTCCTAAAGAAACTATGAAGTTCACATAAACATAAGAAAATATATACAAAAGAAACTTCAAAGACCGTGATATGATATGATATATGATAGATAGTCTATAAAAAAGACCCACGATACATAGTCTAATAACCAAACAAATATGGAACTCGTAATCCATTCGGGTATTAAAACTTTTAAAGGCCACTAATTTGAAAACTTCAAACTTATAATGACAGAAGAAGAAAAAGAGGCAAAAAATTTCAACATCGTATAGTTGGTTGTAAAATCTATTTGATTCAATACCATGTTTCCAAGCAACAAAAAACAAACGAGCAACCAAATTTAAAAACATCATCTCAATCTTA
This sequence comes from Papaver armeniacum, assembly GCA_023531295.1. Taxonomy (NCBI): domain Eukaryota; kingdom Viridiplantae; phylum Streptophyta; class Magnoliopsida; order Ranunculales; family Papaveraceae; genus Papaver; species Papaver armeniacum. The sequence continues at coordinate 123,623 of JAJJWW010012972.1, forward strand.
CCATTTGTAAAGTAAATGCTAAGATGAATATGAACACTAGAAATTCCCTCGCGACGCCCGTCTCTCGATGGGCCTCATCTCCAATCTTCTTCCTCACAAAGAGCCTAACACATATGACACAAGCATAAAACGAATCAACCAAACAAATATCACAAAAGACAACAACAAATTGATTTAATATTTCGATTGGTAGTCAAAACTAGCCCATGGATGTTTAAAGTTGTATTTATAAAGCAACCAAACCTCACATTGTACATTCGAAAAATTCATCATAACTAGGTCATCAAAGTCTATTAACGAGTAGTTTAATTAGTACTAACTAACAACAATCGAGAGAGAGATTATAATAATCACCCGGGAACGAATTAAAATTACTAAGGCAAAAAGTGGAGAACTATCCCGTAGAGATTATGTCGAAGTCAAGCAATAATAAAGTATTCATTCAACTGGTCTAATACAGATGTTTGTTTCTATCAACATGAACAACAAACATTTATCAATTTATTTACTAGATTAATATTTCTTTACCTTCGAGGTACATAAATCAAGAGGGTCAACTTTCCTTGGAAACTGGAGAATCTTCTAATGAAATCTAAACGTAAACAAAGAATTAATTCACCGATTAGAATAAGAAATCCACAAGATTCACAAAAACCCTTATATCAAATCGGGATCACAAATATCACATCAAGCTTGTAAATATTGCAACCCGAAGCTATAAATGCAGAACAATAGGATTCATCTTCATTAACCTAAAATTTTTAAGAACAAAGTGAATGTGAGAATGTAAATGTGAGTGGGAGAGCGATAGAGAAAGAGGGTTAGGGTTTAGAGTTTTACATGAAGAGCAAGATGACTAGACTGTAGATTTCCAGGACAAGGATTTTGAACGAGTGTTGGAGAAATCAGACTTTTCTTCTTTAAGGAGCAAGACTAGTACCCCAAAAGTCGCTACAAAATACTAAGGAAGTTGAGGTCTCATAAATTCCCAAATCCAAATGAATCCTAACACCAAGAACTTAAATCTGCTTTTAACAAAAGAAGAAAAATAACCCCTTTAAACAAAATACGTTTAAAGCCCTAAGTATCAATCTACCCAAATATTAAAAAACACATCATTAATCGATTTAAACAAAAAGACTCAAAACCCTAACTATAAATCTACCAAACCCTAACGTAAAATCATCATCAATCGATTTAATACCAACCCTAATCATCATACATACCTAACTTCCTCTGGTTTCAATGGCGCAAGAAATTCAATAGCGGGAGAGTTTTTCTTCTTCGGAGTTCAGATCTGTCTGAGAGAGTGAATGAGAGGAGGAGTGGTTGTAATGAATTGAGAGGTATTTTTCCAAAGGATAAAACGATTTGTATCACATGCGATTCGCATACTCGAAAAAAAAAAGTGTTTGCAGCTGTTTTCTGCCACACGCGGAACTGGCATGCGTGAAATCAAAACAATTATGAATAGCAACTGAAGCTTAGCAGATGCGATATTAGCAACTGCAATGGTCTGTTGCGAATTTTTAGCAACAGAATTTCGCAAATGAAAATTCGCAACAACTACATTTCGTTGCTAATCTGGTTGCTATATCATGAATTTGGTGGGAAAATATACAATATAACCTCTATATAAGAATACTCTTGAGACCATAAAAAAAAAATTCTTATATAGAGGTAATTTTTACACTGATTAAGATAAGTTGGGACCATTATTTTTTATTCTTATACGGAGTTTATTCCTTTATAGAGTATTCTTATATGGAGGTTCTATTGTATTTGATCACATTATTGTGCTTCGAGTTGATTCTTAAGTGTTCATGAATATGCTCAAGATTATAGTGCAGTTGCCTAGCTTTGGGCTAACTGCTCATGAGAGTGGTATTATACACGGTTCGGTTACGGTTCATCCTAACTAGAATGTATATCTTGATTATGTAAATCAGATTCAAAGATTCATCTAACGGTGGATATTGTTTGCTTGGTTCCAAAGCTATCTTAGCTTAAACCTAAAGCAATCTATGCTTTGAATGTTTATATAAGGGGAACTCAAACAACCGGGATCTTGGAATGTAGACTACTTTTTGGTGTGTCCTAGTTGTTACTAGAGTCGCCATCTCCAAATCCTTTTAGGTTTATCGACACAAAGACTTCAATGGGGATTCAGAAGCCATGTTTAATTATCTTCTCTTGATAAATCGAGTATCCTCATCTTGATCAATTGTCGAGATGCTCACTTGATCAAGATAGATAGTAATCATCAAAGTTCACTTCGTCTAAAACATTGTTGATTCCACAGGTTTTATACTTGTGAGGTGAATAATAATCTAGGATGCACTTCAGGTTGCATAAGTATGGATTTTGAGGTTATCTATACTTTTTCTATTGCTATCGATTTCCATTACCTTGATCTTTGATCAAAAAGGGAATCACATATATATAGGCTTAGCTGTGGGAGGCAGATTGGTTCAAAGTCTTCAATTGAGTTGAAGGAACTCTCAGTTGGTGAGAGGTTAGCTAAGGAAATCAATTGTGCGGAGTCCTGCTGGGAATCAAGAGGCGTAAGGAGCACGACTGTACCTTAATCGCTGTGATAATTTGTTAGCTAGTGTATGTAGCAAATTAATATACTTTGGTGTTCAATCTGGACTAGGGCCAGGGTTTTTCTGCATTTGCGATTTCCTCGTTAACAAAATTTCTGGTGTCTGTGTTATTTCTTTTCCGCAATATACTTTTTATCTTTATAATTGAAATATCACAGGTTGTGCGTTAATCAATCATAGTAGATACGTCGGACCTTGTTTGTTGGATACGACTTGATTGATTACTTGGAAACTGATCCTTAGAATCCCACAAGTGCTATCACACGCAAATCATGTTCAACGTACTAGTCTCTCTAAACTTTTTAATTGTGAGAGATAGAAAAATAACTCTAGATACTATTCCTTGATTGAGTTTCATTAAGTTGAACTTTTAATTTTTTTCAAGTTTTTCCATACGATTGCCTACGAAAAGTTATGGTGTATTTTGTAATTCTCCCGATTTTTAATTGGTGTCAGAGAAGGAAAACACATTTAATACCTAATAAGTCTGTGTTTGAAGCAATCTGACTCTATGGATATGAGTAAAATCTCAGTACACGTATCACCAGCTCAGATTATGCCAAATCCGGAGTGTGTTCTAGAAACCATCAATGTTGATCTTGGTAATGATCCGAAGAAGATGATAGAAAAACTTTGTCATGAGAAACAACTATTGATAAGGAAAGTCGATGAACTTCACCGTGAAATTTACATTAAAGATTCTGATCTTCGAGAAGGATCTGGGAGGGAAAAGACTCTCCAGGATAGATTGGATGAACAAATTCAAATTAATAAAGAGTATATTGGAAATGTGGGTCATTCTAAATATACTCTCAATACAACTCTTGGGATGTTGAATTATGTTGTACAATCTTCCAATCTCTAAGGATTCGAGAAATTATCTTAATTCATGTTTAATGAATTGTCATCACCGAGATAAAAGATACTTAGGCCTCATTAAAACCGATGCGACTCCATTAGTTCAAATAATCTAATGATGTTACTCAACGATGTTGGCTCACATGTATTTTGTGGTTCTTTCAATCATTACCAACATACTTGTACACTCTTCATGAAGAAATTAAAGGTTGCTAGTAGTCTTAATAAGAAAGCTAGAAAACTTTTTTTTTTAACCTTATGAGTTCTAAAAATCTAACAAATTATCCCTTTGGGAACAATGATGTTAGTGCTTTTTTTTAAAGTCAACTTCAACTTTTAATGGTTTCTTGACAATGGATGTATATGGCATATGACATGCGACCTTTTGTTGTTCGTGAATTCAAGAAACTTTAATGGATGACATGTAACATTTGGAGATCGGAGTTATTGCTACATTAGCAAAAAAGGTAACAATCAAGCTTCCGGGTGTGCCTCAATCCATGATGTTGTTATACGTCAAAGGTATGATCGCAAATCGTTTTTCTATTAGTCAAATTTATGACAAAGGCTATAAATTTATCTTCGCGGTCAAGGATGTGACATTTGAAGATAAGTCCTCGAAAAAGTAATTTTTCGGTAATAAGTGGAATAAATAAATGTTATCTTTTGATATTCAGCCTAATCTTTGTTTCAATCCGATAGCGGTGGAACCACGATCTTTGGCATGATCAAGCTTCACACTTCAATTTCACCTCCTCGCAAGATCATTAACAAAGAACTTGTCGAGGTGTTCCAAAATCAATGCTATTATCGATGGTGTTTGTGGAGCTTGTCAAAAGGTAAACAAGTAAGAGGTTCCACATAAATTATTTCGAGAAATTACCACCAAGGCTCCACCGATATAATTCATATGGATCTCTTTGGACCCATTCAAAAACCTACTATTGGAGGGAAGAAACATGCTTTAGTAATGTTTGATGATTACACCGTATACTTGGGTGGCGTTCTTGGCACACAAGAATGGGACCCCGAGTGAGTTCAAGATTATTGTAAATAGAATCCATAATGAAAAAGGTCGCAGACTAAAGAATATTAGGAGTTTATCGGTGATCCGAATTCAAGGATACTAAAGTGTTTGAATTCTATGACCAATCTGGGTATTATTCAACAATATTCACCACTTATAACTCCACAAGCTAACGGAGTTGGTATACAAGAAATGGCCAGAGTAATGCTCAACAACAAAATAAACTTAACTCTAAAGAGTTTGGGAGAAGTTGTTTTTGCTGCAATGCTACTTGGTCAATCGTGTATTTGCTCTCACGAACCCTAAATACTCCTTGTGAGTTGTACTGGAAGAAACCTAACTTACATTATCTTTGTGTGTTTGTCAAGAAGTGCTACATTCTTAAGGATCGTGAACAGAGAGGGAAATTTGATTCAAAAAGCGATGAAGGTATTTTCCTTGGATATGCATCTGACAGTCGTGGTTTTAGAGTGTACAATCTCAGAACTCGTGTTATGATGGAATCATCATATGTTATCATTGATGATTTGAAAGATTTTCGTCATGATGACTCTCCTGCTGAGTTACCTCATTCGGAGACAACTGAGAAAGTCAAAGAAGTTACAGAATCAGTAGAAGTAAAAGTTGTATTAACAGTACTGATCCCGGTATTTCTGGTGACGATGAGAAAATTCCTACCCAAGGTATTCCTGTTGAACGTTCCGCTCCACGACATATGTGGGTTCAAAGGAATCATGATGCTCGACAATTAGGCCTGTCAATATTGGTCCGATATCCGGGATCCGTTTCCGATTATTCGATATCCTATAGGATTTTATCCGTTGTATCTGATATCGGATATCGGATATAATATGTTATCGGATATTTCTTCCTTAACATATCGGAATCGGAATTAGCTATATCCGTTTGTTTAGATATCCGATATGTTAAGGACGTAATTGTAATTTTTCCAAACCCTTATTTCCCTACTAATTGATGGCTGATTTTCTTTTAATGTTCCGGGGATAAGTTTGGGATTCGATATCCGATAATATCGAGTATAATATCGGATATTATCGGGATATTGTCTGGATAAATATCCGATAAGTGTCAATTATGAAAATATTTTACAAGGGTTTTTAAGCTTTTTTGGTATAACTAGGATATTATCGGATATTTATCTGATATCCGATAGCTTAACCTATCGGTATCGATATCTCGATTTTGATATCCTATAGGATATTATCGGATATCGGATATCCGATAATCCTTAACCCGTCGGATAACGGAATTCCTAATATCCGACGGATATTCTTCCATTGACACCCCTACCGACAATATTATTGGAGGTACGGAATCCACAACTAAGACGAGAAATCAACTCCGAAATATTTACAATTTTGGTTGTTATCTCTCGCAAGTGGAACCTAAAAGTGTTGATGAAGCTCTGAATTATCCCTATTGGGTAAATGTTAAGCATGAAGAGATAAATCAATTTAAAAGACAAGACGTATGGAAACTCGTACCTTGTCTCTAACCTTAATATTGTTGGTACAAAATGGATATATAAGAACAAGTTAGATGAATTTGGTACAGTGGTCCGGGATAAGGATAGACCATGTCATCAAGGATATTCACAGATTGAAGGAATCGACTTTGACGAAACCTTTGCTCCTTTTGCACGCCTTGAGTCCATAAGACTACTATTAGCTCATGCTTGTTTTCTCAAGATTAAGATACTTCAAATGGACATAAAATCTGCATTCTTTAATGGGTGTTTAAAGGAAGAAGTCTATGTTGCTCAACCTAAAGGTTTTGAAAGTCCATAATATGTCGATCATGTCTTTAAGCTCAAGAAGGCATTATATGGATTAAAACAAGCACCTAAAGCCTAGTATGAAATACTGACCACTTTACTTCTTCGAAAAGGGTTCTCAAGAGGTGGAGAAGATAAGACTATGTTTACCAAATGGAGTGGGAAAGATGTTCTTATTGCTTAAATTTATGTGGATGACATAATCTATGGATCTACTTCCGAGAAACTTGCTAAAGAATTTCAAACCTGAAAAGACGAGGGTACCCAAATATACCTCAATCTAAAACTTTTCCACCTATAAGTCCTTTCTCCTAAAGTGATTGTCTATGGACTAAGTCGAGACAATACAACTAATCGGTTCACACTTCGTGTGATCGTCTATGGATACGAGATCGACATAATACGACAGCAAGATAACTTGTGTATACAACAACAACGAAGTATGTTTACTTGATAAAGGGTTCGGACTTAACAAAACACGATATGATTACTATCAAGTAAATAGGAGCTAACGTTTGTGTATTTTACTTCTAGTTATAATAAAAACAATTATAATTGCGGAAATAGAAAAGTAAAAGACACAACAAGATTTTGTTAACGAGGAAACTGCAAATGCAAAAAAAAAACCAGGACCTTGTCCAGAATTCAATACTCTCAGGATTAAGCCGCTATACAAAATCTAAACCAACTTCGTATAGTTGAGACCAAGCAATTAAACCTATAGTTTACCTAGTTCCGTCTGTATCCATGCGCCTCCAATTTGTTAATAAGTCACGCACTTGGAACAATTCCTTTGGTTCGTATTCCAAACAGTAAAGGAACAACAAATCATTCGGTAACAACTCTTTTCAATCAAGTGATATGAGTTCGACAAAAGGCTCTTCCGTTTATCCAAATAAACACCTTTGTCAGGTCCTTAGATCTATCTAATAACAACTACCAAAATAATTATCAAGATTTTTCAATCAATACTTTATCACAAAGAATTGTATTGATGCCGATCTACTCAACTAATCAATCAAATCTATCACAAAGATAAAACGATTATAGTTGGATCCTTTTCAGTGAAACAAGTATTGTGCACACCAAAGGTTATGAACCCAAATCGAAATCTTCTTCGTCTTCAAATATTCTTAGATTTTCAATAAACACCGCACACAATCAACTTGAATCTCTTGTGATCAATCACGTACGTAACGGAGTCATTAATAATGAATTATCACAAGACGTCTTTATATCTACAAACAGTAAAAGAACCCCGTCGAAACTTCGATCTAGTTTGAGTGAATCTTATATCAGAAGAGAAGATTCTCAAGCATAAATAAACTAGGTGAAATCAAAGTTCAACAACCTTTAGTCAATCAAATCAATCGAAAAACTAATAATAAACCGCAATTATCTAGTTTCCCACCTACGGTACTAATAGAGCTTCTCAATCCCAAAGAAGTCTTTAAACCGAGCGGCCGTAAGAGATTTCAACTAATTAAGTTACTTTCCTCTCCGAATAGGAGGCTCCACCAGTAACAACACAACTACGTAGTTTTGATGGCTCTGAGGATTAGTTTTCTCTAAATGAAAACTTTGATATTTATAGACCAAGGAATTTCTAAAACCGAAAATATTCTCAAGATATGCAATATATTTCCAAATTCGGTTTCCATAATTCCTGGAAATGCTTTGTCCAAATATTGATCGAAAATATCTTAGAAAATCTCCAATCAGTAAATGCACATTACTAATTTTTATTTTCTAAAGATATGCAAAACTAACAACCTTAATTAAAAGATTCTTAATTTATTTCGATCTGGGATTCTCCTTTAGCTATTAAGGAATATCTTTGAACAATAAAAAGATAAAGCGTTCAGCCGCACATGTTCAAAGTATGTCGAGCATCTTTACTTAGTAAATCATATTTCATATTTACTTTCTTGGAACCGATTTGCCACACTTCCAAACAAGTTTAGAATTGGTTCATCTGACTTCCAAGAACTATGTGATTGATTATCCTATCAAATCACCAAACATGAGTTTCACGGTTCTACCAAAACAAGTTTGGTTCTACCTCCATGTGGTTACTAGACTTAGTCACGCTAGTTACCAAAACTTGGTTGACTAGGTACTAGGATCGGTTCCCACATATATATGGTATATAACTTGTATTTGTTGCACATGTCCATAGGATCGGTTCCGATAACTAAAAACATGTTGCACATGTTCATATGATCGGTTCCCAATAACTAGAAACTTGTTGCACCTCTTAAAAGGATCGATTCCCCTTTTGTGATCGGTTGCACCTCTTACTAGGATCGGTTCCCCTTTACCTAGAGTTGGTCATACCAATTACAACAAATCGATAATACCATCTTAGGTGATTACTTAAGATCGGTTTCACTAATAAAAGTCATCAATACAAAGTCATGCCTTGTGAATAGTTTTACCAAGAACATAAGCAAGTCATGAGCGGTTATACTAATCACACATATTGGTAATTCAAAGATTTGCAATGAATAACAAATACCAATAAGCCTAGTGATTTCCCTTTCTATTCATAAAACAAGTTCATGAATTTACTTTCTTTAAACGAATGTAAAACATTGTTTCCTAGGATTAAATCTTCACCTCATACCCATACATAATCACAATAGAATTCAAACAATTATGTCGATGTCTTATATACGAAGTTGAAAAGATAAAGCGTTATACCCGTATTGTATTCCTTAATACTACGTCTAACTAGAGTATAATCATTCATAGCTTTGCCGATTATGTTTTCAATATACCGCGACTTGAAGATACGTTAGGGAATGAAACAGTTCAAGTCAAATATTACTAACCTCAAGTTGAAGGATGATGTCGTCATTGTATCCCTTACTTCTTCACATTCTTCAAGTCTTCACGTAATACTTGTAATGTTTCATATCCTAATACTTTCTGCTAGAGCATAGCTCAGTTGAACCCACCAAGCGTTGGTATGTCAAGTTTGGTTGTCATATTTTAGTGAATCAAAACTCATTTTAAGATTCGCTTGATTATGTACTAGAGTCAACTTCGTATAGGTTAGCTTGAAAGTATTAGGATATGAGACATTACAAGTATTGCAAAGACTTGAAGAAGTGAAGAAAGTAAGCCTTAAGCGACAACATCATCCTTCCACTTGAGGTTAGTGATATTTGACTTGAAATGTTTTATTCCCTAACGTATCTTTCAAGTCGTCCATATTGAAAACAAAAGCGTGAAGAATGAACACTCTAGATAGACATAGTATTAAGGAATACAATACGAGGTTTATTGCTTAACCATTAAACTTTGTAGATAAGACATCGACATAATCGTTAAATGCTATTGTGATTATGTATGGGTATGAGGTGAGGATTTCATCCTAGGAAACAATGTTTTACATGTGTTTTAATGAAGTGAGTTCATAAACTTGTTTTATGAATCGAAAAAGAAAATCGCCAGGCGTTATTGGTATTGTTATTCATTGCATATCTTGTGAACAACCTATATGCGTGACTTAGTATAACCGCTCATGACTTGTTTATGTTCTTGGTAAAAATATTCACAAAGGCCTGACTTATGTATTGGTTTGACTTTATTAGTGAAACCGATCTTAAGTAATCACCCGATATGGTATGATCGAGTTTGTGATTTTGTGTATGACCAGGCTCTAGGTAAAGGGGAACCGATCCTAGTTTGAGTACAACACATCACAAAGGGGAATCGATCCTTGTATGAGGTGCGGCAAGTTTTTAGCATAAAGAGGAACCGATACTATGAACATGTGCAACACGTTTTTAGGCAAAGGGGTAGAATCTATGGACATGTGCAACACATATAAGTTAAATACCATATATATATATACGGGGAACTGATCCTAGTACCTAGTCAACCAAATTTTGGAAAGCTAGTGTGACTATGCACAATATTTATATGGAGGTAGAACCGAAACTTGTTTTGGTAGAACCGTTAAACCCATGATTTGTGATTGAGTGTTCTTGATCAATCACATAGTTCTTGAAAGTCAGATGAACCAATTCTAAACTTGTTTGGAAGTGTGGCAAATAGGTTTCAAGGTTGTAAGTATGAAAGAGGACTTACAAAGTAAGGATGTCGACATACTTTGAACATGTCTTTGTAATGTGTATCTTGAATTGTTTAAAGTTATTCCTTAATATCTAAAGGAAGAAAATCCCGGATCGAAACATAAATAAGTTAAGAATATTTTATTTAAGGTTTTTAATTTTATTTTAGGAAAACAAGAATTAGTAATGTGCATTTACTAGTTAAAGATTTTCCAAAGAGATTTTCGGTCATTATTTTGGACAGAGCATTTCCAGGAATTATGGGAACCGAATTTGGAATATATTGCATATCTTGAAAATATTTTCGGTTTTGGAAATTCCTTGGTGTCCAAACTTCCTTGTCTATAAATACTTGAAGTTTGCATTTCTAGCAAAATAATCCTTCGTGATAGCAAACTTTCTCGGTTGTGTTGTTACTGGTGTAGCCGCCTATTTAGAGAGGAGAGTAACCTAATTAGGCGAAATCTCTTACAACCGCTCAGTTTAAAGTCTTCTTTGGGATTTAAAAGTTTTATTAGTACCGTTGGTGGGAAACTAGATAATTGCGGTTTATCTTGTGTTTTCGATTTATTTGATTGGCTAACGGTGGTTGAACTTTGATTGCATCTAGTTTGTTTATGCTTGAGAATCTTCTCTTACGGTATAAGATTCACTCAAACTAGATCGAAGTTTCGACAGGGATCTTTAGACATTTTGTAGTTATAAAGACGATCTTGTGATAATCCATTGTTAACAGACTCCGTTCTATGCATGATTGATCATAAGATATTCAAGTTGTTGTGTGCATGTGTTTATTGAAGATCTAAGAAGATTTGAAGACAAAGAAGATATTGAAGATTTCTGATTTGGGGTTCATAATCTTTGGTGTGCATAATACTTGTTTGGTATAAGAGGATCCAACTATAATCGATTTATCCTTGTGGTAGATTGGATTGATTAGTTGTGTAGATCGGCATCAATACAATTCTTTGTGATTAAAAGTATTGATTGCAAAATCTTAACAATTACTTCGGTAGTTGAGAATAAGATAGATCTAAGAATCAGACGAAAGAGTTTATTGAGATAAATAGAAGAGACTTTGTTGAACTCACATCACTTGGTTGAAGAGAGTTGATACCAAACAGATTTGTTGTTCCTTTACTATTTGGAATACGAACCAAAGGAATTGTTCCAAGTACGTGACTTATTCATAAGTTGGAGGCGTGGGAATACAGGCGGAACTAGGTGAACTATAGGTTTAGTTGCTTGGTCTCAACTATATGAAGTTGGTTTAATTTTGTGTAGCAGCTTAATCCCGAGAGTATTCAACGGGACAAGGTCCCTAGGTTTTTCTGCATTTACGGTTTCCTCGTTAACAAAATCTTGTTGTGTCATTTACTTTTGTTTTCCGCATTATAATTGTTTTATTATAATTAAAGTTGTTAGAGCACTGCTCGGTTGAACCCACTAGCGTTGGTATGTCAAGTTAGTTGTCAATTTTAGTTGCCAAAATGCATTCTTGATTTAGTATACTATAGATAGTTTCGGACTAGATTAAGTCTAAGAAGTAGAATCGAAGCTATCCTTGACTGGATGAAGTTTGAAGACTACAAGAACACATCAACAAGGACTTCTCAACAAAGGTATGTTATAATTGATTTCATTTGGATCCTTGTTCAATTCTACCTTTCTAATCGAAACAAATGCTCACTCTATGGAACAATTCCTAAGACGGTAAATGTACACTTATGTATATATACTCGAGGTTATTTGAGTCACGACTTTTGTGACAATAACCTTTATCCCTGGAAAGGTTATAATGTTATAATGAATGAGCTTACGAATTCAACGAGCCAAGAATCACTCAATTCCGAGTTATAACGATGAAGTTATGAGTGATTTATTAAAGTAACAATTATAAGTGTTGTTGTAACTGTTCTGATTCGTTAGTAGGAAACAATCCATGGACTGCTTGTAACGGTTCACGAACTTGGGCCCAATTACGTGACTAGAAGTCTTTTTAGTCAAATTGGTGATGTTTCCTTATCTAGGCAAGATGGCTATTAATCCAAACATATTTGATTACCATATTAAAGTGTTTGTGATAACTTTTAAATCCTGCCTAAGTTAAAATGTGATTTATTCACATAAATACAATATTTGCTAATTAATTATTTATTTAATTATTTTGGGTAACTTAGGAAAGACTCCCAAAATTAGGAGAGTCTTGAAAAAGGAAAATAGCTTTGCTTAGTTTTCAAGCTATGTTTCACTATAAATAAGGGTTCGTGAGTGCTACACGTTTTTCATCCCCTTTGGAAAATTGGTGTAAGCTCAGAAGGTTGTTTTCCATATCTTCTGTTCTTCGTAAACAAGAGTGAGATAAAATTCTTTGTTATGGGGGATCATAAATCCAAGTTGGGTTTAATATTCGTGATTGATTATACAATTTGTAATCTAGGTTTTTCACCTGTTGTCTATTTTAAGGTTTTCTTCTGATATAAAACCATTCAAGAGTTGTTGATCATAAACCCTAGGTTTTGATAGATTTCAGTTTTCGATCGTATACCAACACTTGTTAGTCGAAATCGGAAGCTAGAAAGAAAACTTCGATTAAGGTATCTAGTAAAAATCCTTAAGAAGTTTTAAACAAGATAACTCTAGATTTATTCTAGTTGTTCTTATTGTAGAATCATTAGGTTTCTCTTCCTATTTTTTAAGAGTATAATAATCCCTAATCTACAAGTTTGTTTTGATATTACTTTTACCTAGTAATTTATTTTATCAAAATAAGCACAAGATTTACAAAATCTTGATTTACATCTAAAGGGAAATCAAATCGGTGTTTTGTGCAAACAAAAGATTGAACTGTATCAATCGTGTTGTTGTATCTTCTAAAGAGAGCCTTGGGTTCTGCTAGAAGATTTACGAGAAGAATTCCTAAAGACAATCAGTGTTGTGCTAAGAGTTCTATAAGTGCTGAAGCAGGTATTAGATCTAGTCCGAATAGGTAGTAGGAAATTGGTGTAACAACTTATAATCAGTATGTGTTTATTCTGGACTAGGTCCCGGGGTTTTTCTACATTTGCGGTTTCCTCATTAACAAATTTTTTGGTGTTTGTGTTATTTCTTTTCCGCATTATAGTTTATTTATATAATTGAAATAATACAGGTTGTACGTTAATCAATCATAGTTGTTAAATCCGACATTGTTTGTTGGATAAGACTTGATTGTTCTTGAACAATTGATTTTGCTATTTTCACATTGTTAGACCGATCCTGACTAACCCTATTTTAAGTGGATCTTTGTGTTGAAATATTCCTTATAGTGATTGTATCTTCAAGAGGTTTATACACGGTGGATATTGAATAGGTTGTGATTAACACAAAAGATATTGGTTCAAGAGTTTCACACGAAAATCAATTGTACAGACTTGTTTCTGTTGAACTTTGATTGTGTTGAAATAAGAGATATTAAACTCTTTGATATACTTTAATCTGGATCGAGTCTAACTGATCCAGTTGATTCTCTAGAAAGTATATTGGAGTAAGTCCTCTCAGATTGCCAAACGAATTGTTGGGTGTGGTTGTTAGACCCCAACATTTTCAAAAGTAAATTACACAAACGTTAATTCCTATTTACTTGATAAGCAATCCTATTGTGTTTGGTTAAGTCCGAACCTTTTTATCAAGTAAACATACTTCGTTGTTGTATAGTTTGGATCTCATATCCATGACGATCACACAAAGTGTGAACCGATTAGTTGCATTGTCTCGACTCGGTCCATAGACAATCACTTTCGGAGAAAGGACTTATCGGTAGGAAAGTTTTAGCTTGAGGTATATTTGGGTACCCTCGCCTTTTCACTTTCAAGCTAACCTATACGAATTATAATCAAGCGAATCTTTAAATGATTTTTGGTTCACTAAAATATGACAACCAAACTTGACATACCAACGCTTGGTGGGTTCAACCGAGCTATGCTCTAACAAAACCTCTCTTGGAAAGGAATTTGAGATGATCAATATTGGTGAATTAAGATTCATTCATGGTATACAAATTCAACAACATAAGGATCGATGTGATTTACATTTCTCAAGAAAAGTATGAAAAAGATATTGTTAAAATATTTGGTCGAATCGTACTCTCAAATTAACTAACTCCTATACCCACTAATGGGAAGTTGCATAAGGATGAGAATGGTTTTGATGTTGTACAAGTCAACTAAAATCCAACCACAACGACAACTTGACTTTAGTGAACGACACATTAGATATGAGGCGGTTTTCGGATATCCATTTTGTGTCGTTTCCTTATGTCTCGGATGTTTTTTTCCACTAGTGAAAGTGGGTCGAAACCTACTCATAGCAGCCTCTAATTTTCTCAAATTTGTAGTGCACTCTTTCATTTGAAAGAGCAAGAGCGGGTTGAAACCCACCCATAACTCTTGCTCTTAGTGGAAGTAATGCAAATTAAACATCATTTATTAATTAATTTTACATAATGATTTTTTTTTTCTGAAACATTTGTTCACTTCAAATTGTCCCCACTTTATATTTGATTCCAATTCCTCAGTTCTCCGACAGTGCTACAGAGACCCTAGTTTTTTACACCACTTTATTATACCCCTATGTGGCATTTTCATCAACCGTTGATCTCCTCCCACCTTACCCCTCTAGGAAAAAAAGGGGGCCTATTTTAAAGAAGGAAAATTTGTCGTTTGGTCCTAAGCCCATATAGTTAGTTATAGTAGGGTCCAACCGGGTTTTAGACTTATCATTAGGTCCATAGTATTTTGAAAATAGCAAAATGACCAGATTACCCTAGTAGTAAAAACGTGTGAACAAAGCACGCACGGTCTACGGTTTTCTTTCCCGTACAAAACCGCAGAAAAGCGGTGAAACATTAAATGATTTCTAACGTTAAACAGAGAAAACTGAAAAACTTCACAGAGAATTCAGAGAGAATCTCAATCATTTTGAGATATAAACAGATTTCAAAATTCATTCTCAACGATTCTGATTTTGTAAACAACGATTCTGATTCAGAGAAAAACCTAAAACCTAGATTCTGATAATGGTTACTAGAAAAATTAAAAGAACAATCGAGAAGAAGAAATAATAAAGGATGATAGTACTGCTCCTAGGTTATCTTAAGAAGAATCAGGAATTTCAAGACGAAAATCAACGAGGACAAATAGTAAAAAGGTTGTAACACAAAAATCAAAGAAGAAAGCTGCTGAAAATTCATCGGAAGATGAATCTCAAGATTTACAAAGAGGAAAAGGAAGAACACAGAGTAAAAAGGCGTAAAATCTGGAAAAAAAAATGTCTTGATTTTAACACTTTTAGTATGTTTTTGTGTTTCGGGACATAGATCCACCAGTACATATGTGAAGTACTGATCAAAAATTGATGAATACCCATCATAGTTTACATGAAACTTCTGGTTTGTGTTTCTAGCACTTAGAATTGGCAGTACATAACTAAGAATAATAATCAAAAGTGACATGCAGTGTGTGTGTGTTTTTTTTTTTTTTCTGATAATTGATGACAACATCGAAGGGTTCAAGTCAAGGTTCTTCATTCTCACAATTTAGAAATTTCAGGATCATGAATACTATAACCAAAAGTAACCAGGTGGGCAAAATGATGATGCTTATAGTAGATATATGCATAGCATTAAGTATTTGGATTGGAAAAGTCAACATTAGACATGTTTTGAACCTGGAAATGTGACAAAGATGTAACAGTATTAAAATACAGTATTTCATATACGTACTGATGGATCAAACTAAAAAAAGTGAGAGAACTATGAAAGAAACGAGAATCTAAGAGTAGTTTCTATGAGTATTCCATATATGTACTGCAGATTTATGAATTACAAATTAACTACATGACAAGAATAATTAAGAATCTATGAGAAACATCATAATCGAAGCACATAATCGGTAATTCATATACGTACTGATGGATCAAACTAAAAAAAGTGAGAAAACTATGAAAGAAACGAGAATCCAAGAGCAGTTTCTATGAGTACGCCATATATTTACTGCAGATTCATGAACTACAAATCAACCGCATGACAAGAATAATTAAGGATCTATGAGAAACAAATGAGAATCAAAGCACATAATACGGTATTTCATATACGTCTTGATGGATCAAACTAAAAAAAAGTGAGAGATCTATGAAAGAAACAAAGACATCAAGATTCATGAACTACAAATTAACCGCATGACAAGAATAATTAAGAATCTATGAGAAACAAGCAGGATCGGAAGCGGATAATACGGTATTTCATATACGTACCGATGGATCAAACTAAAACAAGTGAGAAAACTATGAAAGAAACAGAATCTAAGAGTAGTTTCTATGAGTATGCCATATATGTACTGATGGATAATACGATCTGAAAGTACAAACAAGCCTGATTTTGAAGCGAAAACAGAAAGATAATCAAATCGAAAGCTAAAATCATTAAAAACATGATAATCTAACCAAATAACTGAATAAATACGAACAAGATTCATAAAAAAGAAAGAACAAAACGACCGAGCTCTATGAGTATGCCATATATGTACTTATGGATAATACGATCTGAAAGTACAAACAAGACTGATTTTGAAGCGAAAACAGAAAGATAATCAAATCGAAAGCTAAAATAAGCTAAAAACATGATAATGTAACCAAATAACTGAATAAATACGAACAACATTCATAAAAAAAGAAAAAAACGACCGAGCTCCATGATTCAAAATTGAAACCTTAAAGAAAAACAATAATGAAAGAAGAAAATGAAAAGATTACAGAACATACCTGTAATAATCACAAAACAATCTTCAGAAACCCTAGTCTTCTCTAGAAGCGAAACGGGATCGAGAAAGCAGTGAAAAGAATTTTGGAAACTTTGAAATAGCCTCGCTTAAATATATGTAGGACTATAAGGGTAGTTTAGGTATTTAAAAATTTCACATTATTTATCCCGCACGTGTAGAGGACCTGGGCTTAAAAAAATGGGACCTCCGGTTACTGAACTTATGTGGGTGGACCTGCCACTAACTAATATCACTATACTAGTAGTACCTATAGGTAATTCCTACTTTAAAGAATGGACCAACCAAAAGTTGACACATAAGTGGTATCAACTTTTGGTGTAAAAAACCGGGGGCTATCTATCATTTTCGTCGGTTCACCTCGTTATCTAGTTGGTTTCGCTTGGGAACTGGTTATTTTCTTGAAACCCCCCAGATCTCTTTACTGAAGAAAACCCTGGCATTTTTAGGGGTGACCCCAAACAAATTAGGGGAGACTTTTTTATTCCCAACCCATATACACCGTTAAGGGATGTCCAAAAACGCGAGAATACGTTAATGCCCTTACATAATCGAAAGCTATTTTGTGCCCGATTATTATAAAGCAATCGGAAGCTTAGTAACGATATTATACTACCGATTAATATCGATTTTGTGCCAAACGCCTATCTTGCTTCTATAACAATCGGAAGGAATAAGAACCTCACTAGACTACCGATTGTTAAAGTATAGAAATAAGAAATCTTTAGAATTTTGCAATGGTGAAATTTGGGGCAACTTTATAATCGGAAGTCATATTAACTACAGATTATTCTAGTTCCCAAATTCGAAAAAAAATGACAATTCTACAAAAACAAAATTTGGGGCAACTGTATAATCGGAAGTCATATTAACTACCGATTATTATAGTTCTCAAATTCGAAAAAATTGAGATTTCGCAAAACAAAATTTAGAGCAACTGTATAATCGAAGTGAAAGTACTTCATTTGACTACCGATTATACGGTTTTGTTCTAACAAAATAGAGTCGTTGGAACTCTAAACTCTATATAAGGATTGTATCATTTTACTCTCTATGGAACACAAATACCTTTAAACTCTCTCCAACATCATCTTCAACATAATGGCCCAACCATTCATTAATCCTACGGAGTTCACGATGGAAGAAGATTCATCTTTATGTAGGCGCTATGTTCAATTCTATCCGAGACGAGGAGAAGAACGCAGGCAAGGAGGCATAATGAGTATGAGTTATTTGGGAAAATTCACGAAAAATTCTCGCCGACATCGGCAACCCAAACAACCGTCACTCCGCTGATCTTTTCTCGAGTTGGTTCAATAAACAGACACGTCAAAGAATTCGTCCATTTAACTTATCTTGTGAATCAATATCGATTGAGGGGTGAAACCAATGATGAGGTTATAGAGCGATCTCTCGGGGAATGACGGAGATGGAAAAGATCCAACTTCGTTATGAAGCTCATTTTAGAATCCTTAGGGTGATGGAAAGATTTAATCTGCTCGGGACTCGTCCAACACGTCATGACGCTAATGACAATACCTTGTAATAGAATTGCCGAAGTTCGGTGTAAAATTATGATGATGTGTAGGTGATATTGTTATGAATTTCAAAATATTTATGAAAATCGGAAGTTTTAATTGTTGATCTAACTACCGATTATACTCCAACGGCTAGTTCGTTCAAAAGAAACTAGTCGTGCCTCGAAAACCACACACAATCGGTTGATAATACATATTGATAAACCTCCGATTATACTACTCTAATGAAACTGAAAACTCTGTTGACAAAACATCCTATAATCGGAAGTATATAACAATAAATATTTACCGATTACGCATATCAGGTGATTCGTTCAACCATTCCCTACCGATTGTGTGTAATAATTGTACGTAATTTGATGACGTCTTGTAAAAGTACGCATCAACGGCCATATTTTCAAAAAAAAGAGACGTTGGGACTCTCATCTATATAAGGAGGGTATACTCTTCTTATTTATGCACCAAACAACACATATATAGCATCGTGTATTCTACAAATAGATTTTCCATCGTCTACTCTTGTGAAATAATTTTATATCTCAACTTACAAGCATGGAAACGTTTGACGCAGTTTCAAGATTTGGTCATTGTGAAAACATGGTATCATGAAACAAGACGTGAAGATGTCATAGCGGGAAGGTTAACACCGAAGTATTTTGGGCGAGGGTATATAACCAATTTGTGCGAGAGTATGGAAATAAAGCAAAGATCATTCCAACAAGTTCATGTTCGTTTCCGACTTGTCCAAAAACGGGTAAATGATTACATAACGATACAAAGAGGATGTTTAACACTAGCCACTTAAGCTTGTCGATCCAACAATTTGTAAGTATAACATTTCGGTTATTCTTTTTAAATAACACCTGTGTGTCTAATATTTCTTACTAAAACGAAGTGACATTATTTTATGTTTTTTTATGTAGGAGACACTCGCAAAAAGACAAGACTTAGTGGAAAAGGGTGAAGAATTCACTTATGATGGAAGTTATGAATTCTCGAAGTCCGTCATAATAAAGTATAAATGTTGATTGATGTTTACAATCGGAAGTTATTATTTTATATTGTCTACCGATTCTCGAGAAGATTTTCGCTTTTTTTGTCGGACTTTGGTGACAATCGGAAGATTATGCAATATGTTGTCTACCATTCTGGGAAAAATTTGATTTATTTTTGTCGAGTTTGGTGACAATCGGATGTTTATATAATATGTAATCTACCGATTGTGGGAAAAAATTCAGTTGTTTTGTCTGCCTTACAATCGGAAGATAAATTCAAAAAGTTAATAACCGATTATAATATTGATTGAGTCATTTACAAAAGCTTGTATAATCGGTTGATATATTAAAAATATAACTACCGATTATAGCTTTATACTTCACGATATTTTCCACAAAATTTCAAAGAAAACATGTACAAATAGGGCTTTCCAAAATACATCTTTCAAACATAACGATCATTTATCTTCATCATCCGAGGGAACCAATTCCGTGAGGGCCTTCCGGGAAATCCTCCTTCATGACGCGATCCCAATCCAACATGTTGGTCTCATATTGTTTCAACTAATCGTTACAATGATTCGTTGGGAAGTAATCACTCAAACCACCCAACGGAGGTAATGGGCAATCCATCTTTACTCTTAGACCGATAAAATGCACCTCATTCACAAATGCCATAACAATTATTCTATCTTTAATGATTCATCGCAAAACCGTCCTTGTAGGTGTAAACGTAAAAAGAATGTCCATACCTAGGAGGAACAAAGAAATGTACCACGCAATTCAAAGCGTCCGCTAAGAGATATCCACATTTAGGCATTGTCATCCAATACTTGATCCGATTGTCTTCAATCCCTTTCGGCACTTTACACGCGCAACTAAGTCTTTGAACTCTAGTTCTTTGTCGTGCCTATCTCCTTCCTTCATCATCTCCATATAGAAATCCTTGTCCTTTATTATTTGTACCATCTTAGTTCTTAAATTTTTCCATTGGGTGACATGTTCGTTCACCCACTCTCCAAAGTAACCAATTTGTTCCGTGGCGACGTGAAACCCATAATTGCCATCCCCATCAACCTCGTCGGTGGACAAAACAAATGGAACAATGAGTGGAGGGAGTTGTTTCATTTACTTTTCTATAATCGTGTACCTTGATCGTGTTGGTTTTCCATGAAAATCCCTAGGACAACGAAGAGTACCATACTTCTCTCTTATAGTCACCATTTCCGTTGATTGTGTTTGTTGCGAGTCGCTCATTTGATCAATAACTACGAAGCTAGTTTGGGTCTCCACTAACACAACTTCTTCCACCCCATCGGCTTGACTTACTTGAGAAGGCTTCGTAGAGACCTTTGGACTCACTTGTTGGGCGGTTGGTCCATTTTGATCTTTTCTTGACGACCTCTTTTCTTGGGTTGCGGCTCATCTTCAAATTCGGCTTCCGAACGCTCATGCACCTACACAATATTCTTTTATTAGACAGATGCTCCTTTAATTCTTTTCTTTCAATGGTCCTCGACACTTTGGTGTTTGGCCTACCCGCCCCTTTTGCTTAATAAGTTCATCAACCTCCATTAAACGAGGGTGAAGAGCTTGCTGCAAATCATGCATCAATATTTGCTTCTTGGCGCCATTTGTTGTAGCATAACGCTCATTATTCTTGCACACAATTCCGACTCCATGAACGCAGGCCATCGACTACGAGGATGCTTGGAGTGAAATTTAATTGCTTCAAAATGGATGAATATCATTGATGTCAATCACATCGACGTACCTACCCATTTTATGACGACATGGGAGACCAATACCTATCATATCATTGCAAACACAAATCGTATTGTCGTCATTGTAAGCTTTATACAACTTCAATTGTTCCATCATGTGATTTATTGCCCATTTTGAAACTTTATGAACAATGCCCCTTAGAAGCAATCTTTCCCTTTCATGTTCCGTAGGGAATTTATGTACACTAAATTGCATAGAATTCTTAATCTTTACGAGATTACGATTGGTGAATTCATGGATTGTTTCTTGGATCGACACAACTCCATTTTGACTACCTATAAGTATTTTCTTTAATCGGCCATGAGACCCCTGCGCAATGCTTGTCTCCTCGTTCTTGAAGTTACGATATTCATATGTCCATGCATACACAAACCTCTCCTTAATCGGTAACCATTGTGTTTTACAATACTCAACAGGTTTTGGGTAGTCCTTGTAATATTCTTCCTCAAATTTCTTCAAGTTTCTTTCGTAAATTTCCTCGGTCATTGACCAAACGATCTTGTCCCATGCTTTCATGAACGCTCTCCAAATTATTCCATCCTCCTTCCATTTTTCATCAAATAACCTCTTCTCTTCCTTTCGTTCTTCCGCGGTTAATTTACTAATGCGCTCATCCTCTTCCTTCGACCTCTTGGTACCCTTCCTTGGTTTTTTAGCTTGGAAATGGTGATGGAAATTGTGTTTGAGGTTGCATTGAATGTGCCACGTACATTGCAAGTTTCGGGCTTCAGGAAACACTACCGCTATTGCATGCATTAAGGCTTGATCGTTATCCGTTACAATAACCCTTGGAAAATCATCCCCATTGTAAATGGACCTCAGCGTCTCAGCATCCAAATGAAACTCACGTTGTTCTCATGATCCATTAAACCCCATGCAATCGTAAACGTGTTTTTGTCCGAAGTGTGACAAGCAATGTTCAACAACGTCATGTTATATTTGTTTGTCTTGTAAGTGGCATCTATCAACAAAATTTGATGAAAACACTGAGCCAATTTTATCATTTCGGGATGTGCCAAGAAAATACGTACCACTTTACCATCATTTTCTTTCGTTCTCAACGTGTAGTCGTGTAACTCAACTAACCACTGCGATTGTTGCATGACCGTTCTACCATCCCATTCCGTCCTTTTTATCGTAGCTAGGGCCGACCTAATTGTAGACAAAGAAGACAAGTTGTCGGGGTCGTCCGCTTTATTTTACTTAAGATCGCACTCGCCTTTTGGATACGCATAGACCTCACCGTCTCCATTTCATACGGATTTAACTTCGCAACCATTACATGTCCAATAAGAGTATCCAGATCATCGTGGTTGTGACAACCATTAGCAACTTTAGACATTTTCCAATCTTTACTTTCCTTACCACCGGGCTTATAGAAGACAATCTTAAATGGGCATCCAATCTTCTTTGTATGAGTTCGGTACTTCTTCATCTCCGTCTTCCTTACATACTTATTATTCTTTCCCTCGTGACTCTTTTTCTTCCCACCTCGCTCACAAACCATTTCAAATCTAATGTCCTTCACGCAAGGGTTCTGAACTACCACACACATCTTCTCTTTTTCCTTGTTCACAAGCCATTCCTTTGCTTCCTTCTTACTTACAAATATCTAAATGCGCATATAACAAACCAAAAAATAAGCATAACCATCTAACATACATGATTGGAAAAAGAAAAGATAATTCATGAACATACCAAATCGTTTGCATAGTGTAGGAAGTATCAGGCCTCAAATAATATCGTCATCAACCGCTACAACGACCAGCTATTTAACAACAACACCAAGAAGTTATGCATTAGCAATCGGAAGGAAGTTTAGATAATAAATAACCATTGTAATACAATCGGAAATTTAATACTATACAACATAACCGATTATGAACAATGGTAGTTATGTACGAATATAGTCTACCGATTAACGACATACACAAATGAACAATTCTTACGTATAAAAGCTTCAATAATCGGAGGGCATAAACCAACCGATTATTAAATATCAATAATCGGACGTTTATTTATGTATACAACTTCCGATTGTGAGAAATTGAAGCTTTCAATTTGGGGTTTTTTTCTTATTCGGCAAATAAATACATCAACATATATCCGATTATCGATAATCGGTAGATATTGTACTAAATTAACTACCGAATATATGTCGTTCATGTCATTGAATGCATGCAAATCAATTTTCACGTTCAAAAACACACACAAACGCACATAACATGGATAACATGGGTATTAGAGTTTGTTAACAACATACATGTATGTTTGATGCATCGTTAGCTTCGATCTCGGGTGATTCTCCATTTTCTTCCATGAAAGCGTCCTAGGGTTTCATCTCCATCAAAGTTTGGATCATTCAACATATACCCCAAATCGTCATCTCTAAACGGTAGTGAACCTTGAACTTCAACAACTTCACGTCCTTCTTCGTACCCATCCATGTTTATTGAAGTTTGCAACAATCGGGAGTTGGCAACATATACCCCCTTCTTTTTTTTTTCTTTTTTCTTCTTCTTTTCTCACTCAATCGGGAGATCTCACCTGAGTCAATTTTTTTTCTTCCAAATACTAATATATAGACCCCAGCCTACCGATTACAAGAGTTTGCTTCCGATTATTTTGTGAAACTACCTATTATTGTTTTGGCTAAGAATATTATAGTTTTTGGCGAAGGTTGAATCAGGGGCCACTAATAATCGGTAGGGTTATAAGTTTTAAACTCTCTGGATTATGGTGTATTTCAAAATTCATCACATGAAGGATTTTTGAAAAAACTCATTTTGGGGCAACCTATAATCGGTAGGTTGTGGAACCAATTTGACGTCCGATTATGGCTACATCCAAATCACGAACCACATGGTTATGCCCTGGCTCTCAGTACACTCAAAACCTATGGAATTTGGCAAGGGTTCGATCTGGGCTCTTTATAATCGGAAGGTTGTTAAGTTGTTAACTCTACCGATTATGGTATATTTCAAAATTCATCACATGAAGGATTTTTGAAAAAATTCATTTTGGGGCAACCCATAATCGAATGGTTTGGAATATATTTAACTCCCGATTAACGCGCATCCAAAACACGAACCAAGTGGTTATGGCTCGTTGTGTACACGAAGCAAGTGATTATGGCAAAGGTTGGATCAGGGGCTCGTTATAATCGGTGGGTTATATAATTATATACCCTACCGATTATGGTAGATTTCAAAATTCATTACGTGAAGGATTTTAGAAAAAACTCATTTTGGGGCAACTTATAATCGGTAGTGTATGTAACCTATTAGGATTCCGATTATGGCTACATCCACATTTCAAGCCAAGTGGTTATGGTTCGCTCGCACCTCCGAAAACCTATGGAATTTGGCCAAGGTTGAATACGGGGCTCCTTATAATCGGTAGTCTTACAAGTTGGATAAGCTACCGATTATAAAAAAGATTATTAGCCGAAGTATCTACACAATAATCGGTAGGTATAGTTTCAATTTAACCTACCGATCCACCTTAAACCTACCGATTCACCTTAACCGATTATGATGTTGGCTACCGATTATGTAAAGGCATATTGGCCATTTGAAAAATCGAAGATAAGGGGTAGCTTAGATTTACGTGTAGGTGACCTTTTGTATTTTAGTTTCCTTTTTAATTCGTTTGGGGTCGCCCTAAAAAT
>JAJJWW010012973.1:0-100563 GCA_023531295.1 Papaver armeniacum
CTGCACTACAATAATAATAATAAAAGAATTTGCTTTTTTTTTTTCTTTCCGAAAGGATTAAAGAATGTGCATTTTGATGCTTGGATTCCTCAGAAATCTCAACGGTTTTAAATCATATAAAACGCCTCATCACATAATGCTCATGCAAAAATAGTTCCCTAAGCAACTCTGGAGAGGTGGGTGCCAGTTTAAAATAAGTGGGATGATTCCAGTGTGGTTCAAAATCACTATCCGCAAAGAAGTACTCTGTGAGGCTAGCTTCTAAAAGGAAAATATATTACATTGTTTGTTACATCAGAAGATAAAGCTATCTTCTAACATTAATTGAGTTAAGGCTTCCCTTTCCGAACAAGCTGCACATATAACGCTTTCTACATCAAGTGGTGCGTTTTGACCGAACATAAAGTGTCTTATGGACTTTCTTTATCTTCTTGTCTCTCTTATCCCTCTCTCATCCCTTCTTCTTCTCCAACAAAAACACCCCTAGCAACTCTTCTTCGTCTTCTCGATTTAGTCCGTTTTAGACTAGATTTGAGCATGTTTCTTTAGTTTTTCTTGCTTTTAGGTTAGTCAGTAAGTTTAGTTTAGTTGTTATTATGTTTTTTAGTTATCTACACTATTATGGTGGTTTTTTGTCCTTTTTAAATTTTATCTACGCTTTAATGGCGGTTCTTGGTTATTAGTTTGGGTTTTAAGATCAATAGGGATGTTCTCCAACGACGAAACCTTCATCTTTGTTGTATCTGGCAACGAAATTTCATCATTAATTTATCCAGCGACAATAACTATACTGATGGTTTTTTTGACGATGGAATCTCCATCCTAACTACAAGAGATTTGGAAAAATCACTCCTATTTTTGGAGAACATCTTTCTAAAGAAGAAAGTCAAACAAAATGGATGGAATTTAATTCCGAGAAGAACCATTCTTTCTCCGATTTAACCGATCTTATTCATACTTGTATTTGTTTTATTCCGGTAATCCTTTTCTTTCTCTTGTACGATTTCTTGGTATTGTACTTTTACGGTATGATCTTGTTTCTTTGAACTCTCTTATTTTCGATCTTAAATTTATTTTAACCTCGAATTACCATTAATGAAAAGATTCCTTGTTTATCAAAAAAAAAAAAAAAAAAAAAAAAGTGACTTCAGCCGAATAAAGAATGTTTTTAAACAAGATCATTTGGAGCAACAGAGAGATTAGAACGCAGTGCTTAAAAAGTGGTCATCTTGCAGGCCGTATGCGATTGAATCCTACCCGGTGACAAAATTCGTCTTTGGGAAGACAAGTGGCATTCTCAAGGCTCAATGGCGGAGCTGTGTCCTCGTTTATACAATCTCTCTTCTTCCAAGGGTAATTCTTAATGACATGGTAATATTCATCTTCATTACTAACTCAGAGAAGCTTAAGCTTCATCACAGAAGAAAGATAATACATTACAACCAATTGATTGTCTCAGATGGTTTTTAACAATTGACTAATTCTCAAGATACACGTGTAGAAAGAATAGAAAGAATATCTGGCCAATCATGTGAACAACACGTGAGAAAAATAAAGTGTTATCCTACACTGCTACAAGTCATATCCTGCACCACTTCAGTCATATCCTGCACCACTTCATTAGTGGGTGGAGTTAGCACACTGAGCTTGGCACATATCATCTGAAATCTAGGTCCATGCAAGGCCTTTGTGAAGAATTCTTCTAACTGATTGAGAGTATGAACATAGATTTGGTTGCAGGATTTCCTACAACCAATGAAAATTCCTTCCTAAAACAATATTGGACGATATATTGTTTATTTTTTGAGGCGTGATATTCGACAATGAAAACTTGTAGCATTATAGAAAGTATCTAAGCCTGTGATCACAACATCAAAATAGATTTAATCCCATATAATAATTCTTCCCTCGATTTCTTTTTACCCCCAACACAGTACAGTTACCATCCCAAATAACCTTGTAAATAAAAATATTGATTCTCATTGTGCAATATGTGGAGAAGTTTGTTTAAACTATGGAACACCTCATTTTGAATGCAGTCACTCTAAAGTCGTTTGGAGAGCAATGAACATCAATATCAAGCTATTTCTAATAATTTCAGAAGGGATTTTGAATGGGCAGAGAGTTGCTTCTGTGGTAAAGTGGCACGTTTAGTATGTTTGGCATGCCAATTAGCGTATTGGCGCATCCTTGCCTCTTTTGATGCTGTAGCAGGTTTAGGACGACCTGATTGGTCAATTAAAAGAGGGGCCGACCAAGCATGGGTGTGGCCACACTTCTAGTGTGCGTGTGGTAAGTTTAGAGCGACCTGATTGGTCGATGGGAAGGGTGTTGTCAAGCAACATGGGCCCGGCCTCATTCTAAATGCGTGTGGTGCATTTAGAGTGACCTGATTGGTCGATGTAAAGGGGGCCGACAAGCAAGGGCGTGGCCACACTTCCAGCGCGCCGTGGCAGGTTTAAAGCGACCTGATTGGTCGATGGAAAGGGGCCGGCAAGCAAGGGTGTGGCCGCACTTCCAACGCGTCGTGGCGGGTTTAAAACGACCTGATTGGTCGATGGAAAGGGGGTCGGTTGAGCAGCATGGGTGTGGGCACTTGCAAGTGGGCTGACCGGCATGGCATGGCCACACCTCCCTTGTTGCTGCTCCCATTCCACGGCTCCTTGTTTTATGATTTTGGGTAGGATTTTGCACCTACTAATCCATGACTGATTAATTACCTAGTTCGCCTAGGCTTAATTTCGACAGGCAAGGTCTAATATATCGCGGCAGTCACGCATAAAACCCTAATTTTTGCAAATTAGTCGGGTAAAATCGAATCTTGTGAATTATCACAAAATTGATTGAATTCTATGTGTTGACACGGAGTTATTTAAGTTCATTGCTAGAGAGCAATATGCTTTCCGATTGAATACTTTATGTAAGGACTTATCCTTAATACTTGGAAATTCGTGCTACTTTCTACAGTGAACACATATTGTCATGCCATATCAACATTAAGGGTTCAGCCGGGAACATAGCACGTAAAGCATTCAAAGAAACTATATTAATTGAATAATATAGGTGGTGCCGAAATTTCTGAATATCCGGGATTGTTGCTACATGCACCATTCGGTGGATATATGTTGCTCAATAAATGTGTCTCGTGAAGAGGTTGAACACTCATCACTTTTATATGGCTCTGTTTCTTTGCAGAGTGACGGCACATTAAATGTAGGGTTTTACAAATTTAGCCCTAAAAACCACCATCAACATTAAGTCCCCTGCTAAGCACGTAACAGTGGCATTGTTGCAGGGTAAGCATGAGAGGATAAAAAATCGAAAGGGCAAGACATGAGAAGAGTACAAGTTCGATTGACCTTTGGCAAGAGGCATGAGCAGTCTGTAATCTTTGTGCTGGCGCACTTCTATCTTGGCCACGGAGTACTGGTGCCATGTATTGTTTGTGCAGCGAGCCTTGAATACAATGATCAGTGTTGATGTGGTGGAGCCGTCAACACTATAATGTATTGAGGCAGTATGCATGACAACATAATAGTGAGTGTTGAGTAATTTGTACGTCTCAAAACTAAAAGAAAAGAAGTGTTGAGGCGGTTTTCCTGGAAACACAGTGATGAGTGTTAAGGAATTTGAACGTCTTAACAATAAGAGAAAAATATGTTGAGGCAGTTTGCCTGGAAACACAGTAGTGAGTGTGGAGGAATTTGAACGTCTCAACACTAAGATAAAAGGATGTGTTGATGCCCAGCAACACAGTGGTAAGTGTTGAGGAATTTGTACGTCTCAACACTAAGAGAAAAGGATGTGTTGATGCCTGGAAACACAGTGGTGAGTGTTGAGGAATTTGCACTTCTCAACACTAAGAGAAAGGATGTGTAGATGCCCGGCAACACAGTGGTGAGTGTTGAGGAATTTGTACGTCTCAACACTAAGAGAAAAGGATATGTTGATGCTCGACAACACAGTGGTGAGTTTTGAGGAATTTGTACGTCTCAACACTAAGAGAAAAGGATGTGTTGATGCTCGGCAACACAGTGGTGAGTGTTGAGGAATTTGTACATCTCAGCACTAAGAGAAAAGGATGTGTTGATGCCCGGAAACACAGCGGTAAGTGTTGTGGAATTAGCACGTCTCAACACTAAGAGAAAAGGATATGTTGATGCCAGGAAACACAGCGATAAGTGTTGAGGAATTTGCACGTCTCAATACTAAGAGAAAAGGATGTGTTGATGCCCGGAAACATAGCGGTGAGTGTTGAGGAATTTACACGTCTCAACACTAAGAGAAAAGGATATGTTGATGCCTGAAGACATAGTGGTGAGTGTTGAGGAATTCGCACATCTCAACACTAAGAGAAAGGATATGTTGATGCCAGGCAACACAGTGGTGAGTGTTGAGGAATTTGTACGTCTCAACACTAAGAAAAAAGGATATGTTGATGCTCGGCAACACAGTGGTGAGTGTTGAGGAATTCGTACGTCTAAACACTAAGAGAAAAGGATATGTTGATGCTCGGCAACACAGTGGTGAGTGTTGAGGAATTTGTACGTCTCAACACTAAGATAACAAGATGTGTTGATGCCCGGCAACACAGTGGTGAGTTTTGAGGAATTTGCACGTCTAAACACTAAGAGAAAAGGATGTGTTGATGCCCGGAAACACAGTGGTGAGTGTTGAGGAATTTTACGTCTCAACACTAAGACAAAAGGATGTGTTGATGCACCAACACGTGGTGGTGAGGCCGAGAATTTGTACGTCTCAACACTAAGAGAAAAGGATGTGTTGATGCCCGGCAACACAGTGATGAGTGTTGAGGAATGTGCACGTCTCAACACTAAGAGAAAAGGATGTGTTGATGCCCGCCAAGACAGTAGTGAGTATTGAGGAATTTGTACGTATCAACACTAAGAGAAAAGGATGTGTTGGGGGACCTTGCCTAGCAACACAGTGGTGAGTGTTGAGGAATTTGCACATCTCAGCACTAAGAGAAAAGGATGTTTGATGCTCGGCAACACAGTGGTGAGTGTTGAGGAATTTGTACGTCTCAACACTAAGATAACAGGATGTGTTGATGCCCGGCAACACAGTGGTGAGTTTTGAGGAATTTGCACGTCTAAACACTAAGAGAAAAGGATGCGTTGATGCCCGGAAACACAGTGGTGAGTGTTGAGGAATTTTTACGTCTCAACACTAAGAGAAAAGGATATGTTGATGCTCGTCAACACAGTGGTGAGTGTTGAGGAATTTTTACGTCTCAACACTAAGAGAAAAGGATGTGTTGATGCTCGGCAACACAGTGGTGAGTGTTGATGAATTTGTACGTCTCAACACTAAGAGAAAAGGATGTGTTGATGCCCGGAAACACAGTGGTGAGTGTTGAGGAATTTGTACGTCTCAACACTAAGAGAAAAGGATGTGTTGATGCTCGACAAAACAGTGGTGAGTGTTGGGGAATTTTTACGTCTCAACACTAAGAGAAAAGGATGTGTTCATGCCCGGCATCACATCGGTAAGTGTTGAGGAATTCACACGTCTCAACACTAAGAGAAAAGGATGTGTTGATGCATGGAGAAATAGTGGTGAGTGTCTGAGGAATTTGCACATCTCAACACTAAGAGAAAGGATGTGTTGATGTCCAACAACACGGTGGTGAGTGCCGAGGAATTTGTGCGTCTCAACACTAAGAGAAAAGGATATGTTGATGCTCGGCAACACAAAGGTGATTGTTGAGGAATTTGTAC
Source organism: Papaver armeniacum (assembly GCA_023531295.1). Taxonomy (NCBI): domain Eukaryota; kingdom Viridiplantae; phylum Streptophyta; class Magnoliopsida; order Ranunculales; family Papaveraceae; genus Papaver; species Papaver armeniacum. The sequence goes on from JAJJWW010012973.1 coordinate 5,742, forward strand.
GCCTCAACACTAAGAGAAAAGGATGTGTTGATTCTCAAACACAATGGTGAGTGTTGAGGAATTTGTACGATCCCAACACTAAGAGAAAAGGATGTGTTGATGCCCGGCAACACGGTGGTGAGTGTTGAGGAATTTGCACGTCTAAACACTAAGAGAAAAGGATGTGTTGATCCCCAGAAATACAGTGGTGAGTGTTGAGGAATTTGTACGTCTCAACACTAAGAGAAAAGGATGTGTTGATGCCCAGCAACACATTGGTGAGTGTAGAGGAATTTTTATGTCTCAACACTAAGAGAAAAGGATGTGTTGATGGCCGGCAACACAGTGATGAGTGTTGAGGAATTTGCACGTCTCAACACTAAGATAAAAGGATGTGTTGATGCCCAATGAAAGACAAAGTGGTGAGTCTTGAGTAATTTGTACATATCAACACTAAGAGAAAAGGATGTGTTGGGGAACCTTGACTAGCAACACAAAGGTGGTAAGTGTTGAGGAATTTGCACGTCTCAAAGAGAAAAGAAAAGGATGTTTTATGCCCGGCAATACAGTGGTGAGTTTTGAGGAATTTGTAAGTCTCAATAATAATAGAAAAGGATGTGTTGATGCCCGGAAACACAGCGGTGAGTGTTGAGGAATTTGTACGTCTCAACATTAAGAGAAAAAGACGTGTTCATGCCCGGCAATACTGTGGTGAGTGTTGATAAATATTTACATCTCAAAACTAAGAGGAAAAATATGTTGAGGCAGTTTGCCTGGCAATACAGTAGTGAGTTTTGAGGAATTTGCACGTCTCAACACTAAGAGAAAAGGATTTGTTGATGCCCGACAACACAGTGGTAAGTGTTGAGAAATTTATACGTCTCAACACTAAGAGAAAATGATATGTTGATGCTCGGCAACATAGTGGTGAGTGTTAAGGAATTTGTACGTCTCAACACTAATAGAAAAGGATGTGTTGATGCTCGGAAACACAGTGGTGAGTGTTGAGGAATTTGTACGTCTCAACACTAAGAGAAAAGGATGTGCTGATGCCCGGAAACATAGTGGTGAGTGTTGAGGAATTTGTACATCTCAACACTAAGAGAAAATAATGTGTTGATGTCGAGCAACACAGTGGTTAGTGTTGAGGAATTCTTACGTCTCAACACTAAGAGAAAAGGATGTGTTGATGCCCGGCAACACAATGGTGAGTGTTGAGGAATTTGTACGTCTCAACAGTAAAAGAAAAGGATGTGTTGATGCCCGGAAACACAGCGGTGAGTGTTGAGGAATTTGCACGTCTCAATATTAAGAGGATAACGTGTTGAGGCAGTATGCCTGACAACACAATAGTGGTGTTGAGTAATTTGCACGTCTCAACATATAGATATTTAAAATTTATTGAATATGCCTAATAGATATAAAACATTTAGTTTAAGGATAGTTACTTAGCTCTGTCTCCGCTAGGCATGTCCTTCGCGCATGGTTGGGCTTTGGGTATTTTAGGCTCCCCCGTGAGGGAGTAGCATTAGGTGTTAGTGATGACATCAGGATGATAACAGGTTGATAGATGGACAAAAGTCCCCAGGTCTTTGATGGGATGAAACAAAAGGTGGCCACAACTATGAACCTTGGCTGGCTGCGATCATGATCCTTGACAGGGAGGAGTGTGATGGCTACGGGAACGAACCTTGGAAGGAAGGAGTGTGGCGGATACGGCACGATCCTTGTCAGGAATAAGTGGTGGCTACGACAGGATCCTTGTCAGGAAGAAGTGGCGGCTATGCCACGATCCTTGGCAGGAAAGAGGCGTTGAAGTGGCTTCGGCTCCTGGAGAGGAGGTTAAAGCTTATGGAGCGGAACGCTGAAGCGAAGCGGCTGATGGAGCGAACATCGAGGCAGAGCAACTGGAGAGAACGTTGAAGCGGGTCCTGGAGATAAACATCGAAGCGGCTCATGGTGAGAATTCCATAGAGTGCGCCATTAACCTTTGACTTCAAAAATGAGCTAATACGATATGGCATATGGGAAGAAGGCACACAAATAATGCTGGTCGAAAAGTCATGTTTTTCTCCTCAGGGAAAGAATACGCTTCTTCTATTTGATTTTCCCTTGCAACTCTCGAGCCTCGATTACAATGTTGAAGTCGGAGGCCGCATCAATCAACGTGCTGTCAAAATCGATATCCTTCAAGTGAACAAAGTGGTTAGGAGTCCCTAGTCCATCTATCAATCGTGCTTTCCAGTGGAGAGGTTGGAGTTTGGGAACGGCTTCCTGGGCCGGAAACACTGCTTTTCCCGATATAGTGCGGTTGAGGGATGCAAATATGTCTTGACGCCGCGCCTTGGAGAAATACAAAATCTCACATAAATGTTTCATCATAGACCGCACGATTTTGTGGATGGAGTCCCCGAAATCATGCGGCTCCGACGGGAAGAGGGTCTCGTGAACTCGGGAGGGTCTTGATTTTCTTTGCCTTGATTTTGGAGAAGTCGTTCCCCGATCTTCACGTGTAATGAAATTGGATTTTTGATTCCTTTCTACTAGGCGTTCAGGAGCAACGCGAGCCTCCTCATCTATAAAGGAGTGTCCTGCTGAAGTGCTTGCGTCGGATGTTAAAAGTATTCATTGTTAGCTCCATCTGGGGTTATCGTGACTCTTGTGGTAGCCGCTCCGTTAGTGTCTTGGAGAAAATTGGTATGCCTTTCGAGTTATAGCCATGTCTGTCTGATCCTTACGAGAACCTTTTTATCTTTCCATCAAATCAACAGTGGTAAGAGGAGGTTGGCTTCCTCTGGATCCTCCAGTCTCTCGTCCAGGTGGTGGAGTGGCGGCGGCTCTGGTGACAACTGGAGGTGTCACGCTTGAAGAAATATTGGGGGTGGTAGCAGCGGCTCTGGCTCTGGTGACTAGAGGTATAACGCCTGAAGGAACATTTTTCGCGCCGCTGGTGTTGATAAGTGGCGTATTAATGCCACTGGAAGGAACGTTAATACCGAGGATGATTTCAGCGCTAGTGTTTTCAGAGTTTGTTGCTGATCCGGATCTGAGTTATACCATTTTGAGATCAGGATTGAAAATGGACTTGGAAATTGGAAATTGATATTGCAACCGAGAGATTAATCTCCCAATTGCCGCCAATTGTTTGTGGGTGGAAACTATTTCATTGGATTTGGTAATTTTGGGTGTGTGGATGAGAAACAAGTCTAAACCCTAAACAGTGCACTGCACGGGAGTACTTTTGATTCGAGATATCAATCTGTACAATCCTGGCCTAAACCAAGAATTGGCCATTCCAGGCTTGACTCGGTCACAAAGTGAAGGAGAAGGGTTTGGTCTTAGGGGAGGGAAGCGAAGAAGGTGTTGATACGTAATGGTTAATTATGAAGGTGTGGTTGTTTTATGACTTGTATCAGAAAGTGGAAATGGCTTGCAGAATGAAAAGCTTTCAGTTCTTTGGTGATTTCTGGATATTATGTTGTTCTCTGACCAAAACTTGTTTTTTGGTGGAAATAGATGAAACCTATTTATACAAGTCATAATAAACGTATCCTGGTCTCGTAGGAAGTGGGAACGATTAATCGATGGAAGACTGGAGTAACGTGTAACTGTCAGAAATCGTGCTTCCACGATGAAGGAAGTGGACCCGTTTACACTCATTACTTCTTGCCGCCACTAACTGTCCATCTTCTTGACACTTTCTTATAATGGGCGTACTGCACGCCGCACGCTATATACCGCCAGACCAATACCCTGATGAGTATCCCCTAATTTGTGACATGTTTGATGTCTCGAGTGTTTTTCGTGAATAACGTGTAGAAGATTGCTACGTGTGGCAAGTCAAAGTCAAGAGACTTGCCATAGGAAAATAGCATGTGATGTTATTATGCTTGCCTTGGCTGGCCGCCTAAACTTTCCATGGGCCTGTCAATTCCTTGGCGAATTTGGACGACTGAGATTGTAGCTTATGAGAAAGGATGGCCATTGATTATGGCCACATCCTATTGTATAGCAAAGTGGCGCCTGACGTAGCCATGGCATAGCGACATGCCGATGTGGCGTAGCCGTGGCAACTATTTTAGCATATTGGTGTTAGACCTAAATGTGGCATGCCAACATTGGCCATGTTTCCACAACAATCCCAATGCACTAGGAAACGTTACTTGGCTTGGTTGGCATAACAACTTTGCTTGAATTAGGGTTTTGTATGCCAAGACCCTAATTAGTGCATGCGGCATGTGGCATGTGGCCGTGGCGCATCGACGTTTGTGCAAACGGTGCCACGGCCATATCGAAAAGAACCATAGCCGTGCCATCATGTGGAAACGGCCACATGAGTAAAGATTTCCACGGGTGGCTATGATATGGCGTCATTATTAGGGTTTCGGGTCTTGCACGGCTCGTGGCATGTTGTAGGGGGCCCGCAGTGGCATAATTTTGCCACGACTGGAAATTAGGTTTCGACCATGCAAGGTCATGTCTCTCGGTTAGGATAACCACATTGAAGTCTGTTATGGCGTCGGCCACGAACGAGATGATGGGTTGGCACATAAGTGCACTATTTATGGTATGTTGCCACGTTCGTCATGCTTCGTGGTAAAGTGGCACGTTTAGTATGTTTGGCATGCCAATTAGCGTATTGGCGCAACCTTGCCTCTTTTGATGTTGTGGCGAGGTTTAGGACGACCGATGATGCGTGTCGTAACCACAACAAATTAATCAATATTTTTCCACTTAGTTAACAAGTAATATAGTGTAGTCAAGTTCATTCCCACGAGGAGCAAGAGTTTTTGATTGTCTTATAATGTTACAAGGGGGTTTGTTTTAAAAAGCAAAATAAAATAAACAAAGCAATTCAAAGAATAAGTTGAAATCAATAAGAGAGACAAGATCAAGGAATCCTTCTTCATTGCAAAACAATGATTCAAGTTATGTTCTTTTCCACTTTTTATTAGTCACGGATTATCACCAAACATAGGTAAAGCAACTAGATCAGTGCTAAACCCCTAAATCCCTTGTATCACGGATACGGAAGTTCTCGACTCTTTGGATTCTATTTACCAAACCACCTAGTAGTAGATCACTCAAGATGTAATTTAAATAAACGCATGAAGATTTATGAACTTATTAGGTTGATATTAGTAGTTAGACTCTTAGATCAAGGTCTACTTGCTAACGTTGTTTTCACACACAATTGCTCCACGGAATCCCTCTGCTAGGTCTCGTGTTTGCTACACTACGGGAAAAATCATCATTTACAACACTGTATTAGGGTTGTAGTACCCCTACTACAACGCTTTTTTGTGTATTGTGTAGGTGGGGTATTGTAGAAAGTCCAAGCTTTTCCACAATACTTGACTAAGTGTTGTAAAGGGTGATGTGATTCATGGTTCGACAATATTTTGCCAAAGTTGTGATTCTCTTTCGATTTTTTTAGAAAGCCTAACACAACTCTTGCTTGTGTTGTAGGACTATCTTGGACAACAAAGGATGTGTATCGTAGAAATATGTAACACAACACTTGTATAAGTTGAAGGACTATCTTAGACAACCTAAGATATGTATTGTAGAAATATGTAACAACTCTTATTACTATTATGAATAAGATTTGCACTACACTTGTTATAGTTGTAGAACTATGTTGGACAACACCAGTTATGTCGTACATACATTCTTTCACAACCACCGGTTCGTGTAGTTGAAATATGGAACACAACTCTTATTAGAAGTTGTGTGCATAAACAATTTTGAAAAAAATTATAGTCAAACCGAATTGCCGAAAGTATTTCACGTTCATAATTTCATATTAACTCCCAAAGGTAACACATTTACATTCATTCAAGACCCGCCACTCTAATGGCATTACCTAGGTAACTTCAGATCACCTTGTATGAAAGTGTTGCGCAACGAAAGAAAAGAAAATGATAGATTCTTTTAACATGACTAAAAATATCATATATCTATCATACAATCAGACAAGCACTATCATACAAGCACACTCCTCCCAGTATCCTCAAGCTTTGCCATATCTGACTTGCCAATCTTATTCCGAAGGCTTGACATCCAATCAATTCGAGCACTGATATTGCACAGAAAAAGAAAACACACATAGACAATGAGCATAGCTCACAAAATCCAAACTTACTGAGAAGGAACTAATTTAGAGCCAATAGTATAAACATACCTGAAGCATGTAAGATTTACAGGTGCAATGGGTCCCTTTTGGCAGTCCAATGTAAAATACTCTGGTTGTCAAAAAAATGTAGCTTTAACATTTCCAAACCAAGTTGGTAAATCAACTGCAAACACAAAGCACAAGAAATAGTAAATTAAATTTAGATTAAATCCCACAAAGCACAAACCACAAAACCCCCATATTCAATCAATTATTACCCAAAGACATTGATAAGTCTCAATTCTGATGAAATCGCACTATAGAACTATAATGCATCTGCGACGGAATTCCATTATTTCTAGCAATTTGTGGTTGTTCATCGACATTATAACCCAAAGAAATCAATAAAAACTAAAGTGAAAGAAATAACACAAGCAAGCAGCCTTAGCAACCCTGAGATCTTTAGCACCGAGTTCTCAACCATTCAACTGCATTCAAAGCCATTCAAGAAACTTGAGTGCTTGAAAAACAAAGAATAACAAAATTGGATTTTTGCAACCTCAAGGTCATAATGCTTACATCTTAAACAAACACAAACGGGCCCATATATTCTTATATTTCGGGAATGCAAGGAAACAATTTATCCTTATCTCCGACGTCCAAGGAATGTAACAATTTTCAACGAGTTTGGAATTGTATGTAGTATGTACTAGCGTAAAGTCTAACACCTAGACTTTTGAAGTCAAATATTAGATGGCTAATTGAAATGAAGAGTTTTACCATTTTTGAAATGAGCTTTGATTTGTTGCTGCTGTTATTTGAAATTGAAGATTTCTCCTTTACTTGTTTCTTTACAAATTTCCAAGAACAACTTCAAATACAAGTAAAGGACAAATTCAAAGCAAGTTCATAAACATGTTTTTATTGTTGGGAGGTCATTCATCTTGGTAAATAAACACTTCCCGCACCACAAATACAAACGACAATTCAAAGAAGTTCATAAACGTGTTACCCGCATTCAAAAGTGAAAAGAGCAAGGAATAAAACACATTGGGTAAGCATAAAAATTAGGATAATTTACAAAAACTTTCCACATCGAATGACTTACTGGGAAAATATATACCGAACTCAACACCGGCTCTATTTCAAGTTCCAACCATAAGTTAATGCTCTTAGAAACTCATAAAGCATCGGAGCCTCAGAAGGCCAATGACAATGAACAGCTTCCTACGGATTCCAGTTTTTCTATATGAAGCAGCACAGTTGTCTGCTCTAATGGGATGTAATAATGAACATACTGCAACAACTCAAATGATTATAGCACAATAGGAAATGCATACGGACTCGTGAGCCACCTGACGAAGACATGTATAAGTAACTAATATGAGTAGGAAAAAAAAATCACCACAAGGAATGACCATGTACAAGTGACCAAACACAGTTTGTAGTACTTCTAAGATTGTGTAAAAAATAAATTATATCCACTAATTAAAACTATGAAAAAAATCAAAACAAAGTTAGTAGAATGTAGATTGCAAATGAATAAAATGACCAGAACACAAAATTAGTAAGTGTATGAAACTAGAAGTTCTTACCACACATTCAAATTCATCAGGGTCTACTCTGAGTTTCGATGGTTGTATGTTTGATTGGTAGCCCACAACAGCTGCTTGTGCAAGCTTCCCATTGATGGCTTCAACTTGACTTTCAGATTCAACCTAAGCATTGACAACCCCTTGTTGGGATGAACTTCAACATCTGCATAAAACAAGAAACAAAGTTGTTGTTTTTTGTAACTAACTCGATCCACAGTAAGCAAAGTTTTCTTGGAATATGAATGTAAACAGCCTATTATGCTACCAATAGGATGCATCTGTCAAATACTTAAACACAAGAAAACAACATATTGAACAAGGTTCTTACTTTGAATTCCTCTTAATTTCTAAACCGCAACAAACTGGCCTTGGAGTTTGGATGCCATCCATGGAACCTTAGGTTTGGCATTCGCTTATACCATCCATATAGCTTTCATCTTCCTCCTCTACTTTTTGAATCTCTCAGAACTTGACTTTCTAAGAGTTCCTTCATCTTCCCAACGTAATCTAAAATAACCAGAGAGGATAAAAAATACAAAATCTCAAATCTCACCAAAATCCAACGTCAAACAAAGGGACAAAATCGAAAAACCCTTAACTCCCATTCTATCAAACAACTTCAGACTTTATGAAACAAAAATTGGAAAAGTACTCTGTACTACCACACTTTGTACCACTTTCCCTACGATGATTTCCATGAAAATTTAACAGAGTTGTCCTGACATGTCCAGCCATAACATATCAAAAATTCACTTGATTCTAACGGTTCATTAAAAAGATATACACACTTCAACATGGCTGCTTTCAGCATATAACACACAGAATTCAGTTACGATTATAACAAACTTTGGGGTACCTAAACTTATCATAACTTCATGAAATTTTTACAGTAAGTTTATTACATATAGGTAAACAACATGTTAAATATTCAGCTTCATACGATTTATGGATATTGAGATGCACCCATTGAAAATAGGCTGTTCAGGATATAAATTCTGCAGAATGTAGTCATAGATTATGCAATCTTGGCAGTAGTAAAAAGTACCTGATCGTCATGAAACTTTTACTGTATCATTATGAATTAACGAAACACAACATACTAAAATTTCATCGTATTCCAACGGCTGAATTTAAAGATATCATTAAAACTAAAAACAGAGATTCTAGGGTTCACAAAGTTAAATTATAATCAAATCATGCAGTTTATTACCAAGAGCTTGTTAAACTAAAATTAAGCCAGAAATCAAAGTACCCAATCCATATTTTCATTAAAAAACATGGTTTGTATTGAAAACCCAATAATTCATGAAGAACCCTAATTTCAAAATTCTCAAATCAAGGCATTTATGCATGAAATTGATGTTCCTTAGGAATTACCTATTGTTATCTTCAGATTCATTGTCTTCTAATTAAACACCAGCAGCAGCATCTTCTGGATCTTGTTTCAACAAAAAACCTCCTCTCTGATCCGTTCATAATCACTACCAGCATACCTATCTCTGAAACACCATCACATCAACCACCTCTTCCACCAGTTCAAACACCAACTCAAACCCTATTTTCAGAACCCCCATCATAATACAACAACATCTCCTTCATCTTCAGTTCTTATCCAACTTCAGACATCTCAGATTCACTTCACAACTAAACCAGCATCAACCCTAACTTCACCATTCTTCAAATCTGAACCAAACCCTTTATTATCATCATCTTTTCTTCTTGATTCTCAACAGCAAATCCGAACCCTGTAGATGCACATAATGAATCTGAAACCTTATATCTACAAAATCAGCAGCTTCTTTGAGACTCAAAAACATCATCAATAGTAGATATAATCGATCTACTAGTTTTTGCACAGAGAGGGTGAAAGAGAAAAGTGAATTTTGTGAGTTAGGGTTCCTTCTGAGTGAGGGAGGCGGAGAAAATTAGAGAGATGAGACGTAAGTGAAAGGAAGTGAAGTGAAAGGATTTACTTTTGATGTTTTATCTAAAAAGATTTGGATGGTGTAGATTTGCTTTGGGATGTTCATACGGATTGCAGAAATTAAGGGACGGTGTAGATTCGTTTTAGGATCTTTCATACCATTGAGAACTTTGTGTGTTCTCTTTGTCTTGGATTCAAACTCGTGTATTCGATTTTATTATCAACTTTCGTTATGAAAAAAATCCAAAAAATATATCAATAAATTTAAGATATTATTATCGACCTTCAGTTATAAAACAAAAATCCAAAAATATATGGGAATAAAGCGAAAAAATAAGAAAGTGTGTTTTTTTGTGCTTTCTCTTTGCTTTTGTGCTTTCTCTTTGTGCTTCGGTTTGAATTTCGACTAGTCACATAGGTCTTGAGGAAATTTTGACTAGTCATACAAGTCATGAACTTAAAATGTGGTATAACGACGTACAAAATATAAACCAAGAAGCTTCGGGTGGGTTCTGGCTTCAAACTTAGAAGGATACATCATCGAAATCGATAAATATGAAGCTCAGTGTCGATTCGAAGTTCAAATATGGTATAACAACATACAAACTATGAACCAAGAAGCTCCGTATGGGTTCTGACTTCAAACTTATCAGGATACATCATCGAAATCGATAAGTATGGATCTCAATGTCGATTCGAACTTTAAATGTGGTGTAACGACATACAAACTATGAACCAAGAAGCTCTGAGAGGTCTCTTACTTCAAACTTAGCATGATACATCATCAAAATCGATAAATATGAAGCACGATGTCGATTCGAACTTCAAATTCAAAAGATAATGACATATAATCTATAAACCACGAAGCTCGAGAGGTTCCCGACTTCAAACTTAGCATGAGACATCATCAAAATCGATGAATATGAAGCTTCCGGTGTCGATTTGAACTTCAAATTCTAGATAACGACTTACAAACTATGAACCAAGAAGCTCGAGAGGGTTCGACTTCAAACTTAGCATGATACATCATCAAAATCGATGAATATGAAGCTCAATGTCGATTCGAACTTCAAATTCTAAGTATAACGACTTACAAACTATGAACCAAGAAGCTCTGAGAGGGTTCTGACTTCAAACTTAGCATGAGACATCATCAAAATTGATAAATATGAAGCTCCATGTCGATTCGAACTTTAAATTCAGTATAATGGCATACAATCTATAAACCATGTAGCTCTGAGAGGGTTCTGACTTCAAACTTAGCATGATACATCATCAAAATCAATAAGTATGAAGCTCATCAATGTCGATTCGAACTTCAACCTTGGTATAATAACATACAATCTATGAACCAAGAAGCTCTGAGAGGGTTCTGACTTCAAACTTAGCATGACACATCATTGAAATTGACTACTCTAAGTCAGAAACTTGGTAAGAACGACTAATCCATCCATTTACTGAGTAAGATTCCTTAGAAATATTCTACGAAACCTTAAACAAACCTTATTTCGCATATGTATGCAAAAATGCCAGAGATCGAAACGGCCGCGAGTTGACTACTATAACTCGAAACTTGGTAAGAACGAATAAACCATCCATTTACGGTGTAAGATTCCTTCGAAATATTCTACGAAACCTTCAAAAAAACCTTTTCTCGCATATTGTATGCATACCGGGCTTCGAGATCGAAACCGGCCGTGAGTTGACTACTATAAGTCGAAACTTGGTAAGAACGACAATTCATCCATTTACGGGTAAGATTCCTTCGAGATATTCTACGAAACCTTTAAAAAACCCTATTTCGCATATTGTATGCGTATCAAGATCCGAGATCGAAACCCGGGCTGTGAGTTGACTACTCTAAGTCGAAACTTGGTAAGAACGACGAATTCATCCATTTACAGGTAAGATTCCTTCGAGATATTCTACGAAACCTTAAAAAAACCCTATTTCTGCATATTGTATGTGTACCAGGATCCGAGATCGAAACCTTCCCGTGAGTTGACTACTCTAAGTCAGAAACTTGGTAAGAACGACAAATTCATCCATTTAGGTAAGATTCCTTCGAGATATTCTACGAAACCTTAAAAAACCTTATTTCGCATATTGTATGCGTACTAGGATCCGAGATCGAAACCTGCCGCGAGTTGACTACTCTAATTCAAAAATTCGGAAGAACAAACGAATCCATCCATTTACGGGTAAGATTTCTTCTAGATATTCTACGAAACCAATTAACAAATCAATTGATTACTTATCCCCTAACTTATGTAAAGAGTCAAGAAACGATTACTTATCCCCTAACTTTCACTAGCTTTAGATCAATTAACAAATCAATTTAGTTAGCCACCCAAACAATCTATCAATCAACCATGAATGTATAAACATTCCTATTAGTAAAAACAAACGATAATCATGTGAAAAACTTCAAGATAGAATTGAAAAAAAAACTCAAATCATATATTAAGAACTAGGAATTCATCCTCAATCAATAAGAAAATTATCTACTCATGTTTTTGAAATTCACACAAATAATTAAAAGGAGAATTTTTCAAGATAAACACAAATAACTAAAAGAAGAATTTTGAAAAGCAAGCAAAAACACAAGTGTTGTGTGAGTCAAAAAGTGTGTAAAAGTGTGTAGAGAACTTCTCTATTTATAGGCTTCAATGCTCTCCAAATCATCCAAGGAATAGAATCCTCATTCCATAATAACACCACTTTCCCAATTCGAGCCTAATTCCAATTTCAAGTTCAATTCTCCAAAGCCTCCAAATTTTCATCCAATTCCCAAATCTAAGTTTTCACACCCATGAGAATAATCCACAAAAATTGTAATTTTGGTCGCCTGAAAAGTTCTTGGGATCACCGGAATTCGACCGGAAAAGTCACCGCCGGTCGCTGTTATATTCTTTTCGGGAACAAAATATTGTCACTGTCTAGTTAGAATTAACTGTCAAACTACAGTCTTCGTCAGTCAATGGGTCAAGGGGAGGAGTAGTCAGACACCGAGTCAGCAACAAATCAGATGACCTGACTTGTCTAAATGGTCTTACTGTCTTGGGTTGAATCGGCTCATCGGCTGGTATTGACTTGACTCAGCCGAGAAATGATTTCAACAGAGTCTCCCCTGTTTCTGGCTATTTCCCGACCAAATTCAGGACTTTCTTCACCTGTTAAGAACCTATCACATACATCGAACATTCGCAGTTTAATTCTTTTCTTCTGCAGCAACTCATTTATCAACAGCTTTCATCTTCATCCAGCTCAATTCTGCAACAAAGATCAATAGCAGCAACTTCGTCTTCTCTATTGTAGATGCATAGCCACCATCATCAATCTCACAATTTTGACAACCAACAAACCCCATCTCTCTGTAGAAATTGATTTTAACTCCATCCACAACTTCATATCGATAACAACATCATTCTTGTAGTTGTGATACTCAGTTCAGTCCATTAGTTTCTGAGATTTCTAGCAAACAACATCAGCTACATCTTCCTTCTTATCTTGACAATCTAACCGAACCAATCAGTCAACCACCTCCCTGAATTACGTATACCAACACCCAGATTCAACAACACCGCCAACATCATTCTTGGTTCAATTCCTTCACCACAGTAAACCCTAACATCAATTTCTCTTCCATCGTCTAAGCAAACCCATTTCCAAAATCAACAACAAACCCCATTTAATCACTATTAAATCAAACCCAGACACAGACTCAATCCAATCTTCCATTGAGTTCTCGATCTGATTCATATACGTCAGTAGCAGAAACCCATCGGAATTCATCATCGCTCTTTTCGATTCACAATCATTCTCGAGTTCTGCCTACAAAACCCGAATCACCATCTTCTTCATTCTTAGATTCAAACACCCATCGATCTCTTCTTCTTTCTTTTCCCCTTTAATTTCATCTCTCAATTCACTCGTTCTCGATCTCAACAAAGAGCGGGCCGTGTACGGCTCCCATTGTTCCTCTCAATTTCGAGATACATAAATGAACTAATGATTGAGAGAAAACATCTCTCGAATTTAGGGTTGTGTAAGTAGGTTATATTGGATGTCCTGTCATCTTGATAAGGGCTACTTAACTAACAACCCCTTAAACTTTGGCTCAGTTCCAGATAGTGTCCGCCCATAGAAATGACAATTTAGCCCTTTTTGCTCAAATTGGATGATTTCTTTTTTTTTTCTCCATATGACTCCAGAGTACCTAATAACTCAAAAACACGCGTAAAATACATAGTTTACAAGAAAAAATAGAACACAAAGCATAAACTCTAGATAGTAAATACGGTGTATTCTACACCTATCAAATTCCCCCACACTTAGACTTTGCTAGTCCTCGAGAAAATCAAACTAAAACTTACAACTTCAAAGCGTTCCAAACGTCCCAAGCATCCAAAGAGGTATGAGGACATAGAGTTTCGCGTAGCTAGTAATAAGAAGTTAGAAATACTAAAGAACATATTCTCATTCTTAAATGTTGAGTGAGAAATAACCACACCATAATGAGAGAACGCGTGTTTGAGAACGATCAATAAGCATTTCACCTCGACTTCTGCCTCACCAAAAAGGTTTTTATGATAATTGCACTCAAAAAGACGGCTTTTTATGGTTCTCACATGTGTGCAGGTAGGAATGAAGAGAGAGAAATCCTGCAACACGTTGAATGGTGGGAAGGACAACTTCCGAAATATTTTTAAAAAACCACATCTTTTAACATTTTGAAAAACCATTTTTCTGACGATCTCTAAGAAAGGAAATCAACCACTATTATCGAGGATGAGATTACTTACTCACCTTCACATCCGATCGCCAATTATGATAACACCACTCTCACAGCATCCAATAGAAACGCCTTCCGCTCCTCGTCTTCATCTTCTTGGTCTTCGTCTTCGGTTTAAACTATTGATGATAAACTCTCGAACTTCGTAGATCCTTGACAATTTGTAACCTTTTTACCTTAAATCCTTGTCGCTTGAAACTTCCTTATAGATTTCCTTCCCCACGGCTTATTAAATAAAAATAAAAACAATGATAAATTTTTCTCTTGTCTCATTTTTTTTTTCTTTTCTTTTTTTCGATTTTTTTTTTTTTTTTTTTTTTTTTTGGAAACAATGATGGAGATAAGAGAAATATAATACAAAACAAAGTGAAAATAAAACAAACCGTGGCCGTGGGAGAAGTATTTTCCCGCTTAATTCTTCACAAGTTGTATCGCCTCAAAATCATAAACTTCAACAATTCTCATCTTTTGATTCTCTTTGCTCGTAAATAAGTCTTCATACTTGGATATAGAATTACCTCATTGTATTGTAAGTCTTCAACATATATGTAAAAATCTGCTCTTTGTATGTTGCTTTACTTGAATTTGAAATTTGCTCTTTTTCTCGTTTCGTTGCTTGTAAACCTTGAACTTCTTCAACTTTCCTTGTAGATTTTGATGTCGCTCCTTGTTGATGATGATGGTGTTTCTATGGATCCGTTGTTGTCGAGAGAGAGAATGGTGTTAATCGTAAATCGAACTACAAGAAGCAGGCCTTCATCTATAGACGTCACCCTCATGATTGACAAAATTAGCACTCAAGAGATCAAAGAGTAGTGCTTCTATTTGTGGGAGGTTGGGTAGCTCACCATTCTACCCGAATTAACGTACGGTGACACACAACTCAAAAGAAAGCTCTTTAGTCATCTACAAAGAATATTTGGTCGGTGCCTCACATGATATAAATACGGGTAGTACTAATGATTGATCACAACTCTAATAATGCATTTCTCCTGCTCCTAATTTGCATCACCGGCATGATTAAATCCATTATTTAACACTCTAACAAGCAAGAAATTTGAATGTAGTTCCCTAACACTTCCAAGTTCAGTTATGTCGGTCAGAATTCTCTAAGTAAACATACCTAGAAGTATGCTAGTGACTCTAAAATCTCTACAAGTTGAAGGTTTTATGTAAAACTTTTTTTTTAAAAAAATACATGCTTAACCACTCCCCCGCACTTAAACCTTACATTGCCCTCAATGTAATTGAATCGTCCTAGTAAAGTCAAGGTGGGAAATTTTAACATGATATGGAACAAGAAAAATAAATAACAAAATAAAAATCAAAAGGATAAGAAATACAAAACCTATGGGTTGCCTCCCATGAAGCGCTTGTTTTAAAGTCGACGACCCGACTTAGCTCTTGTTGCACATTAATCCTCCAGAGGGAGTAAATCTCCAAATGGAAGTTCATCCAAATTCACATAAGCGATGTTCTCATAGTATGGCTTCAATCTATGGCCGTTGACCTTGGAAACCGAGTTGTCTCTAAGACTAGTAATTTCAACTGCACCATAAGGAAAAACATTAGTAACAACATATGGTCCAATCCAACGGGACCTTAACTTTCCAGGAAATAGTTTAAGGTAAGAATGATATAAAAGGAATTTTTGTCCCACTATGAAGCTTTTACGAGAAATCATCTTGTCATGAAAAAGCTTGGTCTTTTCCTTGTAAATACGGGCACTCTCATAAGCATCATTACGTATCTCCTCTAGCTCATTTAGTTGTAACTTCCTTTGCTTCCCCGCTTTATCATACTCCATGTTGCACTTCTTTATCGCCCAATAGGCCTTATGTTCAAGTTCAACCGGAAGATGACAAGCCTTGCCATAAACTAACCGATATGGATACATACGAATCGGTGTCTTATACGCCGTCCTATACGCCCAAAGTGCATCATTGATCTTAAAGCTCCAATCTTTATTTGTTGTATTCACCGTTTTCTCAAGAATGGACTTGATCTCACGATTTGAAATTTCCGCTTGTCCACTAGTTTGTGGATGGTAAGGCGTACCAATCTTGTGTGTTATGTTGTACTTCTTGAGGAGAGCGTGGAAAGACTTATTGAAATGTGAGCCTCCATCGCTTATCACCACTCTTGGTGTACCATGCCTAGTGAATATGTTTTCTCTTACAAAATCACAAACAACTTGAGAATCATTTGTTTTGGTGGCTCTAGCTTCCACCCATTTCGAAAAATAATCCACAACAAGAAGTATATAAAAGTTTCCATTCGAATTGAAAAAAGGGCCCATAAAATCGATACCCCACACATCAAAAATATCAACAGCGAGAATTGGTGTGAGTGGCATTTGATTTCGGGCACCTAGATTGCCCGTTCGTTGACATCTATCACACGATTTACAAAAAACATATGAATCTTCAAACAAGGTGGACCAATAAAATCCACTCTCGAGAACTTTGAGAGCGGTACGTTTAGAACCAAAATGACCACCACAAGCAAAAGTGTGACAAATGAGAGAATGGATTGAAATTCGGAGTTAGGTACGCACCTTCGTATTATTTGATCAACGCCATATTTCCATAAGTATGGTTCATCCCACACATATTTCTTAGCTATTTTCTTAAGTTTCATCTTTTGGAAGTTATACATTGTACTAGGTACCTTTCTTGTCACCAAGTAATTCACTATATCCGCGTACCAAGGTGTTGATTCTTCCAAGGAGAAAAGTTGTTCGTCCGGAAAACGGTCTTGTAATGGAAGTTCTTCTTGAGACATAACAAGTATACTAACATGATCCGCAAAGGTATTCTCCACACCTCTCTTGTCTTGAATTTCTATGTCGAACTCTTGTAGCAATAGGATCCACCGGATTAGTCTTGGCTTAGCTTCTTTCTTCTTTATTAAGTGTCTTAGTGCGGCATGATCGTAATACACAATAACCTTTGTACCCACCAAGTATGATCGAAATTTTTCCAATGCAAAAACTATAGCCAATAACTCTTTCTCCGTGGTAGAATAGTTGATTTGTGCATCATTAAGGGTTCTAGATGCATAATAGGTAATGTGGGACAAATTGTCCACTCTTTGACCCAAAACGGCTCCGACCGCATAATCACTAGCATCACACATTAATTCAAATGGAAGACTCCAATCCGGTGACTTGATAATCGGCGCACTTGTCAACATTTCCTTTAATTTGTCAAAGGCATCCTTGCATTCCTTGTTGAAGTCAAAAGGCACCTCCTTTTGTAATAACTTGCACATCGGCATGGAGATTTTGGATAAATCCTTGGATAAACCGCCTATAGAAACCTGCATGGCCAAGAAATGAACGAATCTCCCTTACCGAAGTGGGATATTGTAAGTTTCTTATTAAATCTATCTTTGACTTGTCCACTTCGAGCCATCGAGATGACACAATGTGACCAAGTACTATGACGTGGTTTACCATAAAGTGACATTTCTCCCAATTAAGAACAAGGTTTGTGTCTATGCATCGTTTAAGAACTAGTTCAAGGTTTTCTAAACAACTATCAAAAGAATTTCCATAAACACTAAAGTCATCCATAAATACCTCGATGATGCGCTCCACATAATCCGAGAATATACTTACCATGCATCTTTGAAAAGTAGCCGGTGCATTGCAAAGGCCAAATGGCATTCGTCTATATGCAAACGTTCCAAACGGACAAGTGAAAGTGGTCTTCTCTTGGTCCTTCGGTGCAATAAAAATTTGGTTGTATTCCGAATAACCACCCAAGAAACAATAATGAGAATGCCCCGCTAACCGCTCCAACATTTGATCAATGAAAGGTAAAGGAAAGTGATCCTTTCGGGTTGCGGAATTAAGCTTTCTATTGTCAATGCATACTCTCCAACCGGTTTAAACTCTTGTAGGAACAAGTTCATAGTCTTGATTTCTAACAACCGTAACTCAGGACTTCTTTGGTACCACTTGTACCGGACTAACCCACTTGCTATCGGAAATTGGGTAGATTACCCCCACACTTAGCAATTTGAGTATCTCTTTCTTCACAACCTCCATCATGGGAGGATTAAGCCTACGTTGAGTATCACGTACTGGCTTCACGTTCTCTTCCATTAGAATCCTATGCATGCACATGGATGGACTAATTCTTTTGATGTTCGCAATTGTCCACCCAATAGCCGTTTTGTGCTCTTTCAAGATTCTAAGCAAACGGTCTTCTTGTACCGGTGTGAGGTTCTTTGCAATAATCACCGGAAGCTCATCTCCATCTCCCAAGAAAGAATACTTTAAATGGTCCGGAAGTGGATTCAATTCTATCTTAGGCGCCTTCACAATAGATGGTACAAGTAATTCATCATTCATGGGTAAAGAAATATACGAAACATTACCCTTTTTAGCTTCTTGCAATGTCGCCAAGGCACCAAAAATCTCCACCAATTCCTTGGAGATTTCAATATCCAAGTTAGACAAGCCGTGGATGTCCAATTCAATGCTATTTTGCAACACCACATCAAGTTCATCCTCTTTACTCAATTCCCCGGCAGCGGTGCCAAAATTTGATGCGTGTCGTAACCACAACACATTAATCAATATTTTTCCACTTAATTAACAAGTAATATAGTGTAGTCAAGTTCGTTTCCCACGAGGAACAAGAGTTTTTAGTTGTCTTATAATGTCACAAGGGGAGTTTGTTTTAAAAAGCAAAAAGAAAATAAACAAAGCAATTCAAAGAATAAGTTGAAATCAATAAGAGATACAAGATCAAGGAATCCTTCTTTGTTGCAAAACAATGATTCAATTTATGTTCTTTTCCACTTTTTTATTAGTTACGGATTATCACCAACCGTAGGTAAAGCAACTAGATCAGTGTTAAACCCCTAAATCCCTTGTATCACTGGATACGGAAGTTCTCCACTACCGGATTCTATTTACCAAACCACCTAGTAGTAGATCACTCAAGATGTAATTTAAATAAACGCATTAAGATTTATGAACTTATTAGGTTGATATTAGTAGTTAGACTCTTAGATCAAGGTCTACTTGCTAACGTTGTTTTCACACACAATTGCTCCACGGGATCCCTTCAGCAAGGTCTCTTGTTTGTCACATATGTAAAGAGTCAAGAAACGATTAATTATCCCCTAACTTTCACTAGCTTTAGATCAATTAACAAATCAATTTAGTTGGCCACCCAAACAATCTATCAATCAACCATGAATGTATAAACTTCCTATTAGTAAAAAACAAACGATAATCATGTGAAAAACTTCAAGATAGAATTGAAAACAAAACTCAAATCATATATTGAGAACTAGGAATTCATCCTCAATCAATAAGAAAATTAGCTACTCATATTTTTGAAATTCACACAAATAATTAAAAGGAGAATTTTTCAAGTTCACACAAATAATTAAAAGAAGATTTTTGAAAAGCAAGCAAAAACACAAGTGTTGTGTGAGTCAAAAACTGTGTAGATAACTCTCTATTTAAGGCTTCAATGCTCTCCAAATCTTCCAAGGAATAGAATCCTCATTCCATAATAACACTGCTTTCCCAATTTGAGCTTAATTTCGAATTTCAAGTTCAATTCTCCAAAGCCTCCAAATTTTCATCTAATTCCCAAATCTAAGTCTTCACACCCATGAGAATAATCACACAAAAATCTGTAATTTTGGTCGCCTAAAAAGTTCTTGGGATCACCAGAAAAGTCATCGCCGGTCGCTGTTATATTCTTCTCGGCAACAGAATATTCCGTCACTATACATTTAGAATTAACTGTCAAACTAACAGTCTTCGTCAGTCAATGGGTCAAGGGGAGGAGTAGTCATACTCCGAGTCAGCAACAAATCAGATGACTTGACTTGTCTAAATGGTCTTACTGGCTTGGGTTGAATCGGCTCATTGGCTGGTATTGAGTTGACTCAGCCGAGAAATGATTTCAGCAAAGTCTCCCCTGTTTCTGGATGTTTCCCGACCAAGTTCAGGCCATTCTTCACCTGTTAAGAACCTATCACATACATCTAACATTCACGGTTTAATTCTTTTCTTTTGCATCAACTCATTCATCACCTGCTTTCATCTTCATCCGCCACCCCCGCACCTCGATCAATAGCAAGCAACTTCGTCTCTCCATTGCGAGATGCATACCCACCATCATCAATCTTACAATTTCGACAACCAACAAACCCCATCTCTTTGTAGAACTTGATTTTAACTCCATCCACAGCTGCATATCGATAACAACATTATTCTTGTAGTTGTGATACTCAGTTCAGTCCATTAGTTTCTGAGAATTCTAGCAAACAACATCAGCTACATCTTCCTCCTTATCTTGACAATCTAACCGAACCCATCATTCAACCACCTCCCTGAATTACGTATACCAACACCCAGATTCAATAACACCGCTAGCATCATTCTTGGTTCAATTCCTTCACCACAACAAACCCTAACATCAATTTCTCTTCCATCGTCTAAGCAAACCCATTTCCAAAATCAACAACAAACCCAATTTAATCACCATTAAATCAAACCCAGACTCCATTTCTTCACCTACCACAGACTCAATCCAATCTTCCATTGAGTTCTCGATCTGATTCATATACGCCAAGAGTAAACCCATTGGAATTCATCATCGCTCTTCTCGATGCACAATCATTCTCGAGTTAGAGCTACAAAACCCGAATCACCATCTTCTTCAATCTTAGATTCAAACACCCATCGATCTCTTCTTCTTTCTACCCCTTTAATTTCATCTCTCGTTTACTCGTTCTCGATACCAACAAAGCAGTAGCTTTTGTGCGGCCATTGTTCCTCTCAATTTCAGATGCGTAAATGAACTAATGATTGAGAGAAAACATCTCTCGAATTTAGGGTTGTGTAAGTAGGTTATATTGGATGTCCTGTCATCTTGATAAGGGCTACTAAACTAATGCCCCTTAGTTCCAGATAGTTTTCGCCCATAGAAATGACAATTTAGCCCTTTTTGCTCAAATTGGATAATTTCTTCTTATTTTTCTCCATATGACTCCAGAGTACCTAATAACTCAAAAACACGCGTAAAATACATAATTTACAAGAAAAAATAGCAAAGAAAGTATAAACTCTAGATAGCAAATACGGTGTATTCTACACCTATCAAATTCCCCCACACTTAGACTTTGCTAGTCCTCGAGAAAATCAAACTAAAACTTACAACTTCAAGGCGTTCCAGCGTCCCAAGCATCCAAAGAGGTATGAATACATAAGAGTTTCGCGTGCTAGTAATAAGAAGTTAGAAATACTAAAGAACATATTCTCATTCTTAAATGTTGAGTGAGAAATAACCACACCATAATGAGAGAACGCGTGTTTGAGAACGATCAATAAGCATTTCTCCTCGACTTCTGCCTCACCAAAAAGGTTTTTATGATAATTGCACTCAAAAAGACTCCGCTTTTTATGGTTCTCACATAAAAAGGTAGGAATGAAGAGAGAGAAATCCCGCAACACGTTGAATGGTGGGAAGGACAACTTCCAAATATTTTAAAAAAACCCACATCTTTTAACATTTTGAAAAACCATTTTTCGACGATCTCTAAGAAAGGAAATCAACCACTATTATCGTGGATGAGATTACTTACTCACCTTCACATCCAATCGCAATTATGATAACACCACTCTCACGGCATCCAATAGAAACGTCTTCCGCCTCCTCGTCTTCATCTTCTTGGTCTTCGTCTTTGGTTTCAACTATCGATGATAAACTCGAACTTCGTAAATCCTTGACAATTTGTAACCTTTTTTTTACCTTAAATCCTTGTCGCTGAAACTTCCTTATAGATTTTCCTTCCCACGGCTTATTAAATAAAAATAAAAACAATGATAAATTTTTCTCTTGTCTCATTTTTTTTTCCTTTTCTTTTTTCAATTTTTTTTTTTTTTTTTTTTTTTTTTTTTTTTTGGAAACAATGATGGAGACAAGAGAAATACAAAGCAAAGTGAAAATAAAACAAACCGTGGCCGTGGGAGGAGTATTTTACCGCTTAATTCTTCACAACTTGTACCGCCTCAAAATCATAAACTTCAACTTGTATCAACATTAAGGGTTCGTCTGGGGAACATAGCACAGAAAGCATTCAAAGAAACTTATATTAATTGCATAATATAGGCAGGGTGCCGAAATTTACGTAATATCCGGGATTGTTGCTACATGCACCATTCTCGGTGGATATATGTTGCTCAATAAATGCGCCAAAGAAGAGGTTGTACACTCATCACTTTTACATGGCTTTGTTTCTTTGCAGAGTGACGACACACTAAATGTAGGGTTTTCCAAATTTAGCCCTGATCTAAAAACCACCATCAACAAGCGCTCAATCTGTTTCTACTGCCCCTTTAGCAAGGTTGTTGGACCTCCACCCTTATTACCAGATTGGACCCATCTGGAAATCTTCCTGGGCCTGGTGATATAGAATTAGGTGGTGCTCAAGCTTTTTCTTCGGTTCCTAGCTCATCCACCATGCCGTCTCTTCGTTGTGGTGAGGGCTCAGTACTCGTGCCCCATGCTCGCTCTCAAGCGATTGGTGTAGTTATTGCTGAGTCTGAGAAGGGTAAGCTTCCTGAGAGCTTGAGCCTTGGTAGTTCTTATGATGCTACTCTTGAAGACATTTTGCGGGACTCAAAGGGTCCCTTTTCTGCTGAAGCTGATCGTCATCACTTAGATAGCTCTTTTGAGGTAGCTTCACAGTTGGATGTGTTTTCTGCTCAATATCGTGCGGCTAAGGATCTATTCTTTGATCCGGACTGCCTTCGCTCCAGTTAGAGCTTTGGAGAAATCCAAAGGGGTATCATCCAAGAGATTGAGGCCTTCATACACACCTACGCGGATTTCCTTCCTCGTCTTTCGGCATTCTCGAAGTGCTTTACCTTACTGCTTCGTAGTTCATTTTGAATCTCCGTCTGTCCTTATGTTCCCCTATTTTCAGCTTTGCAAACAAATAGATGTTGGTTGCACCTTGTTCTAGTTCTATATGGCCAAGTGTACTCATTTGAGTGTTCTTCTGGAGCGTGCTCGTCAAGAATATGCCCTTGTTAGCGTACAACAACCTTCGTCCAGTGATGCTGCTTCTGCTGTTAAGATATCTTCGTTGGAGGATGATTTGAGAAAGACTCATAGATCCTTGGAGGCTTGTCTGTTGGATCTTGAGAGAGCTAAAAATGCTGCTAAAGTTGTTGATGATGGGCGCAAAGCTTCTGATTCTGCCCTGGCTTCTTTCCCTTAGCTTTATTTTTATTTTCGCTTGGTTGCATAGTCCTGAGACAACCTACGCCTGCCAGCTGGTAGCTCTAGTGAGGTTAGACATCTCCGGGAGCAGGTAGCCAAGTTGACCTCCGATGTTTGGTATTATCAGAAGAAGTCTGACAGGTTAATGAACGTGAGTGTTCATAACGAGGCTCAACTTTCTCTTGAATCTGCTCATAACTCGGATCTTGTGAAGTACATGGATTTTCTTCGTAAAGAATGTGATGAATCCCTTAACTGGAAAGAGGGCCTCATTTTAAAGCAAAAGGAGGATATTTCCTTGGTCTAGAAACGCCTCCTAGCCCAAGAAATTATACGTAAGAAGTATCATGCGGATTTCGAAGATGCCTGCGCTTCCTTAGCTAAGGTTACCGCGGAACATAATGTACTATCTTCTGAGGTCTGTTCTCTTAGGAACAGACTTGTTGAGGATGGTTTCGTGTCCTCTTCCATGTCACATGCATCTTTGGTTAAAAGGCTGGAAGAGTGAGAGAATGTGTACCAGGTCCTATTCTCTGGGAATGCTTCGCTCCGGATTGATGTTGATGATATTCAGACTGAACGAGACACCCTTGTGGAAGATCTCGAAGCCGCTGAGGTGGACCTTGCTGAGGCCCAACATAGTTTAGAAGAATCCCTTAGCCATGCAGGAGGTAGCTTAGGGTCCTTATTTTCCAACAACATTCTTTGTATCCTCCGTTGCTTCTTCACATTTCTTACACCCTTTGTACTCTCAGGTCTCCAGGAGAAGGTGGTGGGCGTGAATGCCAAGATCAATCATCTTGAGGGTCAAATATATTCTCACCAGTTTGATTTTGCTGCAAAGTTCAAGGTTGAGGCGCTCCAGTTAAGCTAATGATCATCTTAGTGCTCAGGTGATAGAGCTCAATCAGAAATCAGCCTCCGATCCGCGGCCCAGACTCCCAAACGAAGGTTCGGCCGAGAAGTCGGCCATTGATTATATCAATGACGCCTTTGCGGAAGCTGAACGTCAGGTTGAAGGAGTAGTCTTTCCTCGTCTTCCTTACCCTTGATTTTGTTGTTTCTTGCTTTGTTTAAATAAGCTCCTTGTTCTATTATGCCTTCAGCTGAGGCATATTTTCTGCCATTGGTGTCTCTTTTATTTGAAACAATGTTTCGTGATAGTTTGAACCTTCGTTATCTGCAACTTTTAAGACACGTCAGTCATATTTTGGTAACATTATTACTTTACCTATGTTATTGCATGAATATTTTGTTTGTAGACGTATTGTGTCTAGTTGATCGCACATTCAAGTCACCACGAGGTGCTAGTTATGTTTAACCTTGGGTGGAAGATTCATCGTCCTACCTAAGTATCATTTGTCTAGAAGGTACTGTGGTGGCGAAGGTCCTTATGTGGGCAATAGTTTTCCTGTAACCCTACGCGTTCAGCGCGAAAACTGCTTTACTTCGACAATGTATCTCTATAGGGGATATCTTACTTTATCTTATTGCCTCATGAAGGGAGATATTGCCCCGAGGATCCTAGTATTGACATATGCGCAGCTATGTCTTGCCTTGTCTCATCGTCAATCCTGGCGGAGGGTGTCTATTCTAACCCAATTTGTATCTAATCAAAATTTAACTTTCTTTTAGCAAAAAGTTTCTTTCATTGATTAGTAAAGTTTATAATACCTTTGATCAGGGATAGAACATGGTAAGCTATTGCCCGTTCCCTTCTTCTCCTGAGTAATCACCATTCTCTTATGGGTAGTAATTTTTTAGGTACATTGCATTCCAAGGGTATTGCAATACTTCACCTTTGAGGGTCCTTAGGTAGTATGACCCTTTTCTAGCGATGTCATGTATGATATAGGGCCCGTCCCATGTTGGAGATATCTTTTCCCACTTCTTCTTTCTTTGATATGGTGGTATCTGACATAATATGTATTCTTCGACCACAAAGTTTCTAGGGATGACCCGTTTGTTGTATTCGCGATCTAGCCTTCGTTGATAGGTTACCATCTTTTGCAAAGCCACTTCCTACCTTTCTTCAAGATCATTGAGCTTTTCCAACATTAGGTCCGTTGTTAGATTCTTCTCTCATGCCTCCGTTTTTGTCGTTTGAAGTATTATCTCCGTTAGGATTACCGCTTCGGCTCCAAAGGTTAGCAAGAATGGAGTTTTTCTCGTGGCCTCCCTTCTGATAGTTCGGTAGGCCCACAGGACATTGTGCAATTTTTCGCACCATCTTTTCTTGTATGCTCCTTGCTTTTTCTTCAAGTTCATCGCTATTTTTTTGTTACTTTCCTCCGCTTGTCCATTGCTCTTAGGGTATATAGGAGTAGACTTGTTTTTCTGAATATTGAAAGTATCGAACAACATGTCAATGTTCTTTCCTTGTAGTTGCTTGCCATTGTCAGAGACTATGGCGGCTGGTATCCCGAACCTGCATATGATTTGCTCAAACAAGAACTTAAAGACACATGTGTCCCTAATTCTTGCCAAAGCCTTTGCTTCCACCCACTTGGTGAAGTAGTCCGTAGCCACAATAAGATATTTCCTTTTCGAGGTTCCCTCTATCAAGGGTCCGACAATATAAACCCCCCATTTGACAAATGGCCAAGGGCTGATGACTGAGTTAAGCTCCATTGTTGGTTCTTTAATTTTCCTGGAAAAGCGTTGGCATGTTTCACAGCGCTTAGCCACGTTCTTTGAATCTTCGTCCATGCTTAGCCAGTAGTATCCTTATATTTTGGCTTTGACCGCCAAGGACCTTCTTCCGCTATGATTGCCGGCATCTCCGTTGTGTATATCATGGAGTATTTTCCTTCCTTCGGTTCGTGAGAGGAACCGCATTAAAGGTCCAAGAAATGACCTTATATACAGTATTCCATCACGAAGGCTATACATTGCTTCTTTTGATTCTAGTTTCCGAGCCTCTTTGACATCTGATATTAAGGTGCCTTTGTCGAGGTATTTGTGAATTGGAATTATCCAATCATCCTCTGCTTCGACTTCGTTATCTTCGTCTGACATGGATTGGACTTTGTCAGATTCTTCGACTTCGTCATCAGGTTCTCTTGCTTCTTTGTCTTCTTTTTCCTTCTCAGCTTCTCTCATGGCTCGAGTTTGAATGGCCAATACCTCCTCAGCACCTGAGATTGGTCCTTCTATCGAAGGTTCATATATCCTTCCGATTTTGACGTAGGTGGTACTTTTATCCCTTATCATTGATGATATGAATGCTAAGGCATATGTGTTTCTGTTATCTTTTCGACAGACATGTCTGAATGTTACGTTACTAATCTTTGACACATGCTACTGTGCTAACTTTAGGTACGAAGATAGCACTGGATCCAAAGTTTGGTATTTGAGCTCGATTTGTCTAATAACTATATGTGAGTCACTAGTCAAATGAACATCCGATAAGCCATGCCAAGCGTAGACCATGTATGACTGCCTCGTACTCCGTGATATTATTGGTTTATTGTTCGAATTCTAACCTGAACGCATAGATGAGTTGGTTTCCGGTAGGGGTGGTTGTTACAATCCCTTTGCTTGCGCCCTCTCCATCGAGGAGTCGTTACGAATATCTCCCATCTTCGTGAATTCTGAGGTTCCAGGAGATCTTCTGGTTCTTGCTTGTCTTCCTCCATTCCGGGGATGTCGTCTATCTCTCGGATCGTCATTTTGAGAGGTAGGTCCGCCAGAAATTCTGCAAAGATCTCACAGTTTCTCGGCCTTCCTAGTTTCTAAAATTATGTGGAATCATTTAATCATGGAATTCCATTTTTCCACCCTTCCAATTTTTTTCGTGCTATCGAGGATTTGACCTATCTAAGCCTTCGTGAAGAATCGGATGGTATGTGCGTCAAAATATATCCTTAGTTTTTGTGTTGCCACTACTAAGGCGTATATGTTGCTCCACCTTTGGTGTAGTTACGCTCCGCTGAACCGAGTATTTTCACGATGTAGTAGATGGGCTGTTCTCCTTGTCCTTTGTCTCGTATCAAGACCGCGCTTACAACATAGCTTGTTGCTACCAAGTATAAGGTGAGTATTTCACTGGCTCGCTTCGTAGGATGGTACCGAAGCCAAGTATTTTTGATCTTTTGAAAGCTTCTCGCACTCCATGGTCGACATGAACCCGATTCCTTTCCTTAATGTATTGAAGCATGCTTTGCATTTATCCGATGATCTTGCTATGAATCTTCCCATGGAGGCTAATATTCCATTTAGCTTTTGTACTCCTTTTAGTGTTTACGGAGATGGCATTTCCATTATTGCTTTGACCCTTTCGAGGTCCACTTCAATTCCTCGCTTAGTCACCAAGTATCCTAGGAATTTTTCCGAGGTTACTCCAAACGTGCATTTCTCCGGGTTTACTTTCATGTGAAAGTTTCTCATGGCTCCAAATATTTCCCTTAGGTATGACAAGTGGTTTTTTGCCTCTTTGATTTTGACAAGCATATCGGGCCCACATATACCTCCAAAGATCTTGCCTATCCATGGTTTAAAGATTTTGTCTACCAATCGCCGGTATGTTGCCAGCGTTCTTTAGTCCAAAAGGCATCCTTGTATAACAATACAAGCCTCGTGGGGTAAAAGAACGCAGCATGATCCCGGGTCTTCTTCTCGCAAGGGCGATTTGGTTGTAACCAGAGTAGCCATCCATGAAGGATAACCTCCGTGACCTTCGGTTGCATTGGCTAGCTGGTCAATATTTGGCAGCGGGTAGTTTTCCTTGGGGCACGCCTTGTTGAGGTTTCTAAAGTCGATGCAAATGCGCATGCCTCTGTTCTTGTTAGGTACGATCACCATGTTGGATATCCACGTGGGATACTTGACTTCTCCTATGAATCCTGCTGCTAGTAGATTTTGCAACTCCTTTTCTAACGCTTCTTGGTAGATATCTGCCACCTTGCGGATACGTTGTTTGAATGGTGGTATTTCCGGTTTAAGCCGGAGATGGTGGGAGACCAAATTTGGGTCAATTCCAGGCATGTCTTCCATTGACCATGCGAAGATGTCTACATTATCCCGTAGTAGCCTTTGTAGCTGCATGTCCTCGTCCTCTTCTAGTAAAGTTCCTATGTTGATCATCTTTGGTTCTGCCTCCGTTCCGATGTCGATTTTCTTTGATGGTTCCACCGGTGAGAAGGTTTTTTTGTGAGGACGTTGAGAAGTTTTTTTTATGTAATTGTCATTTGGTGGAGACATCTGCTGCTGGTGTTGCGGACGTAGTTGCTTCCTGAACTGAGGGGGCTTCGGGCACTTTTAAACCTCCGTTCTTTACTTCACTGGCATTTTCCTTTCGTGTTGCTATGCGGAAACTCTTTATTCGTTGAGTCTGACCTCCGCTAGATTGCATAGCCTTGCATATTGTTGATCACCTTTGATTTTCATTTCCCCTATGGGTGTAGGGAATCGAAGGTATTGGTGATAGGTCTAAGTTGTTCCTCTCTACCGATGTACCCATAGTCATCCCATGATGACATTGTAGGGCGAATGTGCTTCCACAACACAGAACCTTGTATTGGTTACTAAGGGTCCTACACGTACCTGCAAAACGATTTCTCCTTTTGGTCTAGAGAATGCTCCATTGAAACCATATTATGCAAGTGGACGAATCCATTTGCTCAGCCGTCAGACCCATACATAAGTAGGATTCGTAGAACAGTACATTTAACGAGCTGCCCCCATCAATAAGGACATTCGTAACGTTCCACCCATGTATTGGTAGAGTGATCACAAGTGGATCATTGTGCATATCGAATTCCTGGTTGACATCCTTTGTTGAGAATGTTAATGGCGTAGCCATCCATTCTTCCCAAGTGCTAGCAGGTGGTCCGCCTAGCTTGAACACCTCGTGGGCTTCTAGGCTTCTTCTATTTCGAGCTAACTCGAGGATATCTTCGATTAGATCTTCCTGACCTCCGTTGGAGAAGGTGATCATGTTGAAGTATTTTTCGTCTTGATGTAGTTCTACCCTTTTCTTGGGGATACCTCAGTATCAGCTGGTTGTATCTGTACGTACTCCATGAATTTTCCTTCGTCTATGAATTTCTGAATCGTGTTCCGCAGGTGATAACATGTGTCAGTTGTATTCCCGTAGTACTGGTGGTACTCATAGTACTCCTTAGCCTCCTTTGTTTTATCCGGTTGCTTTCCCCTAGTGTTAGGTTACGGAAAGCCCGGCTTTGCTCCTTCCTTGCTTAAAATGTGCGAGAACATTATGTTCAACTTCGTGTAGATTTTATATACAAATTATTCTCTTCCTTTTCCTCTTTAGCCATCTCCGTATTTGGATCTTTTATCTCGAGAGATGGTTCTGCCCCTAGCTTCGTTTTGTCGCTTAGGTATCTCCGGAATTGGTTCCAGAGAGTTGGTTCGCTGCGGAGCTATGGTTGTCTTTATTTGCGCCCTGGGGTTGTCCTTATGGATTTCTTCAAGCCTGATGTAACGATCATGGACGACCCTAAGCTCTCCTTCGGAATAGAGAGCTAGGTTTTGAATCTCCATGAAGATGGCTTGAGGTTCTATCAGGTCTGTACTTATAGCAATTAATGTTAATTTCTGGATTGACTTTCCCGATTGCTTCGCATGTCTTCTGCCACATGTCTGTGTATTGCATCAATATTTCGCGGGGTCCGATAGCTAAATCAAATAGCCTATCTAACTCTGCCTTTGTTGACTTGTTGTACATGTATGTCTCCAAGAACACCGTAGACAATTGCTCAAAAGAGTCAATTGAGTTTGCTAGCAAATT
Organism: Papaver armeniacum; assembly: GCA_023531295.1. Classification (NCBI taxonomy): domain Eukaryota; kingdom Viridiplantae; phylum Streptophyta; class Magnoliopsida; order Ranunculales; family Papaveraceae; genus Papaver; species Papaver armeniacum. The sequence continues at coordinate 36,164 of JAJJWW010012973.1, forward strand.
TTCATACCATGTCAATGCTGATCCTGTCAAGCTTTCAGGAAAGTACCTACAAAGTACTACCTCATCTCTTTCCCAATGGCCAAGGACGTGAGTGTAGTATCGTAGGTGAGCTACAGGATCCGAGGTACCATTGTATGCTTGGAACGTAGACTGGCATTTTGGCAGGATAGGCCTCAAAATGCGAAAAGACAACAAAGATGTTGTGCTTCATGGAGTACTTCTTCTATCCTTGCGCCCGCGTGTCCAGTTTTACATCCTTGTATTTCTTTCCGCATTTTCTCCATTTGCTCCATGACCATGTTCACATTGTGAGCATATCTAGACAATGTCTCGTCGTATTAGGACCGAGAGGCTTGTATGTTGGATCTGTTTCATCCGGATCATGGCGTGTTCTCCTGGCTCCCCTCGGTGGGTTAAGATTAACCCTTCGCCTTCCTAAGATAGCTCCGTTCTCACGCCTCTTTAGCGGAGGATGAGTTTGGGAACCTTCGATTTAAGGCCAAAGATATCTTTAGATTCTGGTTCTCCCGGGACATCACGTGCATTGCATCCTCATGCCCTTGCTACTGAGTAACAAAGCTGCTACTTGTGCTGCCATTTGATCTTCATTGTGGATTCCACCACCCTGAGGAGTAATGTCGGCCAGATCCTCAAAGTCATCCACTCCTTCTTCTATGACTAGAGCACGGATCCGGTCGAATTGGAGTTAGGTTCTCCAACCCTCGTCTCGTAGGAGCTAAGGTTTTGGGTAACCCTGCGTTGGCCGCAGGTGGCTTCGTTATGTTGGCGTGCTCCGGTAATGGCATGCCGTAAAGTGGTTGGGCTCCCGATGTTTTTCCTATCCCTTCAGCAGGAGTAGGTGGTTTGTTAGCAACCGTTCTTCTTGCTATTTCACTTTTCCCTCCCTCTACTTTTGTTCTTTGATTTGCTTGAAATAGCTTTTGAGATCTTCCTCTCGTAACTGCTGGTCGCGAGCTTGTTGGTGCGTCGCTTGATTTCTGCATCTCTTCGACTTTTGTTATCCCGCGGTCTCAGAAAAAACGACGTACAAAATTTGCTACTTGGGTGCCTTCGTCGAAGGTAGCAATTAATGCTCTAACACAGAAGACAGCTAAGCACCTTTTTCAGAAAAGGGACTGAAATGAGGTTTGGAAATATGGGTATTAAATTTTTATGACACCCTTGGAAGAAACAACCTTAAACGTTGAAAACCAATTAAAAAGGGGTGTCAGATCTCCAAAAAAACAAGGTGGTTAAATGCTTTAGAAGATCTTTTTTCCTTAAAATCTTATCGAGATTCCTCCGCAAATGAGGTACTGCATCTAAAGGATGCCTGTCAAAAAGGTCGTTTTTAGTATAAAACAAAAGTTTTAACGTTTTGTGAGCACGTTTTTTGCGAAAAACTTTGTAGATCTGTGATGTGGTAAGTCTTTAGAGGCTATGAACTCCAAGAACATATGTAAAAATGGATGAACAAATTACTAGAAAGTGATATTCATCGTTGTAGAGCACGGATCTCTTCATTAAGGAAGATACGTAAGTCAAAAATAAAGGAATATAAAAACTCAAGCTGGTGAGCAAAACCTTCTAGCGCCAAACTGTGACTACAAATTTTCCCATAGTCTATGTAATGTATACAACTCAGATAATCGAATACTAAGTAGTATTGATGCCTCTGTTGAACTGATAGTGCTAAGTAGTAAAAGACACTCAAGATCACAATAATAACTAAGAACACAAATATAATGTAAAAGCTACTATGTTATCATGAGAAACAAGAGATTACGTGGTTCGACTTTTATCTACGTCCACGGGGTAATGAGTGATTGTTTTGTATTAAGTTATGGTGGTTACAAAGATCTTAAATGCTTCCCAAAGTAATAGAGAGAACTCAAGTTGAAGTAAATACTTAAGTTTTAAACATTAAAGAGGTATAAGCTTAAGACTAGATCTTCTTTCCTAGATATTGAATGCCCTTAGTTTGTTGGTAAGGCTTGGTATTTATATCCCCTTCTGCTCCAGGCATATCTTTGTTGTCTTTGGACCTATCGCTTCCTGATATACTTGTCTTACAAATGGTACCTTCGTTTGCCGCGTGCTTTCTCTAGTCGAACTCTGCCACCTCAGCTAACCCACGTTCCTTTGGGAACTTCCCAACCTCAGTACAGATTGTACCTTTGTTCACCGCCAGCCTCTACCAGTCAGGTTCCGCCACATTATCTTTCTCAATGTTCTTTGATTATGCGTGTAGATAAGAGATTTGTGCATTTAATGTTGATTAGATAGGTCATCTACCTCTGTCCCTTAGCCAGCTACCTTCCCCTAGACTAGGCTTTTACTTATTTCATCTTGGTCGTCGAGGTATCCCTTCTTGGGATAAGATAAAGTAGATCTGCGAAGGTATCCTTCGCCACTTAGGTTTGTCTGTATAGCGAGGGCTACATAGTTATCCTATTTGCGACCACTGAGATCGTGACACGTGCACCGCAGAATATTGGTATTCACATACACAAATGGAGTTCTAAGTGCTGAAGCTAAAGAATGTATGGAAATTCGTGAAGTTGTACTATGGGATAAAGATTTGCAGTTAACAGACATCCATATTGAGGCTGATGCTAAACTGGTCATTCAATCAATAAAGGAAGCTAGTCTTCTAATACAATTGGAAAACAGGAACATCCTTAAGGAGATCACATATTTAAGTTTAAGTTTTAATAGTTGTTACTTTTCTTTCGTGAGTCGAGATGATAATCAGGTGGAAGATAGTGTTGCTAAATCAGTTAGAGAAACAACTTTATTATTGTCCAATTCAATAATTTTCAGGCTCACATATGTAGTCTCCTGGCGTGAGACGTGAACTTTTCTCCACCTTAATAAAATTATTTCTTTGGTATCAGAAAAAATAAAATCAAAAGGAAATGGCAATGGCAATAAATAATAGATTCCATGTTCTTCCCTTTAAGCTACTCTAGACGCCGTGCTAAGAAATTTTTTTGCAAAAAAACTATAAATACATATTTGATTTTAGACGTCCTCAAACAGTAATTCCACATCCACCTAGAAAAACATCAATGGAAAAATAGATATTTCACACTTTCTTATTTTTTGTCATAAACACTCCAATTAGACGCCTTCCTTAGAGTTGTACCAATGAGAACACTAAGACATTTGATTGGTAATTTTTCGCCCAACAACCTAACTCATCCACTAAAGCATGAAACAATCATCTTCGCTTACACTGACCATAGAACTTTACTCAAAATTGGATTTTAAACCTTTAGAATTTTCAAAAAAAGACAGATTAATAAGATTAGATCTAACTTACCTAAAATTAGCATCAAGAAATATTACCATATCATCATCAAACTTTAACTGAGAAATAGCAGTGTCATCTTTCTTAACCAGGAATCCAGAATTAATGCCCTTTTTAGTAGCTTTATTAATTAACTTCGTCTGAATCTCAACCACGAAAAGATATTTGAAAAGATGAGGGTACCCAAATACACCACAATATTTTATTTATCCACCTATAAGTCCTCTTACCGAAAGTGATCGTCTATGGACTGAGTCGAGACGATACAACAAATCGGTATTCACACTTGTGCGATTGTTTATGGATAAAAGATCGAGACAATACGGATACCAAAGTGTGATACTTGATAATAGGTTCGGACTTAACCAAACTCTATAATATCACTATCAAGTATGTGCAGAGTTTATGTTTGTGTAATTTAATTTAGATTATATAAACAAATATAATTGCGGAAAATAAAAGTAAATCACACATCAGGATTTTATTAACGAGAAAAACTGCAAATGCAGAAAAATCCTGGGACCTAGTCCAAAATTGAATACTCTCGTAATTAAGCCGCTATACAAAATCTACACCAACTTTATATAGTTGATACCAAGCAACTACCCCTAGTTCACTTAGTTTCCCGCATCCTGCGCTTCCGACTTCGATGAGTGCACACACTGGAACAATCCCTTTGGATCGTATTCCAAACAGTAAATGAACAACAAATCTGTTGGGTAACAACTCTTTCAATTCTTTCAAGATAAATAAATCTCAAGTCATACACAAAGGCTCTTCCGTTTAATTTAATAAACTCCTTTGCCTGGTTAGATCAATCTATCCAATAACTACCAAAGTAGTCAAGCTTAGATTTGCAATCAATCAATATATATCTCAATGAGAAGCTATAAAGTGATGTCATTCTCACGCAACTAATCAATCAAATAAACATGATTCTAGTTGATCCTCATCCAATCAAGGTTTGTGCATATACCCAAAGATAAGAGAACCAAATAAGAAATCTTCTTTTTGTCTTCAAATCTTCTTTAATCTTCAATTAACACCTGCACAACACCACTTGAAGCTCTTGTGATCAATCACACATAAGGTAACGGAGTTCGTTAACAATGAATTATCACATGATGTCTTTAGATCTACAACATTTCTAAAGATCACGCGATACTTCGATCTAGTTTGGAGTGAATCTTATATCAAGAGAATATTCTCAAGAATAAACAAACTAGGTACAATCAAAGTTTCAACAACCTTTAGTTTATCAAATCAATCAAAACTAATAACACTACAATTATCTAGTTTCCCACCAACGTACTCGTAGAGCTTCTTGATCCCACAAAAGTCTTTAAACGAGCGATCGTAAGATATTTCACCTAATGAGGATACTTTCCTCTCCGAATAGACGGATCCACCAGAAACAACAAGAATGAAGTTTTCTTGGATCTTATGATAGTTTGCTAAAAATAAAAACTTAGGTATTTATATACCAAGGATGTTTGGACACCAAGGAATTTCCAAACCGAAAATATTCTCAAGATAGGCAATGAATGGAAAGATTCGGGCTTTCCTAAATCCAATAAATGCTTGTCCAAAATTTCCAAATCTCTCAATAGAAATTCTCCAATTAGTAAATGCACATTACTAATTTTTATTCTCTAGAGATATGTATTTAACTGCTGGTAATTAAAGCATATAAAACCAAAAACCTTAATTAAAAGATTCTCAATTTATTTCAGCACAGGATCTCCTTGAGTAAAGAATATCTTTGAACAATAAATGATAATAGTTATTATACGTGTTCAAAGTATGTTAACATCTTTTCACTGTAAATCCTTATTCATATTTACATGGATTTACATTCTTGGAATCGGTTATACCACACTTCCAAACAAGATTGGTTCACCTGTATTCCAAGATCACTATGTGATTGATCAAATATCAAATCACTTACATGGGTTCAATCGGTTCTTCCAATCACTAGGATTGGTTATACCTTAATATAAAAATACTTGTGATCACCACACAAGTTACTGTGACCGGTTATATTTGGTTACAGGATTTGCCATATAAATTACTGTGACCTGCTACTATATACTCATGGTATTGCTTGTTATCGGTCACACCAGTTTCCAAGATCGGTTACACCAATTACCAGGATAGGTTACACCAATTAACAGGACCGACTACCAATTACAAGGATTGATTACACTCACTCTATGATCGGTCACACCAATTACTAGGATCGGTCACGCCAATTACAAATATCAATCATACCATCTCATGGTGATTATTTAGGCTCGGTTACACCAATTAATAAAAACTAGTCATACCAAATCATAAGTCAGACATTATGATTATTTATACCAATATACATAATAAATTTACGATCGATTCTACCAATTCACACATATTGGTAATCCAAAGATTTGCAATGAATAGTCGTACCAGTAAGCCTAACGATTTCCCTTTCGATTCATAAAAAAAAATCATGAATGTACTTCCTTAAAACAAACGTAAAAAAATAATAATCATAGGATGAAATCTTCACCATAACCCATTCAAATAATCATAACAGTATATACAAGATTATGTTGATGTCATATCTACGAAGTTCAAAAGATAAGCGTTATACTTTGTAGTCTAATTCCCTAATACTATGAATACAAATATGACCATGTCACATCACTATATTATCATAAAATATGTATAGTATATACAGCTTCGCATTTATGATTTCAATATAGCACGACTTGAAAGGTACGTTAGGAATGAAGCAGTTCAAGTCAATATTACTAACCTCAAGAGGAAGGATGATGTTGTCGTTGTAGTTCGCTTCTTCTTCGCATTCTTCAGTTCTTCGGAGTAATACTTGTATGTCTCAACATTCCTAGACTTTCTAGTCTAACCTAAACGAAGTTGAATCTAGTATATAATCAAATGACTTTAGATGAGTTTTGACACACTAAAATATGACAACCAAACTTGACATACCAACGCTTGGTGTGTTCAACCGAGCTATTCTCTAACAACATACAAAATGTAATAAAGATCACCTTTTTAAGTCCCTTCAAGGCTTGAAATTTTCTTGAAACTCCATTCACCAAAAACGAAAAGTCGCGCTAAAGTAACACACCAACATATCCACTTTCGACCAAAACCGTAAGCTTTCCAAGATTTTCAACATAGACGATCATCTAACATTATAAAAAGATTAATCCATATCTATTTTATATTCAACCCTAGTATGTTCATCTTGAGTCTAGTGATAATACATTCAAAAGAATAAGAGTTTCATCCAAAATTTTCATATCCTCAAGAGAAGCTCCCTCGATAGACGTAAAATTAATCTTGGTATAATTTTTCTTCAAACGTACAACAAACAAAACAAGGTGGCAAATAATACATGCAAAACTATAGAATAACTTTAGGAACAATAATTCGTGAGATGTTGAAGATTCAAGAAACCAAGAAGCATTATGGAGATTGTACTTAAAGTTTATTTATTTTTATTTAAGTTCATATGTAAGTTTTCTCACTAAAATTGACAAAGTAGGAAATTGTTAGAGCATCATTCTGTCAAACTCACAAGTTTTGGTATGTCAATTTTGTTGTCAATGTCGCTTGAACAAACTATATATTGATTTATGGTTTATTAAAGTGTCACCATGGTCTAGGATTAGAGCATGGTAGTTGAGTATCGTAATTCACTAAATAATCCTTTGAAGATCGAAGAACAACAAAGACATTTGCGATAATTTCATCAACAAAGATACCGAAGAATAACTATCAAATCTACTATTTATTTCTACCATTATATCTACAGAGATAATGTCGTACGGGTTTAGTATAATTGATGAATAGCAAAGAAGAATTTTTGAGTTCAAGCTTATACTTTACTAGTCTCGAAATATAAATTCAAGTATTGGATGTTCATAGGACATATCTCTTTTGAGGTTGAGGATAATTTATTGTTCCAAAATCTATGATTGAGAATTAAGATCCTAAAAATATCAAGCAGTATAGATGTTTGCAAACTGTAAAAAACTTGATGTTCTTGACATTCTGAATTTTCTTATTGTTAACAAACTGATTTAGGTATTTACATAATACGTAACATCACGTCTGAAGTAGTTGAAATGTAAACATAAAATAACCCATCACCAGCATGATTTGACTGGTCTTAACATTTTTTGTATCTGACCAAATATAAACTCGAACCAAAAGTAACACATCATTTGCCCACTGATATTAAATCTCTCACACTATTACCATTTTATGTGCCATTTAGTGGTGACCCATTAAATTAAACCTTGGTGCAAAAAAGAGCACCCGGTTTGTGTTGAACTTTTTGTCCGTACTCTACACTCGTAGAACCTTGGCATTCTTGTATTTATTTGATGTTGTATTGGTCCTGTAAATTTAGGGAGGAATATTGCCAACAAAAAAAGGAATATTACCTCAAGGTGAATGTAAGTAAAATTCTCAATGATGGTTACGCATTAAAAACAAGAAAAAAAACACATACTGATTATGTGTTTTTAAATTTATATGGTGCCATTTCCTATTTTCCAAACCCTTAAAACGCATAATGATTATATATGTGTTCCATGCAAAAAAATGTGGAATCTCTATAAGACCTATCTAGTCAAAAATATTAGCTTGTTTGGATCTGATATCATGAATTTCTAGGACCGAAGGTTTTGTACAACGCTTTGAGACGGGTTAGGAATTTTTCACTATTATGTACACAATGATAATTATCGTTGTTACTATAAAAGTGGTGTTAGCGAAATCTACTTATGTATTTCATTTTTTCAAGATTAAACAACTTGCTCAAATGCTTTATGAAATTATATGTTGTCTTATCGATTTATTTATATTAGTGAGAACTTAAGCATTTACCGTAAGAATTTATCTAGAAATTAAAAGGATTATTAATAGTAAATGAAAATACAATTGGATTGCTGGATTATTAATATTTTGTTTAGAGATTTACCGTGAGTCTTTGGATTTTTCTTTAACGATCTTCTTCTTATTTTTTCCCCATCTTTGTTGTTGCGGGATTTGTCAGAACGTGCCATCGATTCTAGAATTTATTATATACAACAAAAAGGATTTATCAGGTCAATTATTATTTAATTAAACTGTAAATTTCAATTGATGAAGAAATTGACGAATGATTTTGGGTCAAAGAGAAGAAATGGATTACCTTTTTTTTTAATTTCGAAATTGAAGAATAAATTTGAGGTATGGTTTGAACCTTTGCTTGATTGTGTGAATAATAAAAAGAAATGGGAGCTGGGAAGATACTAAATCATAAATTAAAAAGAGTCAATTAAGAGGGATTACCGGTGAGAAATCAAACCTAGGCTTTTGAATGTTATTCTTACTTTGGAACTCGTGAGTGGGAAACTTTAGTGACTTGAGAAGAGGACTACGGCTATTATAGACAGATTTTCCTCTCTAGTAGAGAACTAGTTAGAAAAATGATACGGGAATTATACGCAAATTTTCCTAATCTGTATTATGCACGTTCTATATTAACACAATTATTAGCAAGTTCTATATCAATACGGTCCACGCCTTTTATCCGATTTGTCCATCATCTCCGTGAGGTGACCTCGTTTTTTCACAATAGTAATATTTCCTTTGAGTTTTTACAGAATGTTATATCCCCATTTGGGATTATTTTTTTTTCTATCAAAATCACTTTGTAGCAAACTTATAACAAACTTTTACCAAAATTGTGTTTGGTAAATTTTTTCAAAGTGCTTTTCGAGAGAAGCACTTCCATTTTAACTAGGCCTGCTTTTAAAATCTACTCAGCATTAACTTTTAAAAACTGTAAAAATAGAAGTTGTGGGCCCATATAATATTGATTCTCTGCTTTAACCATTTCATTTTATTATAAAGGCAAATTTTACCCTAGAATATTTGATGTGATTGTGATAGTGGTAAATAAAGTGATTCGATTCTCGAACTTGTGAAGGATTTTTTTTTTAGACTCAAATAAAGCTAGAAAACTCACCAAAAATTATAGCAAACTCAGACAAGGATGTTATCAATATTAAAACACACTGAGGCTAAGATTCCAATATTTTCCAAGTTCAAAGTGATTTAATCCCAATATTTATATTCATGCAATTTTCTCTTTCAATTTGATTCTAGCTATTGCAATAAGTAGATTCTCAAAATAATAAGTGTAAATCCGAAGCATAGAACATCAAAAACCTAGGTCCAAGCATGCTCTATCAAAAGAAATAACAATTGATTAACAAAAATCATTAAAAAAAAATTCAATCAAGGCAAATAATCATATAATAATTGCAAATAAATAGATAAAATAGAATATACCACTTTTTGTTGGAAAAATAGCTTCCTTTATCGCCTCAGCAATGGGGTTTAGCTCCTCATATTAATCATGATCTCAAAATATGTGTTTATAGCTCAAAATATTATTAAAAGGATGAAAAGTAATAACACAACCAATTTGCAATAGTGTGAGTATGTTACAAAATCTCTCATATATAAATGGGAACAAAGAATTAAAGACTGGAAGTTGATAAACGATATGTAAGTTCTCTTTGTTGAATAACGATAGTTTTCATGGATGTATGCTCATACGCCTTATGTTCTTCGTGTTCTTGGCATTGCAAAAGAGAAATAAAACTCCAACTCGTGATTTCAGCGTTCTGTTCTCTTCTAAACTTCCCCCAAAATTCTCGACTAACTCCTCGACAACTCCCAAAACCTCTATTTATCCACAACAGGCCTTTAAATCCCCGAACAAATCCGAGAATATTTCTTTCAACTTTCAGCGGAAGTCACGTGAGTTTTTCTTCTCTGTTGGCTTATTTACGCGTTCAAGAGTTGTAAAACTCTTTCCAAATCTGAGAACCAAATATAACAAAATGTACCTTTCCCAGCCACGTAATTCCAAAGATATCACCATAATCCCGATAAGTTATCTCTTTCCCCGTGTGATGAAAGTCCAGTGATCTTCCTTTTTATCGAATTTGATACAATCATTACTTTTCCATGATTGGGTTAAACATGTTTATCCCAAATAAAAACCAATCCGCATCCGACTAAAACTGCTTCAATCGATCCAAAACCTAGTGAATATTCTCCTCCCTTTGTTTTGTTAGAAACAATTATTCATCTCAACTTTAGTTAATCTAACAGACATACAAGTCATGTCTGATCCAAACAGGCCCAACCTAATCCAAAACAGAATCTAAATCCAATTAAAAATCGCTGAAACTTCCCTAGGAACTCGGTAATGCTTTTCCTCCCCTGTTTTCTTCAAAACGATAATTAAGCCCAATCTAATCCAATCCAACGCCCATACCTTGTCTGTTTAGGTCTAACAGGTCTATCCCTAAGAGATCGCTTGATTGAATCTCTTCCTTAGCATGCCCGGGAATCAAACCCTAACTGCTGCAACGGTTTCCCGCTTTTTCTGCATTTGAATTTGAGAAGATGACCTCCCCTTATCTCTGACTGGTCTCCCTTTAGCAATTGGGGTGGAAATAGTGATTTTTTGGTGCAAATAACAATGGAGTGCCCCTTAACAGTTGTGTGCCCCTTATCCAAATTAGGGGTGTGAATAGCAGATGTCCTCTGGGTGGTTTTTCGATCCAATTTCGCAGCAAAAGCTCATTACTCCAAAAACACCTACAAAAACATAAAATGCCAAATAAATACAAAATCGAGCACTAACAATACATGTAATTGAGGTCAAAATAGACACATAAATGTGTCCATCAATATTGTACACTTATCATTATATTTCTAACTTATTTTATTAACTTTAACAAAATAAATATATAATAAATAATTTTACAAAATTATTCATTTTCTTTTGGTTGGTAACCTAGCAACAAGCTGGGCTCCAACACCTTTTTGAATAGCAACGCCTAGTCTATGAAAAATAAAACTGCATATACCACTACTAGCATCATTATTAACTAATAAATAATAATATATTAATAATTACAATAAAGTTTTTTTTTTTAAGCAAACCATAATCATGAGATTCTTTATTAAATATTTTAGAATTAAAAATATAATTTATTGTATTTAAAAATAACATGTAGAGTGCACATGCTTTGCACGTCAGCAACCTTTCAAACGAATCCATTTTCTCAATACTATGACACTCTGCAACAAAATCCATTATAGCATACGGATCCAAGCTAAAAAATTCATCGAATTGAATGAATATAGGCATGAAAATAAAGAAAGATCCAAAGGAATTTCATCGAACATGTTTTGCTCACAAAACTTTAACTATTCTTAACATATTGACTATCGAACTTTTGGGGTGACATGAGACAACTCTCTCGGCATTAAAATAACAAAACACAATGGATATGGGAAAAGAAAAGAAAGAAAATTTAACATGTCAATATCAAAATGAAACTGAAACTCAATTTCGTCGAATCATTTGTTGTTGCCTAAAATAAGTTTGTGGGTGAAAGACGGGTTACACTTACCGTAGGGGTATGATCAATAAAAGAAGAAAAAATATATGAAATCGCATCTACTTTTTCTAATCTTCAATTTTGGATTTTTAGTCGATTAAATCCCAAACCAAATCCTAAATTTCATTTTACCTCCCTCTTTGTCTGATCTCGGAGCGAAGTGTGAAAGAATTTTCAATTTTGGGTGAGCTAATCGATTTAGTCTGCTATTAAAATGAGAGATCAAACGATTGAGCTTCAATTAATATTTAATGGTTGAGATTTAATGTGCGGACATTCAAAAGAGGTTTGGTGAACGAAAAATTGGTTAACGAATTTGGGTTGTGATTCAATTTCCTTATTGTTATTAAAAGGGAGAGATTTTAAAACATGTCATTAAATACATTACGAGCACTGTAGAATACTAATTTACCAAATATAATTTATAGTTTGTTAATTTCACAACGCTTTTTGAATTATAACTTACCAAACGTTATGCAGCTTCATTATTTACAGCACAACACAACATAAAAGCACTTTTCTAAAACTCATAACAATACCAAATTCACTTTATATTTGTTGGTTGTTCACCTGTCTAAAGAGCTTAATTGGAACTATCGGGTTTTCTCTTTGTCACGTTATCTGACTTAAAATATTATTTTGGTTCCAAGCTTTGGGAGTTAATCAAAACATATTTTTCTTCAGATATGTTAAGTTTTACGTCAGATTTTCGAACCTACTCTTAGACATGACAATATCTCTTCCTCCAATCATTTGATTTTGTTCAAGGGCATTAATTATGTTAACATCGAAGTTATGAGTTGAATTTTAACTGCTATTCGCGTAAAAAACTTTCAATAACTTTCTTTTCATGTGAGGAATTAGAGATTTCATCAACTCATGATGACATAAATGATATTTTATTTTGTTTTCAAGCAAGAATTTCCCATTGGTTATAATCCTAAGAGAATTATTTTATTTTATATTGTTATTGAAAATGAGACTTTTTCCTTCGTGGAACTGTATGGACAAAATCTAATACAATCAACAAGTGGATTAGCAATAAAGATCCTTGTATATGATTGTATATATAGTTTTTTTTTGTTTTTTTTTTGTACAATGAATATTTATAAACCAATAGTTTGTGGTACCTGATTGTGCACAAGAGATGATCTCAAAAATCAATATCAAAGTTCAATCTAGTCATATCCAAATAATTGAATCTGAGTTCTGCTAAGTCTGAACCTTGCTATTTATCTTTTAAGATACGAATTCTACAAGAACGAGTCTCGTAAGTAATCACAATTAATATGAACTTATCTACTAAAATTGATTAAGTGCTACTTTTGATATTCCTATTATAAAGATGAAACAATATAATGCGGACAAGGAAAAACACAAGACACCAGAAGTTTTGGTAACGAGTAAAATTGGAACCGCAGAAACCGCGGACCTCGGTCCATACATCCATATTTCAAGGAACAAAATATTGGGTCGCCATGTACACTAGCTTACTATCATACTTGATTGGAATATAGTTGAGATCGAATTCACCTTCCAAGAAATTCAGCCACGCTGTGGTTCTTATGACTCTTGAACCTTTCAAAGGATCTACTAATTGATTCCCTTAATCGATGTCCTTTATAGTCTAAGAGTTTCTTTAGCCAAAGTGAAGACGCTGATACCAATCTACCTTTAAAAGATAAGCCTATTTGAGTTCCTTTAGATCGAATAAATCAAGGCTTGGAAACTGCTTGCAATAGACAAATCTAGCAAACCTCACAAACCCGCACACTACTTACATTCAAGCTAATGAGAATCCTAGATTATTAACCATCTCAAGAAAAATATTAAACCGATCAATTAAGAAGATTTTTAGATATCTATCTTGAGGAATCACAAAAGTCCGAAACGAAGAGAACTTTGTAATTTATATCTATCTCGTGCTCCTAAAAGATAATCGTATCTAACTTTATTTAATACCTAAGTGAATTCTTTAATTCGTGAAGAATAATTATGTTTCTTGGAGGAAACCTAGGTTTATAGAGATAACCCTAACAAACAACTAGACACATAATGTCTTGGGAATGAATTTCCTAGTTGATTGAGTCTTTCATTTATAGACTTTCAAGATTGATGGTTGCTTAGAATTCAAACTAAGATATTTCAATATTGAAGGTTGCTTAGAATTCAAACTAAGATAACTTGATATTTAAGCAAACACTTTCTATGTTTAGATGAAACTCTTGTAGAAATCCATGTAAGCATGTAAAATTTTTTTATTGAAATTACATAGAAGAATACGTACTATGGTCCAGAGTACCGGACTCGTGTATAGTGATAGTTATTGGTAAATATACCTTTCAAACTTACTTACGACTTAAATCATGATATACATACACAAGGTGTTTAGTGTTCAAAAATGTCTTATAGGTGTTTATGAAAGTTGTAGCAATTTTAAACATATTTTTTGAAAATAGTCCATGAGCATATGCTAATTCATACTGAGTAGGTATATGAATGATTCACGTACCATTAGCCAGTTCGTGAGTTCATGGAGACACAGTTTCCGTACCAAGTACATGTACCGCTAGGCTATTCAAGAACTCAGTGACCACAAATCACAGACTAGGTACGTGTACCATACTCATTCACGAATTCAGAATACTATGGTTCGTGTATTATAGGTACGTGAACCTACTTATAATCCAAACCTCATATATCAACGATTTGCAAAATAGTATGCGTACATACCCTAAGTCCAGTTTTTATTTTTGATGCTTAGAAACATTCTCATCTGCCATAAATATAAAACATCATTGCTTGGGAAATTTCCAAATGATCTATGTGACACACAAATAGTTCTTGAACAATAAATCATTTCGAACTAAGATTACTAATTAAGGACCTATGAATGCTCGTTTATTGAATCATATTTCAATATATTTAACTAGACAAGCTTGACTCATAATATTTTCTTTCAAATATTAAATCTACAAGATTAAGATAGAAAACTTAAGTAGTTCGACCAGCAAAGGCTGCTTTAATATTTTTTCCGCTCATATATATGTTGAGAAATATACCAAAGGCGCAGTGTATGCACCCAAAATAGTTCGTGTATCATACTTTGGCCAATTGAATAAATAAGATAAGTCAGTCTTTATATACCTTTATTGATGAATTTCGCAAATGTCTTCGTTTATCCTTTAGCCTTCAATCTTCGAAGGTATTCCATGATATTTGGTACTCATCTGCCATGCACTAATTCTAGTCCAAGACTTGACTTTAGTATATTATAAATCAAGATACAATTTTGTGCAAAACTAATAACAATCTTGAGATAACAAAACTTGTAAGTTCGACTAAAATATGCTAGAACAGATAATTTATATTATATAAACCAATTATTTTCACAAGCGGCATTATTGATAAATTTATCATTTTTTTCTTTTTACGAGTCATATTTTGGTTAGATAGACAACACAAAGCATATGGATACGAGAAGGGGTTTGAGAGAATTGAAGGATATCAACTTTAATCAGATAACAAAATACGAGACATCCAAAAGCAATCAAATAAAATCAGAACATGAGACATGAAAATCAGGACACCATTATAACAGAAGAAACAATGCTACAACATTGGTATGATTCAAAATCTGACATAATACATCAACAATTAAGAGACAAGATTTTGCAGAATCAAGAAAAAAAAATTCTAAAGCTTTCCATGCCAAAGTCAATTTCATCAAAAGAAAAAAAAATCAGATTGATTCAATAAAAGATGAGCAAGGTAGATGGTTCAATACAATGAAGGAAATTCAACAAGTTCTATTTTCTCATTTCAAGTCTAACATCATTTCAACAAATCTTTCTCAAGATTCTCATTAAGCCATGCATGACTCAGTTAGATAATGAATAGTTGAGAAGATCCCTAGTATAGAAGAAATAAGGAAAGTAGTTTTTCATAGTAACTCTCGGGTTGATCCATGACCAGATGGGTTTCAAGCAAGCTTTTATCAGAGGTGCCGGGATGAAGTAGTTGATGATATGGTTGCAATGGTTCAACACTTTTTTAGAACATACTACAAGTTAAAAGCATGTGAATTTCACTTACAAAGTTTTGGTGCCTAAAAAGTTATGTGTTGAAACCCCTGCAGATTTCAGATCCATAAATCTCTCGTAACATCTCTTATAAGGTAATCGCATATCCCACCGCAAATAGACTCAAGAAGCATCTCCATTGTAATGATATCTCCATCATGCATCGCTTTATGTACATATCAGAAGAAATATATTGATAATACTATTATTGCTCACGAGATAGTTGATTACATGAAAAAAATACAGGATTCTTTCTAGGAGTAGTGGACACAAAACTAGATATAGCTAAGGCATTTGACAGGATGGAATAGCGTTTTATTCTTAAGGTGATGCAGGAATTGAGGTTTAGTGAGAAATGGTGTCATATGATATCCACACAATTCAATATGTCCGTTAGGAGATATCCACATATAGGCATTCTCATCTAATACTTGGATCCGATTGTTTTCAATCCCTTTCGTCATTTTCCATGCACACATAATTCTTTGAACTCTTTTTTGTTTGTCGTATTTATCTCCTCGTCTCAACATCTTCATAAAGAAATCCTTATCCTCCATTAGTTGTACGTCCATCTTATTTCTTAAATATTGGCATTTAGTGAAATTTTCGACAGCTACCTCGTTAAAGTAACCAACTTGTTCCATAGAAACGTAAAACTCACAATTTCCATCTCCTTCAACTTCGTCAGTGGACAAAACAAATGGAGGAATGAGTGAAGGGAGTTGTTTCAAATACTCTTCGTATATTGTATATGTCAATCGATTTGGTCTTCCTTGAAGATCCCTAGGACAACGAAGAGTAACATACTTCTATTTTATAGTCACCATTTTCATTGGTTGGGTTTGTTGCGAGGCGCCGATTTGCTCAACAACTTCTAAGCTAGTTTGGGTCTCCACCAAAATAACTTCTTCCACCACATCGGTTAGACTTACTTAAGAAGGATCCATAGAGAACTTTTGTTTCACTTTTCGTACGGTTGGTCCGCCTTGATATTTTCTCGGACTACCTCGTTTTTTAGGTTCCGGATCATCTTGAAATTTGTCATCCACATGCTCGTGCCTAGAAAGGTCTCTTTTATTAGACAAATCGGTTTTTTTATTAGAAAACGTATCTTCAACTATATTATTAGGATGGTTGTCGTCACTTTGGTGCTCGGCATACCAATCCCCTTTTGCTTAATAGGTTCATCAACCTCCGTTAAACAAGGATGAAAGGCTTCTTCCAAATGGTGCATCAACATTTGCTTTTTGGCGCCATTTCCTATAGAGTAACGCTTGGCGATTCATGCAATAGATAGATTGTATGAGTAAATAGAAAAGTTCAGTCTTCACATACCTTTTATTGATGAATTTATCCAGATGCCTTCGTTTGATCTTTAGACTTCAATCTTCAAGGGTTGTCCATTTATGTCTGATACTCAACTAGCAACCTATAAATCTAGTCTGAGACTTGACTTTAATAGACTAAAAACTAAGACATAGTTTTTTTGTATCTAACATTTACAACAAGCTTAAGATAGAAAAACTTATGTAGTTCGATCGAAAAGGTGCTTTAACATTTTTTTCTCTCATATATATGTTGATAAATATACCGTAAGCCACATGTCTTCATACCCAAACCAGTTCGTGTATCGTTTACTTGAGCCAATTGAATAAATAAGATAAGCCAGTCTTTATATACCTTTGTTGATGAATGTCTCGCAAATGTCTTCATTTATCCTTTAGCCTTCAATCTTCAAAGGTATTCCAAGATATTTGTACTGTACCTAACGTGCACTAATTCTAGTCCAAGACTTGACTTTAGTCGACTAGAAATCAAGATACAATTTCGTGCAACATTGATAACAATCTTGAGATAACAAAACTTGTAAGTTTGACTAAAAGATGCTCTAACAGATAGTTTATTGTATATAAAACAATTTGTTAGAGCACTGCTTGGTCGAACTCGCAAGCGTTGCTATCTCAAGCTTGTTTGTCAAGTTTAGTTGTCAAAACTATAATTCTTGATTTCTAGTCTACTTATAGTGTGTCTCGATTAGGATAGAATGTGTAGTTGAGCTTAAGACTTCATGGCGTTCATCGATTGAAGACGAAGAACTTTTGAGGGGAGATTGTGGAAATTCATCAACAAAAGGTATGTGGAGACTTGAACTCGTCTATCACTTAGAAGTCTATTATATTTTATCTCCTATTGAGACAAAAGTCGTATAGCTATATAAAGTTTACTTTATACACATTTGATATTTCGAGCTGAGTATAACTCGCTTACATATTTCTCGAAATATGTGTTGGTAAGCTTTCTCTTTAACCAAGTTCATCTTTTGTTCTTGACGAAAGTCAAAAGATGATCATGTGAAAATTGATGGTAACATCTTACATGATTTGTGTGAGACAGTCATTTGATGTAAACTCGGAATGTTTCGTATTGATCTATTGATCACTTGAAAATTTCTTTGAAGCTAATAGTTTGTGTGAGACATCTATTCCCATCTTCTAAGAATGTTTCAATGATTAAAAGGGAGTTTAGAACGATTAACCATTGATTCGATATAGCACATCATGCGTACTTGTATGCTAACTGTAGTAGATATATTCCAAGTCCGGGAACTTAGTATGCATACCCGTATGCATACTGATTAAACAGTTTAAGTCTGGAACCATAGTATGCATACCCGCTTGCATACTAATTCAATTGATGTTGGTCGTGAACGACAGTATGCGTACATGTTTGCAGACTGTCGAACTGACCAAGTCCGGAACTCTAGGTATGTGTACCCGTTTGGATACCTAGGTGGGTTAAGTTCTAAAACGGTTTATTTGTGAACAAATATATTTATATGATAAGGAATGAAATATTTGGAAACGTGGATATAATGTTCATGAATTGATTCAAGTGAATCAAAATCGATTTTGCTTCAATTGTGTCTTGCATACTTCTATGAGAATATAAAAAAATGGAATAAAAATATAACTAGTTTCATTTGAGTCATTTGAACTAGTTGTGATTAAGATGAACAAGGATGATATGAAAGTGTTCATATGGCTAACTTCGGTTAACTATTGTTGAGCCAACCATGTGTACACGCTTAGGTGCGGTTACCCAAATCTAAATGAAGGCATATTTCATTTGTGTGTAACAAGCTAAGTTCGATCTAACGGTTAAAAGATATTAGCTTGAATCTAATCAGGTTTTCATCCAACGGTGAATATTGAATGCTTTGTTACCAAGGTAACATTGATTGCAAACCCTGATTTGACGATAATATAAGGGAGAACTCTAGCAACTGGGAAACCTAATCCCCACACCTCATGTGTCATACTAGTTGCGACTAGAGTCGATTCTCCTTTAACCTAGGTTTTTCTAAAACCATTATATATTAACGACTTAAAGATTTCATTGGGATTCTGAAGCCAGACCCAACAATTTTCTCTGTAGTTGCGTGTTCTAATCTTACTTTGTTCTATCGTGTTGAGTACAAACTTCTCTAAGATTTTCTCGAGATTCAATCTCCGATAGGTAAGATAAAAAAAGTAGTCATAAACATCTTCGTCTGATCGTTTGTGGTTCCACAATATCTTGTTCCCCTTCCATACGGTTAAGATCATTGTGAGGTGATTGATATTACTAGGTTGTTCTTCGGGAATATAAGTCCGGTGTATTAATTGGTTCATGTTCACCTTGATTTATCAAAAGACGGAACAAAAACTCGTAGGTATTTCTGTGGGAGACAGATTTATCTATTCAATATACTTTTATGTGTGAGACAAATTTGTTTATCAAGTATTCGACTTTGGGTCCTAGCAACTCTTAGTTGTGGGTGATATCAGATAAGCGAATCAAGTGCGTAGAGTTCTTCTGGTATTCAGAGGCGTAAGGAATGCGATTGTACCTTAATCAGTGTGAGATTGGTTAGAGCTCAACTACATTTCAGTCCGAAGTTAACTTGTAGTAGGCTAGAGTCGATAGCGGCTTAATACAGTGGGGTGTTCAAATATGGACTAGGTCCTGGGTTTTTTTTTCATTTACGGTTTCCTCGTTAACAAAATTTCTGGTGTCTGTGTTATTTCTTTTCCACGTTATATTTGTTATATAATTGAAATATCACAGGTTGTGCGTAGTTCAATTAATTGGTAAATCCAACCTTTGGTTGTTGATTGAAATTGATTGACACTTGAGCATTGGTCTTTGGTACCGTTCAGGTTATTTCTCATATTAATCAGGCTCGCAGATTTTTATCTGTTTGATTTGTTGATTACATTAAGAAACAGAGATATAACTCTTGGATGTATTTTCCTTTATTGAGTCTGACTGTCTAGTTAATTCTTTTGCAAAATATATTGGAGTTAGTCCATACAGATTGCCGAAACAAAATATTGGGTGTGGTTGTTAGACCCCCACTTTTTCAATTGGTATCAGAGTAGGCAAACACGCTAAGATATCATAAGTCTGTGTTTGTAGCAATCTGATTATTATGGACGAGTCTATCTCTAATAATGTACCAGTTCAGAAATTACCAGATGTATTTCAAATCTTGGATTCACCTGAGAGAACTTTCATATCTAAGTTAATATCTAAACATTCTCTTGATGTAGAAACTGTTGATTCGGAAACACGCCTAGAAGAACAATTGGATGAACTTTCTGATGAAGGTGATTCAGATATTGATAGACATGTTGATGAAGAAGTCTCAGAGTATGTTAAAGTTTTGAATTTTTTGGAAAAGAAAAAGATGAGAACTTTTCATGCCACACCTCTTCTGACTCCTCTCTATCGAGAAAACGAGAAATTGAAAAGGATTTATGAAGGACTTTGTATTTTGAATCGCTCTTGCAAATCGATCCTCAAAGATTCTGAGGAAAAACTGAGTAGAAAGTCACTTGAATGTGATAATGTTTATCAAAAATACTTGTTGGAAGAGAAACTTGGTGTTAAATCAAGCAAGGATTAACTCAAAGAAGCAAGTTTTGATGACAATGAAAATGCTTATCTCGCCGAGAAAACGCCTTTGAGTCCGATTTATTGTTGTTCTTGATAAAATCAAGATGTTGGAAGATGAGTTGAAAAAGTTTAATACTAGTTCAAGCAAATTAACCAATATGCTAGGAGAAAGTAAAAATCATCGTGATACACAAGGATTGCGCTATAAGGGAATAAATGCTCCAAGTACTAGCAAAGAGGTAAAATTTGTCAAGGCTGGTGATTCTTCTCAACAAAAGGTTACAGTTGATCGAAAAAAGTGAACTTTCTTCACTGGCAGTTAAGGTTCGAAAGAGCAAAGTATATCAACCTCCAAATATAGCACACATAAATCCGGGTAAGAACGTTCCTTATGTTTGTCATTATTGGGGAAACAAAGGTCACGTGGAAAGGAGATGTCGTTTTCGTATAAGGAATGAAAAAATTCATGATGTTCTTGTTTGGGCATCACAAGAAGTTGTGAAACCAAGATCTTATGTTAAGGCTAATCCTCTTAACATTACAGGTTGTAATCCAACCTTTAGGCAAAGGAATCAGTGTTGTGATAAACCTAGATTTTTCTATAAACATCATACGAATCCTTTTCACAATCGTAATGGTTATCAAAAGGATAACTTCGTAAAGACGAAGACAAGAATACATGCTCACAATTGGAGAAATACTAACTTGCAAATGAATAGTCAATCCAATGCTCTTCCGAGAATTCTAGAAGATAGTAATAGGAAGAAGGGTATGGTTATTCCTAAACATACTCAGAAGTGTATACCAAAGAAAGTCAATGATGTTTTGAGTGTGAAAAGGAATGATCTCCCGTAAAATTCCATGACTATGGAGAAGGCAATATCCTTGATGTTGGAACTTAAAAAGTTCTTTAGAAAGATGGATTTGGATGTGAAAGGTTCTAAAAGCGATCTCTTTCATGATAATCCAAAAGTGAAACGGAATAAGCCAAAAACTATTGATGGTGAAAATCCATAGTCCCGGAAAAGTCTGTTTCAGTCACTTGTGGTGAGCATGAACTTGTTCACCTCAACCCAACTTGATTGTTTTTTAAGTGCATCCTCACCAAGGAATGCCCTGCTATGTATACGGTGAGGGAAGCAGGAGAATTGGGGGACACATATTGTGTTAGGTATGATTTTGAATCTTTGGTAAGGCCGTAGAATTCGATCGGATTCCTCTAAAAAAGTATGTCTCTTGAGGAAGATTTATTTTCTTTTATTATTTGCTTAAAGTACTTATAATGATCCATGTACCTTGTGTATCTTTCATGTCTACCTAACTTGATTTTTGTTTAAGGTTTTTAAATGTTTAGGCTTGAAAATAGTAGTTCCAGGATGTTTGGCCTTCATGGTACACATACTGTATGCATACCATCATTTAAAATTAAAATCCAGTGGACTTGGCCGCATACCAGTTTGCAAACTTCTCTAGTTCACGAAATCCCGTTTGCAAACCCGTATGCAAACTTTTTGATTTAGGTATTTGATAAAAAGCTTGTTTTGGCCGTAACATCTTCATCCGATCTCGAAATGACCTTATTATTTTTGCATTCTGTTCCTATTTGAATTAACTTCAAAATGGTGATGAAAATTCCTGAATTTGGATGAGTTAAGGTTGGTGTTTGTCTCGCCTCTCTGTTTTTTTTTATTTTGCTCCGTTTCGTCGTACTTGTTCTACTTTTCTTGGACTTGGGCACTTGGATTCTTGGAGTAATTCTCTTCTAAGATCATTTGCAGCTTTTACAAGAATGATGTTGGTGAATCAAAAAGAAGGAATTCAAGAATGGGCAGTAGTACGCATTGCTATGGGATTCTTGAATGTTCACAATCATCTTATGTGAACTATGATGCATGGTCTTTAATGACTTTCTATGTTCTTCTTTGTTAAGAAAATATTTTTATATGCATTTGGTAGCTATTCTTGGTGTAAATCCGCATAAAAATATTGATTCTACCTCTTAGGACAAATCATCTTGTATGTGCATTACGAGTTTGTCTTGATGCCTAGGAAACTTCTTATGAGAATTTATTCTTGTGTTTCAAGAAGGATAACTAGGGTTTGGAATAGAAAATATTGTGATTACACATAACTATTGCCAACTATTTTCATCTTGCAATGTTTTAGATTTATTTATTTAAATTCTAAGTTATTTGGAATGATTTTGCAGTATTAATCTTTATGGTTTTGTGTATTGCAAAAATGTTATGGGATATCTGTGTTTACGTTCGTGAACTATGATTGTCCCATATATGTCAAAATTTAAGTCTATTATGTTATTATGCAAATATTGATAAAAAATAGAATGAACTTTTAAATATTCCACAATATTGATATTTCTCTGATCCACTTCTATGTGAAAGTACTGTATGGCTCCGTAAGTTTTCTTATGTTGAGCATTTCCAATTAAATTAATCATTAAGGTTCCTTTGTGGTTAATTTAATTGAATTTACAAATTCATGTTTCATGTAATTGGTTAATGTCCAAAGAAATCCTTCTTTTCTTGTAAAAGTAAGGTCGCTCTTGTTGTTATTTCGGGAATTACATTTTATGAGGGAGAGTTGTTAATTGAACTTGTGCTTAATTGACTGTGGAATATTGTAGGAGTTTTCTTCTATCTCTATAAACTCCTTGATGAATACACTAAGTTTCGTCTATGTGAAATCATCGAAACAAAGATATGTTCTCTTTTAGTCATGATGTATCTCTATGAGATTTCATTATGATCCCGCTAGTTTTCGTACCTTTGCCAATTTATATTGACAAAAAGGGGGAGAATTATTGTGTAGTTCAAACTACAAATACATATGGTTTACGGATCATTATGTAATGGGGAGTGGTTTTTATTTTGAGATGAAGTATTGACTAAGGAGGAGTGATACATATCATCATAGTATTATTGTCAAAGTTGTGATATAATTGAACTTTGATGTTCAGAATAATACTATGACATCAGTATAACAATACAAGAACATCTTGTTTTTATATATTGTTATGACTACGGATCTTCAACAACTATGATGCTGAGTTGAACACGCTTAATCACTGGAATACTCATAAGTGACGAAGATTTCGAATAATATTGAAGAACCAAGGAAATCAAGCATTTGGACGGGAAGCTACAAAGTTTATATATTTTGTAATCCATATGTATTGATAGTTTTGTCACTAAAATTGACAAAAAGGGAGATTATTAGAGCACTACTTGGTCGACCTCGCAAGCGTTGCTATCTCAAGATTGTTTGTCAAGTTTAGTTGTCAAAACTATAAGTATTGATTTTTAGTCTACTTATAGCTATGTCTCGGATTAGGATAGAATGTGTAGTTAAGCTTTAGATTTTATGGCATTCATCGATTGAAGACGAAGAACTAATAAGGGGATCTTGTGGAACTTCATCAACAAAAGGTATGTGGAGACTTGTACTCATCTATCATTCAGAAGTCTATTTCTATTATATCTGCTATTGAGATAAAAGTCATATAGCTATATAGACTTTACTTTATACACATTTGATATTTCGATCTGAGTTTAACTCGCTTACATATTTCTCGAAATATGTGTTGGTAAGCTTTCGCTTTAACCAAGTTTATGTTTTATTCTTGACGAAAGTCAAAAGATGATGTAGTGATATACACTACAAATTAGCACAGAAACATCTCTGAATCTCTAAGGATAGAGATTGGATTGGGGAGATTTGGGAGAGAAAGATAGTTTTTCTTATTAAATTTCATGAACTACAACAATCAGCGGAATTGGGAATATAAAATCCAACCTAAGCCAGCAGCACATGTGACTCGCACAACGACTACTAAACCTCATTATCAACTAATAAACAAATATTTAACTAATAATTATTTGGTGCCCCTAGTAATGGGGTCATCCCTTAACAACTCAGCAACTGTAGTACGACAGGTTCATGACAAAGCCCACTCCTTCAAATCATCCTTGTCCTCAAGGATAGAAGTTGAAATGAAACCTGGTTGTTGGCCTGTTGTAGATCCTCCACGAGTACCGTAAGAGAGGTGAACATTACCTTGATAAACTTTAACACTCCGGTCCAAGAAAACAAGAGCACCACTTACAAAAGAATAATATCTCCTGGATATAGTCCCATCGCAAATGAACAACAACTTCAAAAATTGCATTCCAAATAATCTTCATCATACAGATTTGTACCTGATAAGTGTACCCCACATTCTTCATAGCTTCGCCCACTTAAAATAATGGAGTATCATGATAATTCTCACACCAAGATGAAACAGACCTTAGATTAACCTTGACTTCCCTACTGCATCTCTGGTGTTGAGAAAAGAGTTCAATTATGCAATAAGGAGATGTGGCCTGACAAGGAGCCCTTTCACCGTTTTCAACCTTTTCTTTATACGCCTGGTGATGCCAATGAATGTGAGGAATTAAACATATGTCACCTCACTTCTAAGTTCAGCAAATTGCGAGCTAACGAAATCCGCATAAACAGTTGTAGTGCCCTATAAAATATCTCACTACCAACTCCTAAATTCATGTCATTACTCCTCATTTTCGCACGCAACAAGAATTTCCCAACACTACCAAAAAGTTGATTTTTTCCAACTTATTTCGAAATATGACATACTCGCAAACCTCAAGCAAGTAAGAAGGGAAATAAAAATTTGTTGTCAAACCCGAAGAAGACACGACATTTCAGTTTCAAAGAGTGATGGCGATGGTGATGGGAGTAATAAAATCTTGACCCAAATCTCTACACCAGGTACAATACCAGCAACATCTCCATTAACTTGTATGATTCTGTTCTGCAATCCCATTTTCCAGTCCAACAGCTCTACTCTATTATAATGCATCTTGTTTCCTGACCACAAAGAAAGGACTCGACTGTCACACGGAAGGTGTTGCAGAACAATAACCAAAACTAAAGTTGCCACTACTGCCCATACATACAGTCTTAGCCTGTAATTTTTCCATCTACTCACTGCCACAAACTGGTCATGAATACAATTATCCCTTGTCCACCTCTATCATTTGTCCTCGACTAGCAATTCTCCTGTAGAATTCAGCTGAAGTAATCTAATACTCGTCACCAACAATTTCTACACACATTTAACCGAGCAAAAGATACCTTATGCTTTTCCCACCATTCGTCTGTACCAGCATCTCACTGATTCTCACCATTTTTACAATAAATTCCTTCCGGCCTAAATACTCTATATTACCACCAGGTACACAAGTAATACAACACTCCACTCCTCTATAACCCCTCTTCAGCTGAACGATTTTCAAAACATCCTTAAAGGTATTTAGAACAAACAAGCAAGGAATCATAGTTTCCTTCATAAATTTCCTTCTGGTATTTTGGTCATAATTCATTATAGATATATGAAAGGGACTAGGCAAGAAGAAACTCACCTTCAAGAGATGACAATAACTCCCAACAGCTAACAGAGTCACCATAAAAGAATAATCATGGCGTCTAACGAAATTATCTTCTGGAGTTAACACTTCCAGCCACTCTTGTGAGAACAATTCACTAGTTGGTACTTTGGATGCTCTATATATCATAACACAATGAAGAATTCTAGGCTGTCCTCTAGAGACCCAATGACAGACTGTAGCTAAAGTATTTAGCGAAATAAATTCAAAGTTACCTCTTAAACCCCTCATAAGAATCTTGGATATATCTCTTTTCACTCTTGCATAAATACTAGTCTTCACTGAACCAGCATGGAGAAGCTTAATACCAATAGGTAGTCCATTTGAAGGCCCCCAAGGTAAAAAATCAACATCTTCACTTAAGCTATGTACAACACTGCCATGCATTTTCTTCTCATACTCCCTAGGTAGAAAAAAATATGAATAATTCAATCTCTGGTAAGCAACCCCAGGGATTCAACTGTAGAAAGTATAACTTTCACACTAGTAGCATAATGTTATTGACTGAGATTATTTCCTGCCCCATGAAATCCTTCCAATCCTCTTCCATGTGTATAGAAAGTCCGGAATATCCCACAAGCAGTTGCTCAAATAGTTCTTGAGTATTCTCAGGCTTATTTTCCCCTGTCACTAGAAGTACCCCATTAGTCCATGGAAGAATAACTTGCGGCAACATTTTACCATACAACTTGCGAGCATCATGACTGTCACCATTTTTAACAAACACAAACACATTCGAATACTACCGTAACAATTCTGAACAGTTCCCATGTGCTAGAGTATCTTGGTAGAACCTTCCTCTATCAAATACCCAACCGGCAAAATCCTGGCAACTATAGAGACCTCCTCCATAATTCAAACTTTCCAATTACACTATTACTTGGAACCATATCAATTAAAGACACATTCAAGTTTGCAAACAACAATTCTAATCCATATTCAAGGTCTAATATCTGCTTATATAAATGTGTATTGAACTTATGCATTAAAATCGACCTATTTAGAACACTCAAACCAGAAATAAGTATACCCAAACTGAAATTAGAACATTTGATATGTTAATGAGAATACCTCTTGATAATGTCGAACAACTTCCCCTCGATCAAATAACGTTTCTATAGAAATCGAAACCAAAAGGAGAACATACTATACTGCACTCATTTGATATTTGCAAAGAAGCAACATATTCGAGTTTCCCAATTTTACGTAAAATTCTTCTTGAGTTATAATCAATTTAAGTTGATGAGCTCTATCCGGTGAAGTAATCGAATTTTAGATAGTGGTAAGTAAGGTTGTCATTCACTCGGACTTGTTGAAATTGATTTTAGGATTTAATAAATAAAAATAATAAAAATAGAGAAAATAGACAATTTATGTCACAAGACGAAGAGAGTTACTAGGACTCGGGATTCCACCAATTCTCACATTCATGCGGTTCATCTATTAATTCCGGACAATTAAGGCTCATAAAGTAACAAACATCTACTCTAATTCTTTGCCAAGATAGATTTTATAAAGAATTATATGTAATTCACAAGCATGACCCATCTAAAGTACCTAAGACTAAGCATGCGACATCTAACGAATTCACAAATAATCAATAAAAATCATGAATCACTTATAATAGTGCAAATAGTCATAAAGGAATTAAATAGAATTACCACATGGGTGCAAAACAGCCTTCCTCCGTAAATCCCGATGATGGGTTCTAGCTCATCATGGTGTAAACACGCTCAAAAATCATTATTAATGCTCAAAAATGGTTTGCAAATGATGAACAAGGGAGAAAAGATGAAAAGCCTGATTTGTAACAGTTTTAATTGTTACTGTTGATGGTGGATTTTCATTTAAGGTTAAAATTGTAAAAAACCAGAAAATCATGCGCTGACATCTTGTAAAAGATAAAGCCATTAATAAGTGTTGGATACTCCCTCACTAATTCACCTAGAATGGAGCATGTGGCAACAATCCCATTTTGTGAATACATGAAATTCATCCAGGTTGGAGCATGTAGCAACAATCCCATATACTCTGTGAATTTCTAGCATTAATTAATTAATGCGCAATCAGCCTTGTATTTCCGTACTCATTATCGTGCGGCATGACGACTGAGTGTTACTCTTACGAGAGCAAACACGAACCTCCAAGCATTATAATGAAACCATGTACGAAATACCTCAGACAGCCGACTCTGTGTGTTATACTAGCCCGATTGAGCCCTCTGTGTGTTATACTAGCCCGATTGAGCGTCCGAATCGATCAGATCCGTCCGGGATATGATCGATCATCCAACTCCATAAGCATGATTGGATGACCCAGATCAATTCCATCACCCCTGCTGTATGGAATATCCACCGCCAACTAACGCGATCCCGCATGGTTGGCCTCCCCGAGATTGGCTTAGCTTGCCAAACGTCCAAACAGTAGAAAGTATGGGTGGGGAAACCCTAAATTAGGGTTTGCGTGATATTACATGTGTCGCAAAACAATCTTAACCATCCATCTTCGCAGGTATAGATGGAGGGTGTAGATATTGATTCAAAAGGCCCAGAGCATGTCAACACAATCACCGTGGGTCGCATACCCGACTAATCGGTCAGACCAACCATGGTTGGTTATCCCAACCGTATTAACCGAATCAAGCATTGACGCACGGCCTCGAAAACCCAAAATTAGGTTTTGAGCATCACGAGCGTCCATCTTCTCTAAGACGAATGGGAGGGTCCAAGATCGATTAGCAGTCCGGTCATACCAAAGATGACTACCGTGGACCCATCTATCCCCTCACCCGATCGGCCAAGGCATATCACGCATGGTCATTCCAAGACGCGCGCCCAAACCCGGCGTGGTCGCACCTCCCAAACCGCAACCTGATCTCGACCGCTCAACTTCACGGACGATTTGGGGATGGCCTCGGATCATGTTTTCACGTGGATATTCAGTATAGGCGTGAACACCAACCTACCACCTTCACACTGACCAATCGGCCAAGACCGACCAAGATTGGTTATCTTGGAACGTGCGCCCAAGTAGGCATGACGCGGCTCTTACAAGACTGGTTTTCTGTCACAATCGATCTCGACCACTCAACTTCACCGGACGAATTGAGTGGCCCAGATCATACTTTCGTGAGGTAATGGGTATAGGTGCCTACACTGGGCCATGTTGTCTACACACATGCACGGTCGGCCTTGTCAAAATTATATCCCATGCTTGGTTTCGATCTTAAGTCAAGAGTGATGCTTGCGCACCTCTTCAAAAACGCTAATTCATTAACGGCCGCAGATGAGTGTCTCAAAGAACATCTCGTCCGTTTCAACTTCACCACTTGGTTATACAACCCAGTCGAGTTAATCGGTCAAGTAAGGTGTCATGGTAATCACCACCATCACTCTACCACACCAGGATGCGACTCGCATAAAATACACACATGATACGTCACAGTATCAACTTCCTAATAACGCAGCTTATTCAATTTAGCATTACATGCTGCTTTTCGTGGACCCACGATCCACATTCCGGACATCAATCATGTCACAAACCGGGGATACATATGGGGTATTGGTATGGCGGTTTACTGCGGCGGCAACGCGCCATCACAAGAACGTGTCGAGAAGTCATGGACGGGTTAAGAGATGACAGAGAAGTGGGCAAGACTGGTCGTGTAACACCAACACACACCTCCACTACTCCATCACTTCACTTCCTCCACTTCCCATGAGAGACGTGAATAAGGCTCAATGGCTTGTATAAATAGGTTCTCCTCCCTATTTCCACAAAAAAAGGGGCAAGTCCAGACAAAGAACAGAAACCAAGTGTTAGCACAAAACACATAGCTTGAATCCTGTAAGCCGGTTCAGCTTTCTGTTACAAGTCATAAGCAATCCAACACCTTCACAATCTCAACACCTTCTTCGCTTCCCTCCCTAAGATCAACCCCATATCCTTCACTTTGTGACCGAAACAAGTCCGGGAACAGCCATTTCTTGGTTTATGCGGACTTGCATGCATTGATTTCCGAATCTACAAGCACTCATGTGCAGTGCATTTGTTTAGGGTTTATATTCATTCCTCATCCACACACCCCAAATTACCAAATTCAGCAGGAATAGTTTTCACCCATAAACAATTGGCGACCACAGCGGGAGATTGATCTCTCGGTTGTAAAGTCAATTTCTTCAATACCATTCAATCAATTTCGAGATGGTTGGTCTTAGGACCGCCTCGGCATCCTCAAATCCCGATGGTTCCTCCAACGGAGATACCCCCCTCCTAACGGTGTATCCACGGCATGATCGGAGATTTCCAACATTGTTTAACTAGCACGGTACAAGAAATTCACACGAAGAACATGGAGCTAATCAAAGAAGCAAGAACAAGATACTCGATCTCCTCATAAAGATGACATCCGTAATGAGCGTTCCGGAGACCTTTACACCGGGGACTAGTTCACCTCGGGACATTGGGCTTTACTACAAACCAGAGACCAAAGGATCGTGAAGTTACATCTCTTGTGGAAAGCTTGTGTGAACTCTTGCACTCTCAAGAATCAACGGCAGACGTTTGCTGCAGTTAATAAAATAGCTCGACGTACACTTGACTCCTTCTCGTCCGTAAGTTTTAACCGCATCGGAAACATCCGTAAATCATGTTACATCTACGTAAGACGACATGATGGCAGAGGAAGGTCACAACCGGGCCCCCGTATGTTACCGCCACATCAAGGGTTCGAGTTCAGAGGGCCTCGCCGACATAGGAGCATCTTCGAATATGATTACTCAAGACTCTCAAGACAAACAAGGTTAGCCTATGCAAGATTGTACGACAGCCCACCACGATGACTGGACTTCAAGGAAATCATACCAAAGACATACTGGGTATGTCAATTTGAATTTATCAAGAGGGACTCGTTCAATCAAGAGCAAAGTTTGAAGTTATAGAGAAAGAGCCGGACTACCATATGATACTGGGGAGACCATGGCTTCACGACAACAAGGTCATTCCCTCAACGTATCACCAGTGGTTGAAGACCATGCTAAATGAGAAAGTCATCCGCATTCCTGCATCATTGCCTCCGTATGCACCAATATGCTGAATGGAGTTTTTCGAGCCAAAAGGTACCTCACAGGGAGGATCAGACAAAGTCCTGTGCACCCCACTACCCACGTGGGCTTCAATCAAGGAAGGAGACCGACTTGCATCACTGAGGGCCAAGTACCACGACACTTCTCTGACGAAGCGTCCATCTTTATCCAAATGAAGCTTCAACCCATGTTCACACCAAAGGGAACGCACTTTTGAAGCGAAAAGTGACCAGAAGGGGAAGACAATATACCGGCACCGCTGTTAGCAATTAACAGGAAAGACAGGCACCCAGTCTCTCCGCCCAATTGAATGCTGCAAGAACGAAGGAATACAAGAGGAGGTACCAGACGCCCCACGGCAACTACAAGATGGAACCAATTCCACGACTGACGAGCTCGAGACTCATTAACATCGGGAATGAAGAATCTCCCAGGCCGGTCTCTATCGGGCCGACTGTCCATGTGGCAACGCATTTAATCTTTTCAACTACTCAAGGAGCACCAAGATGTGTTTGCTCGACATACGAGGAAATGCCCGGTCTGGATGAAAAAATTGGTCACCCATCACTTACATGTCATACCTGGATCCAAGCCAATCAAGCAATCTCCGAGGCAATTCAGACATGAGGTAGAAGAACAAATCAAGAACGAAATTCGAAGTTACTAGCCGATGGCTTCATCGGACCTATTCATCACCCGACTGGTTAGCTAATGTGGTCCCAGAAAGAAAAAAAAACGGACAGATATCGGTGTTGCGTGGATTTCAGTGGACTTGAACAAGTGATGCCCCAAGGACGATTTCTTTCCCTACCTAACATTGACATGTTAGTAGACGCCACTAGCGGGCACGACATGTTTTCCTTCATGGATGGTTACAGGGGCCATAATCGAGATAAGGATGTATGAGCACGATGCAAGTAAGACAGCCTTCCGAACCCCTCTTGGAAATTTTTACTATACTGTTATGCCATTCGGTTTAAAGAACGCCGGTGCAACATATCAACGTGCTATGACTGCAATCTTCCATGACATGATGCATAAACAAGTAGAAAACTACATAGATGACATTGTAGTCAAGTAAAGGGCTCGAGCAGATCACATCAACGTCTTACGACAAGTGTTCGAGAGGTGTCGAGAATACAAGTTGAAGATGAATCCTTTGAAATGCGCTTTGGTGTCTCTTCAGGCAAATTTCTGGATTCAAGTAATCATGGAAGGGATCAAGGTAGACCCGGCCCAAGGCTCAAGCTATCCTCACAATGCCACCTCCACAAACCGGGAAAGAACTCCAAAGTTTCATGGGCAAGGTAAACTACATCCGACGTTTTATACCGGGTCTAGCCCAACTTGCCGCCTCATTCACTCCCTTGCTAAAGAAAGGAGCTAGCTTCATTTGGACCGCAACCCAGCAGGAGGCTTTTCGAAAGATTCAACGAATATTGTCATCTCCAGCCATTATGAAGTCTCCTGCACAAGGAAAGCCGCTACATCTCTACACTGCCTTCAGTGACACCGCCGTAGGAGCTCTACTCGCTCAGGAAGACGACGAGGGAATCGAACATCCCATATACTACTTCAGCCGAATATTGAGAGACGCTGAACTCAGATACCCCGAGCTTTAAAAAGCATGTTTAGCCTTGATCCATTCCATTCAAAAGTTCAGGCATTACCTACTGTCTAATAGGGTGATACTCGTGTCTAAATCTGATCCGGCAAAGTTTTTACTTTCAAAACCGGTCCTGACTGGAAGGGCAGGTTAAGTGGCTTCTCCAAATGTCAGAGCTGGACATAACATGTGCGTCACCTAGAGCCATCAAGGGTCAAGCAGTTGCAGACTTATTGGCAGCATTTCCTGGAGAAGGCACTAAAGGGCTACACGAAGATCTCCCTGGAGAATTTCCAGACGTCTGTGTTTTGGAAGAAGAAGTATGGCTATTGTATTTTGATGGCTCTGCTACCCCTAGCAATGGTACTGGAGGAGCGGGCGTAGTATTAGTATCTCCAACTGGAGAAGTATTTTCACACTCCTTCAAGCTGGATTTTGAATGCACCAACAACTCAGCAGAGTATGAAGCCTTCCTCATAGGGCTGTCAATAGCCAAGCAAGTGGGAGTCACGCGCCTGGAGATAAGAGGTGACTCCAAGTTACTGGTGAATCAGATGAATGGGGTATACGCACTAAAGGAAGTAACGCTAGCTCCATATCAGTTAGAAGCACAGAGGTTACTGAATTATTTTGCTGATGCAACCATAACCCATGTCACTGCAAAGAACAACAAATGTGCCGATTGTCTAGCAACACCGGCTTCCAAATTGAAGTTCAAGGTTTGGAAGAAACCCACGACAATAAAAAGGAGAACCATAGAATCGACATGGTTATCACAATACAAAGACACCAAGGCCGATGATTGGCGAACTCCGATCATTCAAGAGCTCAACAGCTCACTCTCCCAAGGAAAGGTCAATCTTAAAACCCGCAGAACTTCTTCATGCTTCATGGTATGTTGTATATCTAACCCGGATGGCTCCCCGTCAAGATTCCTTGGGGATGACGAAAGCGCAACTACAATTTGAATCATGTTCACAAATGAAATTTGTGGACAATCCTCGGTGGTAACGCTTACCGACGACTCCAACGTCTAGGCTATTACTGGCCAGGGATGGAGGCTCAATCCAGACTACTTCAGAAATCCTGCACAAATTGCCAAGCACCGCCACATCAATTGGAAATTTTTAACGTGAATCACACTGGGGACTTGAGAGAGCCATACATTAGTTATCTCCGTAATCTTAACGACTCTCGCCAATCAAAAGGATGCTATCAGATAAAAAAGAAGGCCAAGCTGTTCAGTATTGCACGAAGGGATCTGTATCCCAAGATCTTCTGGAGGTGATCTACTACGATGCCTAGTCGGGAAGAAGTCCTACCATGGTCAAGGAGACACATGAAGGAGAACATCAAGGGAAGAGGAAACTGTTTCTCCGTATACACGAGAAATACTATTGGCCGACCATGGAGGATGATGTAGCCGCTTTCGTTCAAAGCTGTGACAAATGCCAAATTCATGGGAACCTTGTTCATGCGCCTTCCACCCTCTCCACTCGATAAGGTCCATGGCCATTTTACATTGGGACTGGACATTATCTGGGAAAATCAACCTCCGTCATCGAAGCAACACGAGTACATCATAAGCTGCGACATAGTACTTCACCAAATGGGTAAAAGCCATTCCCTTGCAGGGACTACAGGAGCAACGATCGCGCTTTCATTAAAGAACATATCATTTGTCGCTTTGGTGTGCCTAAACATATCATCACCGATAATGGCACTCCCTTCGCCAATAAAATGTGTGAGAGTTACTTGAAGAGTATGGCATTAAACAGGTCTTCCACCATCTACTACCCTCAAGGAACGAAATGTTTAAAAGTACCAACAAGACATTGATCCGGATCATTAGTCGAACAAAGACACGAAAACCCTAGGGAATGGCATAACAAGTTACCAATGGCACTATGGGCATAATGGACATCACCGAAGCTCCATTGGAGTTTCCCCATACTCACTTGTTTACGGAGCGGATGCAATTCTGCACAAAGAGATCAAAATCCCATCACCAGATTGCGGCAATGGGCAACCGGATCTACTGAATGAAGTGAAACCTCTAACTCTAGAGTAGCGGAGTTAGACACTCTAGATTTCGAGGAAGGATCAAAGAGGTAAGAACGCACTCAGTGTACGGGGAATAGAATTTCCAGGGCATACAACAAAACTGTGAAATCACGTGTTTTCAAAGTGGGAGATTTGGTTTTGAAAACGGCCAAACACATCCAACAAGACATGTACGCACCAAAGTTCTCACCGAAATGGGAAGGTCCATACGCAAATCACCAAGGCTTACAACATCGGGCTACTACAAGATCATTAAGGTGGACGGAGGCAAATTGGAAGCTTTGACCATCAATGGAAAGTGGCTCAAGGCATATCATGCACGACCACTATCTCCTTTCGTCAACAATACGAGACATTTATTTTCATTACATGTTTGAATCACCATTATATTCAAAGATGCATCAATGAAAAACCCGTTTCACCGATCAAAAAACCAATACAATTTATTCCACAAAGACATTCAAAAAACTCTTGGCATAAACGAATGCAGCTGGATGCGACTTAGAGGAGGCCATCTAGTAGATTATAGTTCCTTGAGAGCATCATCTCCAGTCTAGCCTGATATCTCTATGTCCTTTTCTTCAAGTCATGTACTCTTATCCGCTCTACCTTGATGATTCCGCAGCGCCGCAGCCTTTTCCTCTTTCCAAGATAGCTTTCGCGGCAGAACAACGTTTACGAGGATACCAGCCTTCGATCGACCTTGATAATATCAAGACAATTCGCCGCAGCTTGACCCACGTTGAACTCCATGGATTCGCGGTAGATACCATATTCTCCCACTTTTCAAGGCTTGATTCGACAACGTTGCGGATAGAAATGTGCTCCATCTCAGCAATCATGGGAAGAAGACAGTTTACCGTGGTGACCAAAGTAGATGAACAATGCCGGACCACATTCCTAGTTGCGATATGGTCGTACCTTCTCCATAACTTCGTGTACAGAGGCACGAACTCCTTCCGCACTAAAAATCCACCCCGTATCGGTGTGGAGGATAAACATTTCATGCGAACATCGAATGAAAGACCCGCATTGGGGTATTCATAAGATGAGACACCCAGATCAGGCATCTTCGAGGTCGAGGGGGTAGGCGTGTTTGATTTTGAAGGAAGAGGACTGCCTCAAGTCATCATCATCGATAACCGTCACACATGTTCCGGTAGGGTATCTCTGCAAGAATGAGAAGATTGTTCACCTGATCATTATGAAGAACAAGCAATTGTTCAGAAAAAAAGAAGAGATAGAGACGAATCGGTATTATCTTCTTGACTCGCAGAACACGAGGAGGGGATCCATCATGAAGCTCGGACGCAGGCCGCACACGTTTGAAGGAAGATCCTTGACGGCATGGAGAAGACGATCCACTGGTGTTCGACATGATAAGGAAACGGATTTTCTGCGAGAAAGTCTTATTGTAAAATCGTAAAAGTGGCTCAAAATCTCTACACCTGCACATATGCTGAGGAAACCCTAAAACGATTACGGAGCCCGATATATAAGGATACAATTGTCGAACAAGTCAGGCTCTCTTTTAAGCCCTAATCAAGAGTCGAAAGGGCATCTGGATACATGAGCGACTTAACCAGCAGTGTGTAAACACCTACGCCTGGAATCCCAATAGAAGAAGAGCCTTGCCCCCAACTCGAGCACCTAAAAAAAGAAACCGGTCTCACCAAACGATTCCATACGACTGCAACGGCATTGACAACTAGCGGTCGGTCAATACTCTTCCGGGTAAACTTCCTTTATCCTGTCTTTCTCACATATGTATGTCACCATCTCATGCCTACCCCACAATAGTGTAACCATTATGTGCTAGGAAGGGGACTTAATGTTGATGGTGGATTTTCATTTAAGGTTAAAATTGTAAAAATGTAAAAATCATGCTACTGACATCTTGTAAAAGATAAAGCCATTAATAAGTGTTGATACTCCTCACTAATTCACCTAGAATGGAGCATATGGCAACAATCCCATTTCGAGAATACATGAAATTCATCCGAGGTTGGAGCATGTAGCAACAATCCCATATACCTGTGGAATTTCTAGCATTAATTAATTAATGCGCAATCAGCCTTGTATTTCGTACTCATTATCGGTGCGGCATGACGCATCGAGTGTTACTTACAGAGCAACACGAACTTCCAAGCATTATAATGAAACCATGTAATTAAATACCAGACAGCCGTGTAGTAAAGCAGGTTTTCCCACACTACACCCCTTACTCGATTTTGCTTAATTAATCCATTGAAAGTAGTAAGATCAAGAATATTTATTGATTGAATCCATGAAATATTTACATGGATTATAGAATTACACTTAGAAATTAAAGCACTCTTAAACTTTCTCTCCTATTGACTTGCCTAATAATTCCAAAAAGATCTCCTCTTTCTGCACTGTTTAGCCCTTTATATAGGGTAATACATAGTGGATGACAACTAAGCTACCCTTTATTTTTGGGAATGTCTCGCTAAGTGTCGCAGACGCACAAACATTCACTCGCGACACTTCTTATCCCTCGCTTGGTCTCATGTCTTCTTTATGTTTTGCCCGTCGTTATTCAAATGCGTTTATTTTAGCTCCTTGCGACTCCCCCTCGCGACACCGTCGTTCATTAATCCCGCGAGCCTTGTACGTTGCGATATTATGATCCTACATCTTGCCTCTTTTTCCTTGAATATTGCTTGAAGAGCGATTTGAAGGAAAATCTGTTGTGGTAGCAATCTTTGATTTTTGTTGATGAAGGAACGAGCGTAAGAATACTTGGACTTGAAAAGTACGTGACTTGCCTCTATTCTTTTGCAAAGTTCTGCTTCTTTGAGATATATACGAAGTATCGTCTCCCATCACTCCTCATATTTCTCCGGCGAGGGGAAGAGTATCATGAGAGTTTTACAATATTGTTGCCGCGACTACTTATCTTTATCTCTGTTTTGATTTTGTACTTTTACACGGATTTTGATTATTAATGTCTTTTCTTGACACGTCTCTTTCAACCGCTTTTTATTCTTGACCATTCATGTCTCTTCTCGCATTAAATGACCTCGTTTTCTCGAGGATCTTTTTCCCTATATATAGTTTTCTTTTCCCCTCCTTTTCATCCTTTAGTTTCTCTCTCAATTTTTCTTTGACTCTCTCCTTCCGCAATTTGCGCTCCCGCCATCACGCAAATCTTTTCTTCGTCCTCTCTAGCGCTGATCCTAACCTTTGACATCTCAATCATTCCCACAATGATAATGGCTTCCATTAGTCGTTCATACAAAGCTTCTTTTGATGAAGTTCACAAGTTGCTCAAAAGGTTTTACTCTATCAACCATTCCCGATCAAGGATCTTCATCTATTCTACCGCAGTTATTTTCTCGATCATCAATGTGATGATCAAAAGATTATAGTCTCGTTAGGTCAGCTTCTCATGGGACTTCCCATTCCCTTGTACAATCCTGAGATGCCTTTATTTTATGAAATCTTGGCCCATGAAAAATTCTCTCGAGCTGTCTATCAATTGAGTGGCGATTGCATTCGCCTAATGCTTGAGTTCGCGAGTCGTGGTGCTGGCAAAGGATCTTTATACCCTACTACTGTAGGATCATAATATCGCAACGTACAAGGTTCGCGGGATTAATGAACGACGGCGTCGCAGGGAGTCGCAGGAAGCTAAAATAAACGACGCAATGAATAACGACAGGCAAAACATAAAGAAGACGTGAGACCAAGCTAGGGTTAAGAAGTG
This sequence comes from Papaver armeniacum, assembly GCA_023531295.1. Taxonomy (NCBI): domain Eukaryota; kingdom Viridiplantae; phylum Streptophyta; class Magnoliopsida; order Ranunculales; family Papaveraceae; genus Papaver; species Papaver armeniacum. The sequence continues at coordinate 74,929 of JAJJWW010012973.1, forward strand.
TCGCGAGAGCGAATGTTTGTGCACTTGCGACACTTCGCAGGACATTCCCGAAAATAAAGGGTAGCTTAGCTGTCATCCACTATGTATCACCCTATATAAAGGGTTGAGTGAGTCTGTGAGGAGGGGGGGATCTTTTTGGAATTGTTGGGCAAGTCATTAGGAGAGAGAAAGTTTAAGAGTGCTTTAATTTCTAAGTGTAATTCTATTTTCTTGTGTAAACAATTCATGGATTCAATCAATAAATATTCTTGATCTTACATCTTTCAATGGACTAATTAAGCAAAATCGAGTAAGGGGTGTAGTGGGAAACCCGCTACTACATATGCGCTAGAAACATGGACGAGCAAAGTGATTGATGTAGAAATTGGAAGGAATTTGATTAACAGAGAAAAGATTTGGAGAAGGTACTCAAGAATTCATTGGAAAAGAAAATGGCTAGAAGAAGAAATGTACAAGGGCAACCAACGATTATAAGAAGAAGTGGGAGACTTGTGGAGAAAGGAGGAATGAAACAGAGAATCGTCAAGGATGAATATGAGAAACGATGGAGAAGATCAAAACCAGCCACCGATCTCCCCAAGAGCAAACGCGGCCGTGGATTATGATAGAGTAAGTGTACATACTTGGAGATCCGATTTCAAGACGAAAGAGAAGAGGAGCAGGTGTGAACAATGGACAAGGAGAGCAAGGAATGAATGGAGAAAACGAAGAAATCGCAAAGATTAGAAAGATTGAGACAAACAATACACGAAGAGAGACGGTTAGAGGCGTAAGAACGAGCAAACTTGACAAGACAGAATCATGAATTGAGGATGGAAAATATGAGGTTGCAAAATAGGAGATCTAGAAGTAGCGTGAGATCAAGTTCAAGATCGAATAGGAAGAAAGAAGGAGAGTTTTACCAATGAAAGTACCGAGGAAGAAACACAAAATCCGAATACGAGCATGGCGAGAGAAGAGGGGAAATAGAAGATCGTTATATTCCTCACCCAAAATCTTCAAAATGAGCGGAATAGGGAAAATCAAGGAAACATGCAACTTCAAGAGCCGAATGACCCACTGGGTCAAGGGAGAATAATCTTGCACGGAGAGAAGAATTGAGAAGAAACCGAGAGATCGAGAATGACATTGAGAGACACTACATTGAACAAGCGCGACTAGCTCGCGAGAGAGAAAGAATAAGAGCAGTAAATGGAAAATCAAGAGATGGAGGAGGCAATCCGGCAGTAATAACCACGACAACCGCGAAAGAAGGAGGGAACAAAATCGTACCAATAGAAATATTAATGAAGAATATGAGAGGGTGCAGATGGGAATTGAGAGACAGCCCAAGAAGAGAGAACAACCGATATAATGGCGTGCGAATTGGCGAAAGAAACGTAAGAAGAGCGTCGCAGTGGAAAGAAGAGGAGAAAATAACGAAAGCAGAAGGTGAAAATAGGCGCGAGCGAAGAAGGAGAGAAGCAGAGCTAAAAAGACCAGTAGAATCAAACTCGAGGCAAATGAACAAATCTTAAGAGAATCGGGCCGAAATGAGAGGATTCTTGAACAATAGAAGGGAAGGAGGAAGGAAACAATTAGACGGCCATCGAGCCGCGAAGAATCCCTTCACGCTAGAAGTACGAGATGGGAGGAATACCTCCTAAATGCAATCTACCGCGTTAACCAACATCTTTGATGGAACAACCCGTGCGGTACAACATATCAAGGCTTATATGAGATGTATGTTACAATGGGAGGAATACCTCCTAAATGCAATCTACCTGCATTAACCAACATCTTTGATGGAACAACCTGTGCGGTACAACATATCAAGGCTTATATGAGATGTATGTTACAATGGGAGAATCATGATGCTATACTATGCAAGTATTTCGCGTCAAGCTTGATAGAGAAGCATTAAAATGGTTTGAAGGTCTGCCAAGGAACACAATCACATCATTTAACCATTTACAAGCCACGTTCCGGGAGCATACATAAGTAACAACTCTTCGCGACCTGTATTGAAGATGTATTCTGTTGAAACAAAGGGTTGGTGAAAGCTTAAGGCAGCTTGACAATAAGATGGAGAACCATGTGTAGCGAAATGGCGGTGACGGGTTGAGGAAAGATATCTCATTCTCTCATTTGTGAATGCTCTCTTCGCGACTAACTTGTTATACATTCAAATTTTTAGAGTCAAAAATACAATCACGATGGCAGTAATCAGAGAGTTACAGAAGAATATATCGCCTTAGAAGAAAGACAAAAATGAAATGAATTCTTATCCGGTCGCGAACACAAACTCGAATGCTGCGAACGCAAGCTTGTTACCTCAATTCATAAATACAAAGGGCGAGCACTTCGCAAGGACAAGATGTAAGGAAGGCCGATGAGGGACAGCGGAAGATAGTAGCCATGGGAAGCCATGACCAGAGGAGTTTGAACAAGAAAGGAACTATTACAACCGTAATAAAGAATAATAAGATTCGTGAGGCTAGATCATGCGCAAGAAACTTACGGTGGACGAAGGCAATATAACCATGGAGGGCAAGAGAAGTCGTAGAATAGTATGGGAACCAATTAAGATGCCTCCACCGAATGCTAGTGTGGAAAAGATCCGGGAGGCTATACTTGTGATGGAAGATGTACCAAGACCTTGGAACGCGGGGATGGAACCACCACCAAAGCACGTAAGTCATGAGTTTTGTTCTTACCATCGCTTCCATGGACATCAAACAAACGATTGTAGAAACATAAAGAGAATCATTCTCGGATGATTGATCAAGGGAAGCTAAATCACTTTCTAAAGAGAGAAGAAACAGCCGATGTTACCACCACCACCATAAATGCACAGTAATAAATGTCGGGCCGAAAGGAAAGGAAACATTTGTGATAGAGGTCGGAACAAAAGCTAAAAATTTGAATTGCAACTCTATCGTCCACTCTTATCGCACAATCGAAGATTTCCATGACAACGTGCTCAAAAGAGAGTCTTTGCGAGAGATGCTAATGATAAAGAAATAATGAGCTTGGCGAGAACGACGCAGCTTAGAAAAGTGGCAATTTGAAGACTATTTCTTTTCTCTCGGGCAGATGAAGTGCCAAAAGGAAGAGAAACACATGATAGCCCGTTGGTTGTGAAACTAGAGATTAACCCAAACCAATTGATGGAGAAGATGATGAGGCGTAAGCTTGTCGGGCGATCAACCGAATCCTAATCGACACCGGAAGTTCGGTGAATATTCTTTTTACCATACTTATAAGACGATGGGAGGAAAGGATGAGGATTTGATCCCCTCAACATACAAGATATATGGCTTTAATGGCACCGCAAACAAACCAAAGGGAGAGGTTCACATGAGAATACCTCTACAAGGGTTATCAACCGATGTTTTATTCGTGTGGTTGACGTGGAATCTCCGTATAATGCACCGATTGGGAGGCCATGGCTTCATGAAATCTTGGGGGTCGCATCAACATACCATCAATGTATAAAATTTCCACATCCAAACGGCATTGGTATCATACAGGGAGACCGGAAGGAGTCGCAAATGTTGTCATGAGGTCGATATAGAAAGTCACAAGAAAGAAATGCCAAAAGAAAGGGTTGGAAGCAACATGTGAGAAATGAACAGAGAAAGGAGAAACCGATGGTAGATGCTATGAAGTGAGGGTCGAACATATCTCGCGAGGTGAATCCTCGGAGACGCACCAATATTATGACAATAAAGAAGCAAAAGATATGAGGAACAAAAGGCATAAGAAGTGAATAATCAATAAAAGCAAAATGCAAAGTAGCAAATGAAGTAATGATGTGCGAGAATCTCAGCAGCCAAGAGTAAAATGAGAATTCGACTAAGAAAGAAAAGTGAAATACAACAAATGAAATGTAACTATGCGAATACTTCGCAAACAAATATCGCAAATAATGAAATATGAATGATTGAATGATTTAACAAATATGAATGCGCAAAAGAATGGGACGAACCTTTATGGCGTACACCCTAGTTCGCGAATAACATTTCGTAAGAGGCAAATGTAAGACCTAAAGTGCGTCATATAAGGGGGTATCTCTCGCCATGGTTCTGGGGGAAGGTTACACCGCTCCTGAAGCCTGAACCATGAAAATTTGGGGCCCATGAAAGCCTATCCTAAGAGGTACCTTGGATTCCCAACTATATATGTAGGTTATACCCGGTTGGGCGACCGAGGGTCTCTTCTTAGGAGTCGAGTGTATGCTCAAGGCGCCGAGGTACACGGTTGAGCCGCAGTGCCCGGATGGATGAACCTACCCCGGCCATTCTTGGCAAGTCTTGGCATGCGTTGCACTCGCCCGAAGAAAACTCCACTTAGGGTGCAGTCTTGTAACCATAAACCCTATAGGTATAAGGGATAAGAGGTCGCAAAAACAACCGGTTGTTGTTAAGACCGGATGGGAGGAGCTAGTCTTGTATGGCCGATGTTTCGCCTCCTTGAAGGGGCAACCGGGAGATGATAAGGGCGACGCTCTCCATTAGGGGGTGTCAAAACAACACGCAAATGTCATAAGGCTATGTTTTCGCAAGAGAATTTAGGCTCGCCATATTTGTGCAATGATCCTCGCAGAGGCAATAATACTAACGCGAGGGTAAGGCGAGATCAATGGGTCTTTACACGAAGTGTACGGACGTCTCCGCGATTTTTGCCGCACGACGGCAATGTCATGGGGCTACGTGTTCGCAAGGATATATAGGCCTGTCATATTGTCGCAACTAAAACATCCTGCAGAGGCAAAAATACTTGGAAAATGATAAGGCAAGATCAATGGGTCTTTACATGCAAGTGTAAAGACGTCCCGCGATTTTGTCGCAATAAAAGGTGGCAGTGGGAAGACCTCTAATTAGGGAGGTCTAACTTGGAAGACCACACAAAAATGATAAGAAAAGGCCAATGGACCCTTGCTTGAAAATATAAAGGCGGCATGCGATCATTGTCGCAATGAGAAGAGATAAGATACATTTATGAAGATAAGGCAAGGCAAGTAAAATTCTTGATCTATTGAGATACCTGCAACAATAAAATTATTATCCAACAAAATACATGAAGACAACTAAAATCTTCCATCTGAAGATAAATAACAGAGGCAAGTATGGGAATGGAGAGGATGAAATATTGTTATTCATCTTCTGATGCAAGAGTTATACATCAATGATGTTAGTCAATTATATTACAAGGAAGAATTGCCAAAAAAAAGGGGAGCGAAGATTGAATTCATGGGGAAAAAATCCAAGAAGTTCACCATAACAAAGATACAGCAATGTACAGATATTAAAAGCAAATAAAGAAAACAAAAAGAGTTATATCTTTGGTGATTCTTCTTCTTCATCCGATTCTTCCGCTTTATTATTCTCATCGCTTAATTTTCTTCTTCGCCAAATTTCACTATCAAACATCTGGAGATGTAGATTCTCAGAACCTTTTCAAGAAGCCAGGGATATGTATGCAGAGGGATATTCTGGTCCTTACAAACATACTCCATGCCTCCATTGCGAAAACGAACGGCATCATTATTAAAGTTCTCCACTGTCGTTAGAAATTGTTTCTTCATCTTGGAATATTTATTCTCGCGAAGGGAGAGACTTGGCGAGCATGTTGTTTTGATTTCGAGTTCTTCAATTCTCATGGAAAATTTCTCTCAGTGAGTTGTTCTTTTTCAGATTCAAGCTCTCTAATTCTAACCTGAAGCCTCTTCTCGGATTCTGCAAATAAGTAACAACAAGTTAATAATTTACAAGCAATACTGCAGAAGTAAGAAACAGTAAGGTATAATAAGCAACCTTCTCTGTCAGATATCATATCTTTAACCAAGGAAGTATGCTCGGCATGAAGACTAACATCAACACCTAGGTTATTTCTGGCATTATCTAAAACTTTCGCAGCCCAGTGCGAATTCATCATCATTATTTATAACAAGGAGTGAACGAATTTGATCTTCTCGCTCACTAAGTAAGGAATTTCGCGAAGCAATTCATCTCGCTCAATTTGTAGCTCAAGAAGAGATTTTTGAAATGTTGCTAATGCTGTGCACCATTATTAGCAATGCGATCTTTGTCATCTATATGGTCACTAATTTTCTTCCTCAAAATTTTGATTTCTTTATGAGACTCAAGAAACATTTGTTTAAATTGGTTGGCTGTACTTAAACCAGATCTATGTTCAATTTCTAAAAGGCGATATTTGGTCTGGAGTTCATTTAATGAAAGGGAATTAATTTTGTTCGATGAACTACTTAAAGAGTTGTTGAGGTGAGCAAGAAGAAGGTTATTATCCATAGGTTCGGGAAATGTATGGAGAAGAATAGCCTCATCGGAGAGATTATATACATCTGCGAAAGTAATAAGTTAGGGGGCAATATGCGACCGATGAAACAAAAATAGTAAAAGGAGGAAAAATCTTATACCATAAAGTTGCTGATTAGCGTTCTGAAGAGTGGACACTCTATCCTTTTGAGAGTCAAGCTCGGTATTTAACTTTTGAATTCTCTCATCTTTATCGCGAGATGACGCAGCCTTCGATCTCTAATTCTTGAATCTTCTTGCTCAATTGCAAATTCTTCTTTCTCAAAATTGTTGCGTCTTCTCTCAAGATCCGAGGCAACTACAAAAGAAGTTCTTCCAACCTATAAAAGAGGATAGAAAAATCATTAATATATATATACATTTAAAAATTTAAAATTAACAGTGGAAATATGACTGCATGCATACTAAAAAAGATCCAAGTGCATTCAAGAAGTCGAGACACGATTCTAGAGGCTCCATTGAAAGAATTATTGCCCTCTAATAAAGTAGCATTACACACATTTGCGAGAGCCCCGCAAAGAGAAGCTAGGGAGCATCTCCCATTCCTTGGAAAGAGTCCGAGAAGATGCTAGATAATCGATCCATAGAAGAATCGGCCAACGGAATCTTCTTGGCAAGAGAAGGATTCGAGTCATGGTTATCCTCATCAAAAGACTCGAGCTTCGAGCTAAGGCGAGAAGAAGATTGACTTTCGCTTCTTAGTTAATGGAGCGTAAGATTTACCCTCATGAATGATAGTTTTGCCCTTACTTTTGATCTTCGCGCTATAGCTTCTTCAACTCCAACCTTCGCATACGGTTAAAAATAAGAAACAGAGGCAACAATATTGTTTCAAGTAATAAAGGAAATGTTTCTTACTTCATCCGTTAGCGATCGAAGTAACGTTAGGGTACTCTCCAGCGGATTATCCTTGTATTTTCTTCTCAAATTGAGATCAGAAAAAAATTTCACAAACTCAAGCAAATATAAATAGAAAATTGCGAAAGCAAGATTTGAAGTAGAAAACACACCTCTTTTGCCCTATCGTGCCATTTGAATTCCCAAGGATGATATCCCGCGAGATTCAGCAGAAGAACATGCGAACCCGCGATATAAGGGCCACTTAAAATCAAGGGTACAACCCACCACTTCTCATCTTTGGAGTGGCGAGGAGTAGTGTTATTACCCCGGGTGCCAATCAATGTCCTCGCATGAGCAATTTATCCTCGTGACATTATCCTTCTTTTCGTGCGAATGCCCTGGGGCCGAGATTTCGCATTAACCATCTTTATCACCGAATAGTTTTCAAAAAGTCTCTACGGTGTACTTCTCAAAGCCTATTTCCAAGTCTTTGAAGTCAGGGTGCCTAACATTAGTAGGGTATAAAGATCCTTTGCCACACCACGACTCGCGAACTCAAGCATTAGGCGAATGCATCGCCACTCAATTGATAAACATGCTGAGAGAATTTTTCATGGGCCAAGATTTCATAAAATAAAGGCATCTCAGGATTGTACAAGGGAATGGGAAGTCCCGCGAGAAGCTGACCTAGCGAGACTATAATCTTTGATCATCACATTGATGATCGAAAAATAACTTTGCAAAGAAGAATAGATGAAGATCCTTGATCAGGAATGGTTGACAGAGTAAAACCCTTCTCGAGTAACTTCTGTTGAACTTCTTCAAAAGAAGCTTTGTATGCACGACTGATGAAAGCCATTTATCAGTATGGGAATGGATGGAAGATTGGAGATTAGGATCAGCGTTAGAAGAGACGAAGAAAAGATTTGCAGTAGCAGAAGCGCAAATTGTGGAAGGAGAGAATCAAAGAGAAGTTGCAGAGAGAAACTAAAGAATGAAAAGGAGAGGAAGAGAAAACTATATATAGGGAAAAAGATCCTCGAGAAAAACGAGGTCATTTAATGCGAGAAGAGACATGAACGGTCAAGAATAAACGGTTGAAAGAGACGTGTCAAGAAAAGACATTAATAATCAAGATCCGTGTAAAAGTACAAAATCAAATAAATAAAGATAAGCAACAAAGAGATCAAAAGAATCACTCATGATACTCTTCCCTTCGCAGGAGAAATATGAGGAGAGACAGGAGACGACACTTCATATACATCTCAAAAGAAGCTTGGAACTTCGCAAAAGAATAGAGGCAAGTACGTACTTTTCAAGGAAAGTATTCTTTCCGCTCGTTCCTTCACCAATTGAAACCATGGAATATGACAACAATGAATTTTTCCTTCAAATCGCTTCTTCAAGCAATATTCAAGGAAAAAGAGGCAAGATGTAGGGATCATAATATCGCAACGTACAAGGTTCGCGGGATTAATGAACGACCAAGGCGTCGCGAGGGAGTCGCAGAAGCTAAAATAAACGACGCAATGAATAACGCACAGCAAAACATAAAGAAGACGTGAGACCTAGCGAGGGTTAAGAAGTGTCGCGAGAGCGAATGTTTGTGCATCTCGCGACACTTCGCGGGACATTCCCGAAAATAAAGGGTAGCTTAATTGTCATCCACTATGTATCACCCTATATAAAGGGTTGAGTGAGTCTCGTGAGGAGGGAGATCTTTTTGGAATTGTTGGGCAAGTCATTAGGAGAGAGAAAGTTTAAGAGTGCTTTAATTTCTAAGTGTAATTCTATTTTCTTGTGTAAACAATTCATGGATTCAATCAATAAATATTCTTGATCTTACATCTTTCAATGGACTAATTAAGCAAAATCGAGTAAGGGGTGTAGTGTGGGAAAACTCGCTACTACAACTACCATTAGGCACCACCGACTTCGCAGACTTGGAAATAGTCGGGCCGAGAAGTACACCGTAGAGAGCTTTTTCGAAAACTATTCAAAGGATAAAGATGGTTAATGCGAATTACTGGGCATTCTACCAAAAAAAGAAGGATAATGTCATGTCGAGGATAAATTGCTCATGCGGGATATTGACATTGGCACCGGCAATAACACTACCTCGCCACTCCAAAGATGAGAAGTGGTGGGTTGTACCCCGATTTTAAGTGGCCCTTATATCGCGGGTTCGCACGCTCTTCCCCTGCGAATCTCGCAGATATCATCCTTGGGAATTCAAATGGCCCGATAGGGCAAAAGAGGTGTGTTTTCTACTTCAAATCTTTGCTTCGCAATTTTCTTTTTATATTTGGCGAGTTTGTGAAATTTTTCAGATCTCCAATTTGAGAAGAAAATACAAGGATAATCCGTTGGAGAGTACCCTGACGATACTTCGATCGCTCACGGATGAAGTAAGAAACATTTCCTTTATTACTTGAAACAATATTGTTGCCTCTGTTTCTTATCTTTAACCGTATTTAAGGTTGAAGTCAAGAAGTCAGAGTCGTGAAGATTAAAAGTAAGGGTAAAACTGCCGTTCGCAAGGGTAAATCTTCTCGCCCATTAACTAAGAAGTTTAAAGGTCCAATCTTCTTCTTCTCGCCTTTAGCAACAGCTCGAGTCTTCCGACGAGGATAACCATGACTCGAATCCTTCTCTTGCCAAGAAGATTCCACAACCCGCCTTCTTCTATGGATCAGTTATCTAGCATCTTCTCGGACTCTTTCCAAGGAATGGGAGATGCTCCCTAGCTTCTCTTGTGGGGCTCTCGCAAACGTGTGTAATGCTACTTTATTAGAGGGCAATAATTCTTTCAATGGAGCTCTAGAATCATGTCTCCCGACTTCTTGAATGCCCTTGGGTCTTTGGTATGCATGCAATACATTTCCCCGTTAATTTTAAATTTTTAAATATATATGTACTGATGCTTTTTCTGTTTTCTTTCATAAGTTGGAAGAACTTCTTTTGTAGTTGCCTCGGATCTCGAGAGAAGACGCAACAATCTTGAAAAGAAGAACTCGCAGCTTGAGCAAGAAGATTCGAGAATTAGAGATCGAAGCCGCTGGGCATCTCGCGATAAAGACGAGAGAATTCAAAAGTTAAATACCGAACTTGACTCCCAAAGGGATAGGTGTCCTCCTCTTCGTAACGCTAATCAAAGAACTTTATGGTATAAGATTTCACTTCCTTTTATTATTTCTATCTTATCGGTCGCATACTACTACCTAACTTATTACCTTCGCAGATGTATATAATCTCTCCGATGAGGCTATTCTTCTCCATACATTTCCCGAACCCATGGATAATGACCTTCTCTCGCACACCTCAATCAATCTCTAAGTAGTTCCTCGATAAAACTAACCTCCTTTCATTAAAGGATCTTGATCCAAACATCGCCTTTTAAAGATCGAACACGGATCTAATTTAAATTTAACTAATCGCTTTAAACGAATGTACCTTGATTCCGAGAAGAAAATCAAGACTTTAAGAAAGAAAATTAGTGATCTCATAGATGAGAACGATCGCATTACTAACAGAGGTGCACAAAGTTAGCGAGAATTCCACAAATCTCTTTTAGTGTGCAAGTTGAACGAGATGAACTCCTTCATCGTAATACTATGCTTGCAAATGGAAGAGCAAGTTCGTTTCTCTTCTTGTTATTAATAGTGATGATGAATTCGCCCGGCTGCGAAAGTTTTAGATAATGCCAGAATAACCTAGGTGTTGATGTTAGTCTTCATGCCGAGCATACTTCCTTGATTAAAGATATGATATCCGATAGAGAAGGTTACTTATTATACCCATCAGCTTCTTTACTGTGGTATTGCTTGTAAATTATTAACTTGTTGTTTCTTATTTGCAGAATTCGAGAAGAGGCTTCAAGTTAGAATTAGAGAACTTGAATCAAAAAGAACAACTCGCCAGAATTTTCCAAATGAGAATTGAAGAACTCAAACTCGAAAAACAACAACTCGCCAAGAGTCTCTCCCTTCGTAATAACAAGTATTCCAAGTTGAAGAAACAATTTGAAACAACAAAGTGGAGAACTTTAATAATGATCTTTTCGTTTGCAATGGAGCCATGGAGTATGTTTGTAAGGACCGTAATATCCCTCCCGCATACATATCCCCGGCTTCTTGAAAAGGTTCCCGAGAATCTACTTGTCTCCGATGTTTTCGATAGTGAAGTCGCGAAGAAGAAAATTTCGCGATGAGAATAATAAAATCAAGAATCGATGAAGAAGAAGAATCACCAAAGATATAACTCTTTTTGTTTTTCTTTGTTCGCCCTCTGTAATATCTCGTACATTGTCAGTATCTTTGTTATGGTGAACTTCTTGGATTTTTTCCCCATGAATTCAATCTTCACTCCCCTTTTTGGTAGTTCTTCCTTGTAATATAATTGGCTAACATTATTGATGTATAACTCTTTCGTCAAGATGAATAACAATATTCCATCTTTTCCATTCCCATACTTGCCTCTCGTTATTTATCTTCGATGAAAGATTTTAGTTGTCTTCATGTGTTATTGCGACGAGGTCGCAGTATCTCAATAGATCAAGAATTTTACTTGCCTTGCCTTATCTTCATAAATGTATCTTATCTCTTCTCATTGCGACAATGTCGCAAGCCGCTTCTTATATTTTCAAGCAAGGGTCCATTGGCCCCGCCTTATCATTTTTGTGTGGTCTTCCGAGTTAGACCTCCTAATTAGAGGTCTTCCCCTCGCCACCTTGTATTGCGACAAAAGGCAGGACGCCTTCACACTTGCATGTAAAGACCCATTGATCTTGCCTTATCATTTTCCAAGTATTTTTGCCTCTCGCAGATGTTTTAGTTGCGATAATATGACAGGCCTATATATCCTTGCGAACATAAAGCCCCATGACATTGCATAGCCGCGTGCTTAAAACAAATCAGCAGACGCCCGTACACTTTCGTAAAGACCCATTGATCTCGCCTTACCCTTGCGTTAGTATTATTGCCTCTGCAGATCATTGCACAAATATGACGAGCCTAAATTTTCATAAAAATATAGCCTTATGACATTTGCGTCTGTTTTGACACCCCCTAATCTGAGAGTGTCGCCTTATCATCTCCCTAGGTTGCCTTCAAGGAGGCTAAACATCGCCATACAAGACTAGCTCCTCCCATCCGGTCTTAACAACAACTAAGCTTGTTTTCGCAGCCTCTTATCCCTTATACCTATATGGTTTATGGTTACGAGATCGCACCCTAAGTGGAGTTTTCTTCGGGCGAGTGCAACGCATGCCAAGACTTGCCAAGAATGGCCAGTGGTAGGTTCATCCATCCCGGGCACTCTCGCTCAACCGTACCTCGCGCCTTGAGCATACATCGACTCCTTGGAAGAGACCCTACGCCCAACAGGTATAACCTTATATATAGTTGGGAATCCAAGGTACCTCTCCTGATAGGCTTTCATGGGCCCCAAATTTTCATGGTTCAAAGCCGTGAGCGGTGTAACCTTCCCCCGAACCATGGCGAGAGATACCCCTTATATGACGCACTTTAGGTCTTACATTTGCCTCTTACGAAATGTTATTCGCGAACTAGGGGTGTACGCCATAAAGGTTCGTCCCATTCTTTTGCGCATTCATATTTGTTAAATCATTCAATCATTCATATTTCATTATTTTGTTGATATTTGTTTGCGAAGTATTCGCGTAGTCTGTTTCATTTGTTGTATTTCACTTTTCTTTCTTAGTCGAATTCTCATTTTACTCTTTGGTCATGAGATTCTCGCACATCATTACTTCACCGCTACTTTGCATTTTGCTTTTATTGATTATTCACTTCTTATGCCTTTTGTTCCTCATATCTTTTACTTCTTTATTGTCATAATATTGGTCCTGTCTCCAGGATTCACCTCGCGAGATATGTTCAGCCCTCACTTCTATAGCATCTACCATCGTTTCTTTCTCTCATTCATTTCTCACATGTTGCTTCCAACCCTTTCTTTTGGCATTTCTTTCTTCGCAGCCTTTCTATATCGACCTCATGACACTCTGCTACTCCTTCCAGTCTCCCCCGTATGATACCAATGCCGTTTGATGTGGAAATTTTATACATTGATGGTATGTTGACGCGACCCCAAGATTTCCTTGAAGCCATGGCCTCCCAATCAATGCATTATACTGGGATTCCACGCCAACCACACGAGAATAAAACATCGCTGATAACCCTTGTAGAGGTATTCTCATGTGAACCTCTCCCCTTTGGTTTGTTTCAAGTGCCATTAAAGCCATATATCTTGTATGTTGAGGGATCAAATCCTCATCCTTTCCTCCCATCGCCTTATAAGTATGGTAAAAAAGAATATTCACCGAACTTCCAAGATCGATTAGATTCGGCTTGATCGCCAAACAAGCTCTCGCTTCATCATCTTCTCCATCAACCGGTTTTGGGTTAATCTCTAGTTTCACAACCAATGGGCTATCATGTGTTTCTCTTCCTTTTGGCACTTCATCTGGCAGAAAGAAATAGTCCAGTGCCACTTTTCTAATCACGCTAGTCTACTCGCCAAAGCTCATTATTTCTTTATCATTAGCATCTCTATAAAGACTCTACTGAGCACATTGTCATGAAAATCTTCAATGGTACGATAGAGGACGATAGAGTTGCAATCCGATTTTTAGCTTTTTGTCCCGATTTCTATCACAAATGTTTCCTTTCCTTTCGCCGACATTGTTCTGTGCATCTCTGGTGGTGGTGGTACTGTCTGGCCTGTTTCTTCTCCCTTTAGAAAGTGATTTAGCTTCCCCTGATCAATCATCCTGAGAATAATTCTCTTTATGTTTCTACAATCGTTTGTTTGATGCCCATGGAAGCGATGGTAAGAACAAAACTCATGACTTCTATCGCCTGGCGGTGGTTCCATTCCCACATTCCAAGGTGCTTGGTACATTTTCCATCACAAGTATAGCTTCCCGATCTTTTCCACACTAGCATTCAAAGGGAGGCATCTTAATCTCTTCCCATACTATTCTCGCGACTTCTCCGCCTCCACTAAGCTATTTTGCCTTCGTCCTCCGTGATGTTTCTTGCACATGATCTAGCCTCGAATCTTATTATTGTCGTTGCGGTTATAATAGTTCCTTTCTCGCTCAAATTCCTCTTGATCGTGGCTTCCCATGGCTACTATCTTCTCGCCGCCTCAATGCCTTTTCTGCTTGTCGTCCTCGCGAAGTACTCGCCACCGTATTTATGAATTGAGGCAACAAACTTGCGTTCGCAGCATTCGAGCTTGTGTTCACGATCGGATAAGAATTCATTTCATTCGTCTTTCTTCTAAGGCAATATATTCTTCCCGTAACTCCCGGGCAGCTTCCGCCATCGTTATTGTATTTTGATTCTAAAAATTTGAATGTATAACAAGTTAGTCGGGAAAGAGGGCATTCACGAATGAGAGGATGAGATATCTTTCCTCAACCCGCCCCGCCATTTCGCTACACATGGTTCTCCATCTTATTGTCAACTGCCTTAAGCTCTCGCTAACCCTTTGTTTCAACCCAAATACATCTTCGATACCGGTCGCGAAGAGTTTATTATTTATGTATGCTCCTGTGAATGTGGCTTGTAAATGGTTAAATGATGTGATTGTGTTCCTTGGTAGACCTTCAAACCATTTTAGTGCTTTCTCCTATTAGGCTTGATGCTAAATATTTGCATAGATATCATCATGATTCTCCCACCGTAACATACATCTCATATAAGCCTTGATATGTTGTACGCACGTGTTGTTCCATCAAAGATGTTGGTTAACGCAGTAGATTGCACTTAGAGGTATTCTCCCCTGCATTTCTAGTGTGAAGGGATTCTTCATGGCGTGCCTGCGATGGCTTCGTCTAATTGTCTCCTTCCTCCTTCCCTTCTACTATTCAAGAATCTTCTCATTTCAATTGACTCTCTTAAAATTTGTTCATTTGTCTCGAGAGTTTTGATTCTACCGGGTCTTTTAACTCGTTCTCTCCTTCTTCGCTCGTGCCTATTTTGACCTTCCCGCCATTAATTTCTCCTCTTCTTTCCTCGCGACGCTCTTTCTTCATTTCTTTCATCAATTTGCATGCCGTTATATCGATTGTTCTCTCTTCTTGGCTGTCTCTCGCCTCTCATCCGCACCCTCTCATATTCTTCATTAATATTTCTATTGGTACGATTTTTGTTCCTCCTTCTTTCGCGGTTGTCATGGTTATTCTCACGGATTGCCTCTTCCATCTCTTGATTTTCCATTTCTTCTCTCATCCTTTCTCTCTCGAGCTAGTCGCGCTTTGCTCAATGTAGTGTCTCTCAATGTCATTCTCGATCTCTCGGTTTCTTCTCAATTCTTCTCTCCCGTGCAAGATTATTCTTCCTTCCGGCAGCCGGGCTCCCCTTGGAGTTGCATGTTTCCTTGACTTTCCCTATTTCGCTCATTTTGAAGATCTTCGGGCCGAGGAATATAACGATCTTCCATTTCCCTCTTCTCTCGCCATGCTCTCGTATTTGGATTTTGTGTTTTCCTCGATACTTTCGTTGGTAAACTCTCTTCTTTCTTCCCTATTCGATCTTGAACTTGATCTCACGCTACTTCTTGATCTCCTATTTTGCAACCTCATATTTTCCATCCTCAATTCATGATTCTGCGTCTTGTCAAGTTTGCTCGTTCCTCTCCGCCTCTAGCCGTCTCTCTTCGTATTGTTTGTCTCAATCTTTCTAATGCCGCGATTTCTTCGTTTTCCTGGATTCATTTCTCCATTCGTTCCTTGCTCTCCTTGTCCATTGTTCATCACCGTCGTCTCTCTTCCCTCTCGCCTTCGTAATCGACCTCCAAGTATGTACACTTACTCGTCATAATCCATAGCCGCTTTTGCTACCGGGGAGATCGGTGGGCTGGTTTTGATCTTCTCCATCGTTTCTCATATTCATCCTTGACGATTCTCCTGCTTTCATTCCTCCTTTCTCCAAAGAAGTCTCCCACTTCTTCTTACAATCGCTGTTGCTTCTTGTACATTTCTTCTTCTAGCCATCTTTCTTTTTCAATGAATTCTTGAGTATCTCTTCCAAATCTCTCTCTCGTTAATCCAAATTCTTTCCAATTTCTACGTAATCACCGCTAATCCCCTTGTTTCTAGCGCATATGTAGTAGCAAGTGTTTTCCCACACTACACCCCTTACTCGATTTTGCTTAATTAATCCATTGAAAGTAGAAGATCAAGAATATTTATTGATTGAATCCATGAAATATTTACACAGGATTATAGAATTACACTTAGAAATTAAAGCACTCTTAAACTTTCTCTCTCCTATTGACTTGCCTAACAATTAAAAAATATCTCCTCTTTAGACTCGTTTAGCCCTTTATATAGGTAATACATAGTGGATGACAAATTAAGCTACCCTTTATTTTCTGGGAATGTCTCGCGAAGTGTCGCAGACGCACAAACATTCACTCGCGACACTTCTTATCCTCGGGTCTCACGTCTTCTTTATGTTTTGCTCACCGTTATTCATTGCGCTGCGTTTATTTTAGCTCCTCGCTGACTCCCTCGCGACACCCGCTGCTCATTAATCCCGCGAGCTCAGACGTTGCGATATTATGATCCTCTGCTGACTTTTGGTGTGTTATACTAGCCCGATCGATTGAGCCCCTCTCGGTGTTATACTAGCCCGATGAGAGCGTTCGGACCGACAGATCGGGCCCGGATATGATCACGCCATCCAACTCCACAAGCATGATTGATGACCCATCAATTCTATCACCCCCTGCTGTGTATGGAATATCCACCGCGAACCAACGCGGATCCCGATGGTCGGCCTCCCCGAGATTGGCTTAGCTTTTGCCAAACGTCCAAACCAACGTATGGGTGGGGAAACCTTAAATTAGGGTTTGCGGCATATTACATGTGTCGCAAAAATTTCAAATCCATCCATCTTCGCAGGTATAGATGGAGGGTGTAGATGTAGCATTCAAAAGGCCAGAGCATGTCAACACAATCACCGTGGCCCGCTTCGCATACCCGACTAATCTGGCCAGACCAACCATGGTTGGTTATCCCACCGTACACTGAATCAAGCATTGACGCACGGCCTCGAAACCCAAAATTAGGTTTTGAGCATCACGGCGTCCATCTTCCCAACACGCGAATGGAGGGTCCAAGATCAAATTAAGTAATGGCCATATCAAAGCATGACTACCGTGGACCCATCTATCCCCTCACCCGATCGCCAAGGCATATCACGCATGGTCATTCCAAGACGCCGCGCCCAAACCAGCGTGGTCGCACCTCCCAAACCGCAAACCGATCTCGACCGCTCAACTTCACGGACGATTTGGATGGCTCAAATCACGTTTTCACGGGATATTCGTATAGGCGTGAACATCAGCCTACCACCTTCACACTGAGACTAATCGGCCAAGACCGACCAAGATTGGTTATCTTGGACGCGTGCGCCCGTGGGCATGAAGCGCGCTCTTGCGGCACTAGTTTTCATGTCAAATCGATCTTGACCACTCAACTTCACCGACGAATTGAGGGCCGAGATCATACTTTCGCGGAGGTAATGGTATAGGCGTCTATACCGCGTCATGTTGTCTACACACATGCACGGTCGGCCTTGTCAAAATTATATCCCATGCTTGGTTTCGACCAAGTGAAGAGTGATGCTTGCGCACTCTTCAAAAACCCTAATTCATTAACGGTCGTGCATGAGTGTCTCAAAGAACATCTCGTCCGTTCAACTTCACCGGCGGTTACTACAACCCTGGTCGAGTTAATCGGTCAAGTAAGGTGTCATGGTAATCACCACCATCACTCTACCACACCAGGATGCGCATCTACATAAAATACATGATACTTCACAGTATCAACTTCCGAATAACGCAAGTTATTCAATTTAGCATTGCATGCTACTGGACCCACGATCCACACATTCCGGACATCAATCATGTCACAAACGGGGGATACATACGGGGTATTGGTCTGGCGGTTTACTGGCAGTGCAAAACAGGCAACGCGCCATCACAAGAACGTGTCGGGGAAGTCATGGGCCCAGTTAAGAGATGATGGGGAGAAGTGGGCAAGACTGGTCATGTAACACCAACACACACCTCCCACTACTCCATCACTTCACTTCCTCCACTTCCCACGAGAGACGTGAATAAGGCTCAATGGCTTGTATAAATAGGTTCTCCTCCCTATTTCCACAAAAAAGGGGCAAGTCCGATAAAGAACAAAACCAAGTGTTAGCACAAAACACATAGCTTTAATCCCGTAGTTTGGTTCGGCTTTCGTTATAAGTCATAAGCAAGCCAACACCTTCACAATCTCAACACCTTCTTCGTTTTCCTCCCTAAGATCAACCCCATCTCCTTCACTTTGTGACCGAAACAAGTCCAGGAGCCATTTCTTGGTTTAGGCCGGACTTGCACAGATTGATTTCCGAATCTACAAGCACTCACCGCGCAGTGCATTTGTTTAGGGTTTAGATCCATTCCTCATCCACACACCCCAAATTAATAGTTTTCACCCATAAACAGTTACAAACGGATCAAGGAAGAACGATACATGTAAAGTATTGGTGTTGCTGTTCTACGACCCTCAGATGTCTGATTTTTAAGTCTATCTCGCTAAACTACGACCCTCGATGTGTCGTTATCATTGTTGATAAACGACGGTCCCCGTGCGTTGATGTTCTTCGTGTTCTTCGGAGCCAGCGTAAATGGTGGTTTCCTACCACTTGATTTTCTCGACTTTCTCGGAGCTCTCGCAACTCTCCCAATCTCTCCCCAAACTCTCCGTCCTTGTATGGTACTAATTCAACCTATTTAAACCGAAAGATGCATCGAATCTCCTTCATAACTTCAAAATATCCTCTCTTTATTATTTTTTATTCTCACGACAATATTTTCCATTTCTTTGATCTTCTACGCGTTATCGTTTGTCAAACATTCCTTATTTATCTTCTTCACGCATCTCTCGTAGTGCAAAACACTCCAAACCGATGCATTACACGCCTCAAACTCGTGTCAACTTCACTTGAACCCGTGAAAGCTTTTGTCCACTTTGTTTTGGATTGAAACACGTTATCCAAAAGAAAATTTTGTCCAAAAAATACCCATACCAACATTCTATAGTCGTATCGCGTCCACCCATGAAGTTTCGTGATTGAGTCTACCTCTAACCCATCCAAAATCCGATCGACAAATCGCAGAGTGAAACTCTTTTTCGCCAAAAATGAAAATTCAAATGAAGAATATGAGATGCCCCCTATCCCGAATCAGGTGTGAATAAAAATCGGGTGCCCCTTAGCAATTGAGGTGCCCCTTATCCAATGTGGGAGTCCGCATAGCAAATGTCCTCTGGGGGTGCTCCGCATAATTTTTCGAGCCGATATTTCCAAAAATGTTTATTTCCCAAAAATACCTACAAACACACAAAAACATAATTAGTACAATATCGAGCAATAATAAATACGTAACATTGAGAACAAAATAGACACAAAAATGTGTCTATCAAATACTCCAAAACTTATTATTTGCTAGTCCTCAGCAAATTTATTCTAGAAAATAAAATCATTTGAACCCCTAGGTGGCCCTACAGTGGCGAGTGTTGTCTCCAGAGGGTTTACCAGAGGTGTACCCACAAAACCTTTATATTCCAGACCCTAGATATCTACGCAAAACCTTGGAAAGCACTAAAGAATCTCCTTGGTTGGCATACTTATTGATTACAGGAGGAAGTACCATGATGCAAAATTCCAATTGATGTACACGAGTTTGCACTCAAGCATACTAAAATTTATATAAAGTGACGACTTTACTCGGATAGTTTGGACATCATAAACCGGGAGTCAACCAATCACATGGAAAGATTAAGAAGATGGATTCAGAGAAAAACATGGATGATTTTGACTAAGGTGAACCTATCCTAATGGACTGAGATACATGACTAATATCAACCCAAGCGCATATACAAGGGGACCAATGGTCGATAATCCTAACTCTAGGTCAACACAACTGGCATATACAAGGGCTCCAGTGGTCGACTTTATTGAATTTATTCCGGTTGGTCTGATGGTCTGGTCTAAATATTATTATTATTATTATTATTTTTTATTTTTATTTTTGTATATATATATATATATATCTCAGTCACTCTATTTCACCCTAGCAATGGCAAAAGAAAAAGAAAAAGAAGTGATCGTGGATTCTTTCGATGTTTCCATCACAAGGATATGGCGAAACTACCATGTTTTCTTTTCTAACACCTGAGCTTTGTGCTTTTATGAATAGACTCTTCTAGATGTTTCCATCTAATCAGATTGGTTCCTCAACTCCTACAACCAAGATGTTCCCATCCACTTAGATTAGTTAGTGCCAACCTTAATAAGCATAAATTTCTAGTCTCTGGATACCCCCAAACTTAAATCTAACATTGTCCTCAACGTTCTAAATATAAAATTAAAAGTATGAACAAGGAGAAACTCATACCACTACAAAAAGAGTTAAGGAAAGATATTACCGTGTTGTATGAGCATGGGTTACCTCCCAAGAAGTTCTAAGTTTAAAGTCTTGACCATACATTGGAAAGGATTAGTCATCTCGAAGAATCATATAGCAATAAATAGGAATAATTGTGGGTCATCTCGGATCAAAAAGTGCTACCCACAAGAAGAGGAGACTTCAATAGACCAGAAGATATCCAACACACCCTTATCTATTTTTTGTTTAAGACAACTACATCTAGTTGTGGTTGGGTTCAAAGCTCTATAAAAGGGTCTAGATAAAAGTTTTCATCGGTGGATTTCCTCAAAGGAAGGATCCTCAAGATCGAGTTCTAGAGTCTGAAATACTCAACTAAGAACTTAGAAGCACATAACAATAACCCGAATAACTGGGATCCTCTAAGTGAATGAGACTTTCATTACAGTTGACCATGAAGAGTGGTCATTCTTAAGCAAATGTGCCGACCTAATACCCTAAAGTAATTAGGTTTAGTCCAAACTTAATAATTGACACATCTTCGAAACTTGCATGCGTTCCCACAATTGGAAGGAAGGTTTTGGTGGGAAAACAAAGTCAATCGTGGTATCATAGCCCAGGTTAACCACATCAACCAGAGGATGGTTTCTAACAATCGAACTTATTTTATGGACACAACTAGGTTCAGGGAAAAAGTGTATGAAGATAATCTTTTAAAATGGTTGAGGCACATATGTCAAGTCCCAAGTTAGGGACCTTTCTAAGAGTTAAGGCACATGGAGAATGATAATCCCCCTTAAACTTAGAGTTTTCAGTGTCTCTAGAAAGACTAGTCACAACTTCCCTAATTTTAAGGTCATCTGATTCCTGAAAATAGTCAATTGATTCTTCTAAGTCAGGTACATCCTCACTCATCTTTACGAGTTCATTTTCTTTTTCTAAGTCTATTGTTTCTAAATCGCTAGACTCAAAATATACTCGTTCCTCTAAACCATCATTGGCTTCGTAATCAAAAGGAAATACTAAATCGCTAAAACGAGGTATCTCTAGTCAAATCCTCATCCTTTTGAATAGGTGAAGTATTAAAATTATTTGGATTTAAACCGTAAATATCATTATAAAGCTCAATTGGAGTAACAAATTCCTGATCCCTACGCCTAAAAATGTTAGATTCTTCATCAACACTATCATCATCATCATAGTAATACGAAGATGGTCGAACCTTATCTAAGTATTGCTTTCAATTCTAACCTCGTCATCTTGATTATGTAAATAGAAATTTTCCTCATTTTCAAGGGTGATTTTTTGAAGCAATGTATTGGCAATTCAAAGTAATTCGAGCAATTCTTTCTTCCGTCTCTAACTCTAACCTACGTGTTAACGGCAAACTCACGTGTTGATTTGTTAACTTACGCGTTGACTCAAGTATCTTACGCCTTATTTAAAGAGGGAATTTTGCTCGTATGACCGTATTCATGTGAATAGTAATTGGGCTCACCATGGTATGAGCCATAATCTTCAAAAGGTTGGCGTTCCCAACCACTATTCACAATCTGGTCATAAAAAGAGTGATGTCCATATTCTTCAGTTGGATATTCATATTCATTGTGATGGCTATTATAATATCATTTTGAAATCCTAACTGCAAGGGAATTCTACACAAGCACAAACAAGGCTGACTCGAACACAACAAACCTACTGATTTCTAGCAAACAACAAGCATGATGACTCCACTTAGATTGTTTCTAGACTAGCTTCTAATCCTTCGAAAGGGAATTGCTTACATTAAGCAAACCCTCTCAGAATCAATCCGAGTTTAAGTAAGTTGAATAGAGGTGAGGGAAGCTACGTGGAGCTTTGATACCCTAGGCCTCACCGCATTACAAGGCGGCGTGATCACGCATTCAACTCACGAAACCATCATGAACTTCAGTATACTTAAAAGAGTAACCGATATTTCTCGAATGACTTTCCCTATTAAGCTCGTTACCTATCGGCCTTGTTCTAGCCGGTATTTTAAGCTTAGGTTCGTGTTTGGTTTCGTTTTCCTAAAGGCTGCAAGCAAGAGAACGGTAATGAAATCCGAACCCTTATCTTGTATGGCGAGTCCTTGCCCTTTACTAGGAATTTAAAGGCCTTATTCGGTTCCTCGACATATATTCACACGAAATCATCCAAGAAACCCGCCGACAGGGGATTCATGGGTGTTTAGAATTCTTACCTCCCGTTCGAGACGGGGGATGAACCGATTAAGTCGACTTGGGCCACAACTCCTATGTCGTGTATGAACCCGAGGGGCCGAGTGAGTATTATGAATTATCGTCCTTCCCGCATTTATATTTAAATTAACCCTTCCTTAGGGTTTGAAATTAATAATGTCCAATAATCCAAAAATAAAGTCCAAAAAATAAAAAGTCCAAAAATAAAAATTAAAAAAATAATTACCTAATTACAGTTTCTAAAAAAAAATAAAAATAAAAATAATAATTACACTATATACAATTTTTTTTCCGTTCGGATCTCTCTTTCTTTCCTATTTTGGCTTTGCTTTTCTTTTCGGCCTTTCTCTTTTCTTTCGCTCTACTCCAAATCCGAAAGCAAACGAAATACCAAAACGCGTAAAAAGAACAAAAATAATAAAAAGAAAAATAAAACCTAAAACCAAATCTATACACAAGTCCGCGTCGGCGGCGCCAAAAATTAATCGAATTTTGAATAATGGTAAGTAAGGTTGTCGTTCACTCGGACTTGTTGAAATTGATTTTAGGATTTAATAAAGAAAAATAATAAAAATAGAGAAAATATACAATTTATGTCACAAGACGAAGAGAGTTACTAGGACTCGGGATTCCACCAATTCTCACATTCATGCGGTTCATCTATTAATTAGGACAATTAAGGCTCATAAAGTAACAAACATCGACTCTAATTCTTTGCCAAGATATATTTTATAAAGAATTATATGTAATTCACAAGCATGACGCATCTAAAGTACCTAAGACTAAGCATGCGACATCTAACGAATTCACAAATAATCAATAAAAATCATGAATCACTTATAATAGTGCAAATAGTCATAAAGAAATTAAATAGAATTACCACATGGGTGCAAAACGACTTCCTCCGTCGGTCAGGTGATGGGTTCTAGATCATCATGGTGTAAACACGCTCAAAAATCATTATTAATGCTCAAAAATTGTTTACAAATGATGAACAAGGGAGAAAAGATGAAAGCCCGATTTGTATTGATTTTAATTGTTACAAACCATCTTCTACGAGAATGATACATGTAAAGTGTTGGTGTTGTTGTTCTACGACCCTTAGATGTATGATTTTTAAGTCTGTCTGCTAAACTACGACCCTCAGATGTGTCATTATCACTGTTGATAAACGACGGTCCCCTGTGCAGCAGCAGAAATGGTGGTTTCCTACCACTTGATTTTCTCGACTTTCTGGAGCTCTGCAACTCTCCCAATCTCTCCCCAAACTCTCCGTCCCTTGTATGGTACTAATTCAACCTATTTAAACCCGAAAGATGCATTGAATCTCCTTCATAACTTCAAAATATCCTCTCTTTATTATTTTTATTCTCACTAATATTTTCCATTTCTTTGATCTTCCACGCGTTATCAATTTGTCAAACATTCCTTATTTATCTTCTTCACGCATCTCTGTAGTGCAAAACACTCAAACCGATGCATTACACGCCTCAAACTCGTGTCAACTTCACTTGAACCCGTGAAAGCTTTTGTCCTTGTTTGATTGAAACACGTTATCCGGTCAAATGTTGTCCAAACAAACACCCATACCAACATTTTATTGTCATATCGCGTCCACCCATGAATTTCGTGATTGAGTCCACCTCTAACCCATCCAAAATCCGATCGACAATCTGTGAGTGAAACTCTTTTCCCGCCAAAATGAAAATTCAAATGAAAAAAGATGAGATGCCCCTATCCCGAACCTGGGGTGTGAATAGCAATTGGGTGCCCCTTAGCAATTGAGGTTCCCCTTATCCAATGTGGGAGTCCGCATAGCAAATGTCCTCCAGGGGTGCTCCGCATAATTTTTCGAGCCGATTTTTCCAAAAATGTTTATTTCCCAAAAATACCTACAAACACACAAAAAACATAATTAGTACAATATCGAGCAATAACAATACAGAACATTGAGAATAAAATAGACACAAAAATGTGTCTATCATGAAGCAATCTAAATGTGGCTTGTATATTTTCGAATGACCCAACCAGACAATTAAGATGAAAACTTCTCTTCATGAGTAGTTTGTTGTTGGTAACAAACAAGAACCCACATCATTCAAACTCTTCATGGTAAATCTCTTTTGTCGAGAAAGAGACCAGTTACATGGAAATTCTTTATACATTTTGCCTTCTCGGTGGAAGACGAGCATCAATAATCAATCCCTGCCATGTAAAGAAGGGGTTTCCCTCTTGATAATCCAGAAAACATGTTTTCATCTTCCCTTCTAATTCAAACTGAAGAGATATTAAATTGACCTTGTAATTTTCCATATGTAGACAAATTTTATTTGCAGGACTAGCTATATCAACGCCGTAGAAGTGAATTTTAGTCTTAGATCTATATTTACTTTCCTCCATTGTTAGGCGAGAATAAGCATTTCCACTGAACTGATTCAACGAGCTGAAATCCTTGACCTCATCACTACACCAAATTATTGGATTAGAAACAGAACTAAGCCATTACTAAAACGGGTTGTAACGGCTCTTGCCTCGTTGCAAAAGCGGGTGTTACATTTTTTTGTAACGGCTTTGTGGCAATTCTACGAATTTTGGTCAGGCCTCGCAATCAAATTTGTGAGCCGTTACGAATTTGCTAATGGTAAATGACTCCGGCCGTTCTGAATTGTTTTTGTAACATCGTTGTCAGAACGTTGAAGAGCCGTCTGCGAACTTTTTTGTGCAAAGAAAAATTACTGCGTCAACCTTGACCAATTTGACAGTCAAGGTCGAGTCAACCG